>JAFHAW010000027.1:382500-387500 GCA_019022515.1 Quercus aquifolioides | reverse complement strand
GATAGTGAATCTCGCACTTCCCGAGCGTAGGAAAGATGATACGGAAATTCATTCCGAGCTATGAAAAGGAAGTGAATTCCCGGCTAGGTTCTTCAAGAAAGAGGGCTAGGCCCAGGAGAGGAGATTCAGCTTCAATCGGAGATTTCCGCTGTTCAAGCTATCTCATCAGGTAATTAAGTAGTCGGGGATTCCGCTATAGCCTTAGGAATAGGGTACGAATCGGCTGTGGGTCCTGTTTCCTTAGTGCCAAAAGCTTAGTAAGAGGAAGAGGGGGTCTTCCGGTAGCGGGAAGGCAGTGAAGTAAGCGGATATGGAGTACTCGAGGGGCAGGCCCTGAAGCGAAGGACGAGAACGAGCGGGATCTCAGACGAACAGGAAAGAGAGAGTCAACGCCGGTAGAGGAGAGGACTAGCCTAGGCTCTTCAAGACCTTAAGGAAGTGCGCTTTACCTATGGACGTTGCTACCTGCCTAATTGAGATTCTTTCCTTCTTTTAGGACTGCTATGAACTTCCTTCCCTCACTTTCAGTTCTTCCAAGGTTTCTTCAATGAGAGTGAAGGGAAGTAGCTAAAGGGGGCTGGGAGGTACGACTTGCGTCAAACTTGTGAAAAAATACTTGCTGCGCACCTGCTGAACAAGGCTCCTTTCAAGTCAAACGGAGATTACCAGTTCCGGAGGGACCAACCATTGTACTTCTAGGGGAAGGTCTAACATAGCGGAAGGCCACGGCTTTTGTGAGTGTTCAGCACAATACGGTACGGTATGCCACCAGCATAAATGAGGCACACAAGAGCCACTGGCACAAGATAGATTTAATGCCAGCCTGGAAGTGATTCGCTACTAAGTCGGGTAGCGGCCCGCCTATTGTAGAATCGTCGATAACCTGGCTGCCACTATCATGTGTGTAAAGACTTACTATATAGGCATACTGGAAACCGTTTGGCAAGTCAAGGGACCCTGGAATCCGCCCCTTAGCTATAACGTTCCAGAGTCATGCAGAACAGACACTAACCGTTCTCCAATTACTATTAATTAATTGGACCTTCAAGGAACGAGTAGAGTACAAAAACGAAAGATTCGAGTAACCCTCCGAGCTAGGGAGATATTAAAAAAGGCCGTAGCAAGGAGACTTTCACAGACCAGTTAGAGGAAAGCCTCCACTTTCATAAGAAGAGCGTCAGTAGGATAAAACAGCAATCCCAAGACTAGCTTTCCCGGACAATGTATATTGTGAAATGGTGGCGCTATAACAAATCCAGAGTACCTTAACTTGCGGTTGCCGCACAAAAGCTGGTCACCTTAACCAGTCATACCCATTTATGGAGATTCAGGATCTGAAGCTAAAATGAAAGCCATAAAACAAGTAGCTACTCCTACTGCAATTGGGACTTCTTTTAAGCCAGCCCACCAAAGAATTCCACCTCGACTCCCCTCTACCAGAGAATCTATGAATTCCGGGCACCTGCGGTAGCAGCAGGGATGGGAAAGACAAATAACCAGCCAACTATGTATGCCTTCAAGCCTGCCTTCCTCTCATCTTCCTTATGGAATGGGCTCCTCCTTAGAATTTAACGAGATCTAGAATCTTGGGTGAATCTTCTTGAAAGGGGTTGATCAACCCTAGAAGACTCGATGGCTTAACAGTCCAGTGAATAACCTGATTCAGAGAGATACCCCGGTCTTTAGACACTCGCCCTACTTCTAAAGATAGATAGAAAAGGTTGGAGAGAGTGACTTTCTGAAATTCTCTCCTTTCTAAAGCTGCGCAAGATCCTGCAGTAGTATATTCGGTTGTTTGCGGTGGAATAGATTCAAGCGTCCAGGCCAGTAGATCCAGAGCAAATAGACGTTGACTTAGTTGCTTTTGCAGTTGATTTGAATCTCGATGTTGATCTGACGTAACTTACCGGTGATAGTCGCAGCACCAGGAGCTTTCAAGGGAGGTAGACATGTATAGATAGTAGCCGATAGTGGCATACCTTCCGGATCGAGGTCCCGCACGGTAAACACCATACGGGCAAAATACCAGCAGGGGGAAGAGGCCCTTCTCACTCAAGCTCAAGCATTTACTTTTCTAGTTAGAGACCAACGTCTTGGGGCTAAACCACATGTCGTTAAGGAAAGGTCTTGTTGTTCATATGTCAAAGGCTGGTAAGGTTCTGCGCGTTGCTTCGAATTAAACCACATGCTCCACCGCTTGTGCGGGCCCCCGTCAATTCCTTTGAGTTTTAATCTTGCGACCGTACTCCCCAGGCGGAGTGTTTCACGCATTAGCTGGGCCTCTATTCCGTATAGACCAAGGGCGAACACTTATCGTTTACGGCGTGGACTACCAGGGTATCTAATCCTGTTTGCTCCCCACGCTTTCGCACTCCAGCGTTTGTAGGGACCTAGAAAGCTGCCTTCGCTTTTGGTGTTCCTTCGTAGATCTCCAGATTTCACCCCTACACACGAAATTCCACTCTCCTCTGTCTCACTCAAGTGAATTGGTTTCGAGAGCATTCCACCAGTTTTTGGCGACTTTCACTTTCAACCCGATTCATCGCCTACGTGCCCTTTACGCCCAGTGATTCCGAAAAACACTTGTCCCCCCCCCCCCCCGATCTTACTGCGGCTACTGGCACGGAGTTCGGCAGGGCTTCTTCCTCGAGTCCTGTCATGATCGCGTACTCGACGAAAAAGCTTTACAAGCAGCATTGCCCTTCTTCACTCACGCGGCATTGCTGGATCAGGCTTGCGCCCATTGTCCAATATTCCCCACTGCTGCCTCCCGTAGGAGTCTGGGCCGTGTCTCAGTCCCAATGTGGCTGATCATCCTCTCAGACCAGCTAAGGATCGTCGCCTTGGTAGGCCTTTACCCCACCAACTAGCTAATCCTACGCGGGCTCATCAAACAGCGCTTTTTAGCTTTCTTCAGGATTTGGCCCGAACTGTTCGGCAGATTCCCACACATTACGCACCTGTTCGCCACTTTGTTCTCAACTGTTCTCACCTCCTGGGTGAGACAAGCTACCTTTAGCTAGGAGCCTATTTTCCTTCTACCTAACTCCCCGAAAACGACGTTCGACTTGCATGTGTTAAGCATGCCGCCAGCGTTCGTTCTGAGCCAGGATCAAACTCTTCTTTTGAGTATGATTTGGCCCCGCAGTGGTAGAACCTGGTGAACCGGGCGTACTACTTCCCAACCTTCTGTGGACCTTGCTTCTCTTATGATTTTTTTTTTATAAAAGATAGAAAGAAGGAACAAGGATTGCCAAAAGGTGTTTGAAAAAGTGTGAAGAAATATCTACTAAATCCTCCCATCCTAGTACCGCTAATGCCTGGTCGACCTATACTGATGTATCTGTCAGTAATGGAAGCATCCATGAGTTGTGTCCTTGGTCAGCACGATGAAACGAGTAGGAAGGAAAGAGCCATATACTATCTCAGCAAGAAGTTCACTGATTATGAGACAAGGTATACGGTTCTAGAAAAGACCTATTGTGCTCTTACATGGGCCTCGCAACGCCTACGCCACTACATGTTGAACTATACGACCATGCTGATTGCAAGGATGGACTCGCTAAAGTATCTCTTTGAAAAGCCAGCCCTCACTGGCCGTACAGCAAGGTGGTAGATGTTACTCTCAGAGTTCGATATTGTGTACGTCACCCAGAAGCCCTAAATGAGTAAGGCAAGGGGCAGGCAATAGCAGACCACCTGCGGGTCATCCCGTGCCTGACTATGAGCTTTATTTTATTAGTAAGGGGGCGAATTTCCTAGGCGAAGCTATTCTATTTGCGGAAGGCAAAGAAGAAGACGAAACTCCTCATGATTGGAAAATCTTCTTTAACGATGTAGTAAATCAAAATGGAAATGGAGCTGGAGCAGCCCCTTTATGCTATCTTAAAGCTCTCCAAAAGGAGCCCATATTCCCATAGCTGTCAAGTTGAGGTTCTTTTGCACAAAAAATATAGCAAAATATTCTGCGTGTATCACAGTCGCTTCTTTGAAGTGCCCTCGACTTGAGAATCAAGAAGACTGATGTATATGGAGATTCGTCACTTATCATCTTTCTGACAACTGTGATTAGAAAAACCAAAGATCAGAAGCGCATTCCCTACCATCAGTATCTGGAACATATCAACCTAAAGTTCAGACAGATTACCTTCAATTATCTGTCAAGGATGAAGAATAAGTTTGCTGACGCATTGGCCACACTAGCTTCCATGATTAGTAGAAGGTATTGATATCCAGGCCAATAGAGTCGATAAATAGGATTGAAATCAGTGTGAAGAAGAGTCATTTGAGGACTAATCAAGCACAGCTAAATAGTAGTCATGTTCACAAAGAAAGGAAAAAATATCATCAACGCTTCCAACGTCCGTAGGAACTAAGTAGGAAGTTGGGCCGGAAATAGAGGACTTTGTGAGACCCCATTTCCTGTCTACCTCTCTGAATCCTTAGTTTTCGGAGCAGTAGAGACTCATGCTTTAGTCGCTTCATTTGAAGGAGGGCTTACAGAAGTCACAGCACCTGAAAGTGACAATAGGCAAATCAACATAAATGCAAGAAAAAGAGGAAACTGTACATCAAGCCCTGTATAGTGGGACAAAGAAAAGAAAGGGTACCCCTCCGCCCCTTATTATTAATAAAATGACCAAACATACCTGATTGCGATCAGATGTAGGAGAGAAGCTCGTTTAAGAGCCACCGCATACATTTACTCTTGAATTGATTCGTGAGATTTGCGATCGCTCTTTCCTCCCACCTCGCTGGTCCTCCAAATCTCCTTGAGCATTTAAAGAAAAGTTGTTTGATCATTCAATGGATAAAGCAAGGTGTTGATTTATCTCTTTTCAAATCAAGGTCTTCTTCGAAAGAACCAGAGCTAGCCGAGTAGCTCGAGCGGGAGTTTATTAAAAGTTGAAAAGCAGAAGACTGGGGCCTTTTACAAAAAGTCTGGGAAACCAGAAACGAAATACCTAGCTAGGTCACAAGGCAAGCAAGGACAGAACCCC
>JAFHAW010000027.1:260000-377500 GCA_019022515.1 Quercus aquifolioides | reverse complement strand
TGGGAATTGACACTGACAGTAGATAGGATGCACTAAGTTGGGAATTAAAGATTCCCCTCGTCGAGAATTTTCCTTTTAGTTTCTAAGGGGTAGCTTGGTTCAACTATTTCAAACAGTAATTTTTTGGAAAAGTGGTAGTTTTAATAATCTGAGTGCTAGTTTTAATAATGTTTTCATTCATGTGGTTTTACTTTATTGATAATATCATCCTAATAATAAAAGTAATGTTAAGGATACAGAAAATGACACAATTTATACTACAATTTGCTCACGTGGTGAGTTATGAGCGGTAGAAGTGTAATAGTAGATCCATGTGAAAAAATACCACTACCATTTACAACTCGTAACGTGAGCGAGTAGTGACACAAGTAATATCATTTTAATAATACTTGACCATCTCTGGTAGCAGATCCTTGATGAAACCACTTTCACCAACAATGCGCTTGATTGACAACTCCACTTTCTTTTTCTTTCCTTTTTTGGATATATATATATATATATATATATATATATATATATAACCAAAAGAAAGAAGGGAAATAGACCAAGAGCAGCACAAATAGAATTTTGGATTTTTGTTAACGAGAGGTTTGAACTGTGAAATTTGGAAAGAAAAGCAAGCAGCACGGACTACCTTGAAGAGAAGTGTGCTCTGTGAAAGGCCATCGACAAATATAGAGCAGACACTTTCTCGAAAGGTTGAAATCACGTCGTATTTTGTTGTTAGAGTAGAGGGGTAAAATTGGATTTTACAGAAATTGTAGAGGGTAATTTAAGGAGAAGGCATAAATTTTTCAAAGGTAATATTTAAGATTGAGTTAACCCGTTCATTGAAATTCCCGCATACACTAAAAACTGATTGGTGTCTTAATTCGATAATAAAAAACTATTAGTCGCTAACCCGTGCTATGCATGGGAACCTACCTATTTGTGAGGTAAACTAAAATCATTTTATAAAATCTTAAATTGATTAAGAAATTACATCATTGCATGGTTTGCTCTTATACGACTTCAATTTGTGTTACAATTTGATGAAGAAGAAACATGCAATGACTTGCAAAATATTTTAAAGAATCAGATGATTCACTGCTTAGAAATTATTGAAACAAAACAAAATATATATAACTACACAACAGATAATAATTGTAAAGTTGTAATTTACAACTATGTTTTTTGTTGGCTTTTATTCCGTGCCAAATTTGATTGTAACTATTTTCAATCGTTTAAACCCTGTATTTGTTGTGGGATTTGTTATAAGGGTTGTGTGATAGAGAGAGTGTGTGTGAAGACTCAAGCATTTGGAGGCTGAAGGATTCTCGCGGGTATGTCGCGACCTAGCTTCCCGCGAAGTGAAGCATGTGCCCTGCACGTGCTGGAATGCGAAGGGTCAGGTCAGGTGGAGACAAGCTGTCTCTTGCGAGTATCTCGCGGGTAAGGCCTTTCCGCGAGACACCCGCGAGACATGCTGTTCTGCCAGCCTGTACTGACTGACTCACACATTTTGCACCTATCCTATATATACCATCATTACCCACAAATGTTGAGGAATGCTTCAAAGAGAAAACCCTAGCCAAACACATTGAGAATTAGAGATTGTCATCCCCACCTTTCTCTATAAAATTGCTTGTGGTATCTCCTCAACCCTTCCCTCTCCATTATCCATATCTTTGAGAGGTTGATAGCCCAAACACTTACCACACCTTTGAGAGTGTTGTGTGACGTTTTGATGCTGCTGGGAAGCATTGGAAGAAGCCTTGAATGGCAGATGCAACATGGAGCTTGTTGCGGGATCCGGAGAACTAAGACAAGACACGGTTCCGAGAAGCCTTGTTGGAGTAGGAGCTTGGAGGGCTTAGGTATATCGGGTAGATTAGGCTTTGAGGGTCTGTTGCTAACCCATGTATCCCAACTGATTGTCTAGTGGATCGATTTCCGCTTATAGGGCGGCAGAGAGGTTTTTCGCCGAGTTCTTCGGCTTCCTCTTCGATAACACGTCTCGGTGTTATCTGTGTTTGCATCCTTCTTCCCTACTCTTGTTTATTTCATTTTTACTGCTGTGTTGCTTTAATTATGGATTAGAGTAGTTGTCTTGCATATACGCTTGTGTTTGCACTATTCCGCACTTAGTATTAAGTTAGTGTAAAATCAACCAAGCCGTAATTTTAATTTGGGGGTTTAAACAGCTCTTGTGTTTTCAACACATTTTCGAGCTTTCAATAATAATAATAATAATAATAATAATATATATATATATATATATATGACTAAAAACATGCAATGTCAAAGGTTTTGGTTATATATATATATATATATATATATAATGATAATAATATATAGATTAATAAGGACATAAAAAAAAAATTCATACAATTCATTGTTAATAATTGATGTTTTGTGAGCTTGAACTAATCCGACAAACCCAACCCCACAATTACTTTATCAACCCGAAATCTCTTTCAACTTTTAGATGGATAATGTAGAATCGTAGATATAATAAAATATATATTGCCCACTAGACACATGTTTAAACTTCCGTGCAATTTTTCTCAAAAAAAAAGTTCTATGTAAGTCAGTTTTTCTTAATAATTTTGTTTAAAAAAAAATAATGATGATGTGGCAAGCTCTGGAAATTTTTTGTTATAAAATTTTAGTTGAAGTAGAATTTTCAAGCTCTAAAACATATATCTAATAGAGTTTTACTTAAACTAAACTATCGTAATACTTGATAAAATAATTACAAGTTGAAGAGAAATAATAAATACTATATAAGATATAAAACCTTAAAAAAAATATATATATATATATATATAGTGGTGACGTAGAAAATTGTGAAACCTTCAGAGGCTTCGGTTTTATATATATACAAATTTTTGCATTCAAAAGCCTGCAGATTAGTCTTGTGGGTCTAATCCCATATATAATATATTCAGCAAGGTTCCACTTTTTCTTGAGGCAAATAGTGAATGAGAATGATCGACCATTACTTGTCCATATGTATGAGGTTGTTGAGCATGGTGGAAAATTTGATTTATCACAGCAAGAACTAATAAGAGTAGCGAATAATTAATGGAATGTAAAAGTTTTACGTCTCTTGCGGGTTACACAATCTTTGATCTGAATTCCGAACTTCATTAAGTAAATACCCTACGGGGCTATCAGTGTATTTTGCTTTGGGATAATCTCATCTCTTGCCGTTTTATTGGGTTAATTAGAATGTTTGGCATTGATTGAAAATTTTCAAGCTCTTAAAACATATATCTAATAGAATTTTACTTAAACTAAACTATTGTAATATTTGATAAGATAATTACACGTTGAAGAGAAATAATAAATATATAAGATATAAAACCTAAAAGAAAAAGAGAAAGAAAATAGTGGTGACGTGGACTTACCAGGAGCATACGTCATAGGTTAGAATTCTTAAAAAAAAAAAAAAAAAAAAGGGAGAAGTTAACCCATTTATTGCATTTTGTTGCTATTTGGAATTGTTACTAAGGGCTGCTACGCGAAAACGCACGAATTCACGTTTATAGGGCGAAAAGTAAGATTTGGAAATTTTAGCAAATGCAAAAAATCTTGTTTTGAAACTGTCAACGTGTAGTTAATTTCTAGGATTTAATCCCTAGTATTTATCCTTGAAACAAAAATAATAACTGTTGAGTGTTTAGACCTCTATGCACAACTTGCCACTAATTTTATTTTATTATTATTTTTTTTTTTTATATAGAATTTCAATCTATGGCATCTACTTTTGATGATTGTGCTCTTTATCATCAGACTAATACTCCAAATGGTTTTTGGTATATGCGGGAATTGAACTTCAAATTTCTTATTTAACCATCAGAAATTTTATTAGTTGAGCTAACTAGAACTCACTGCTACTAATTTTATTGATTCTGCAGTCTTTTTTTTTTTTCTTTTCTTTTCTTTTTTGAGAAGCAAAGACTTTTTTTTATAGAAAGTTTCAACTTATGGCGTAAACTCTTGATGATAACTCTTTATCATTAGACCAAGACTACAGTTAATAGTTCAACTAGTTTATTAATTTGATTACTATGCTACTTGGATTAAGATGTAAATCACCAATCACACAAAAAATCACACACGAGCGATGAAGAAAAAAACTTAAAAACACTTCAGGACTTAGCCTAGCTCATGAAATCCAAAATGCAAAAGTTGTGATGCACGTTAACTTATAAGACCTCTAGTACTAGTAATCAAACACTATATTCAAGCTCACCGCCTTTGCGGCCACTGCCAATGTAGTATTTGTTTTCACAATTACCCAACATTGCAAATCGATCACCGACTTCAAAACTGATTGCTACGTTACCTCAAGACTATTTGAAGATTTTTGTCATCTCTATGGTGTCATAACATCACTTCAACAACATAAAAGGTGATATTTTGTTAGAAATCAATATGTATCTCATACAAATCATGTGCAACAGAAAAACAATCAAGACCTACTTATGTTTCAAGAACACATGCTCTATTTAAATTTTAGATTAGCGTTTTAAGAAAACTTACTATCTCTTCACATAAACATGTAGTGCATATTGTTGGTTATCCAAAAAAAAAAAAGTAGTGCAAAGTAGTGTCGGGTTTTTTCTTCTAAACTAATCTCTATTATACTTGATAGGTTATTTAGACCCCTAAAACAACCAAATTGCGTAGCCTAGATTAATTAGCCAAGTTGTTACTTAGTCAAATTAAGCAATTCTAGGTTAAAGCAATTTAACAATCATATCAAGAATAATAATGCAGCGGAAAATAAATAACACAAGATATGATCACCCAGGAAACCACACGGTAAAAACCTGGGGAGGATTTGACCCACCGATCCTCAAGGCATAAAAGAATTCACTATGAAAGAATTGAAGTTCTTACAGAAGGACTACAAGCTCCCCGCTCGACTTCCTAATGCTACCCACCAGTACGAACTTCCTGACACGACCACGCGCAGGCTCCGAATCCACGGACTACTTCTTTCTTGAATTCCTCAATCAGCTACAAGCTCCCCGCTTGCTTTTCTTTTAAGTTCAAATGGTAGCAACCTTGTTGATCATCAAGATATTGACAACCCTAAGTTTATGTGAAGGAAAGCTCCTCGAAGATCTCACAAGAGATTCACACAAACAGAAAATATGAGCAACAATACAATATGGACAACCTTCAAAAACGTGGCTAGGGTTTTGTTTATATACCTAGGGTAAAAACATAAAACCCTAAACGTTTAATGAAGTAGGGCTGAGTTGGAAATTCTGCAGAAAATTCAACCTGTGCGATTTTCGATCGATCGAGTCTATTCTTCGATCGATCGAGCCAGGCCAAAAGTCCCAAGTACTTCTGCAGCCACTCAATTCCAACTGTACAATAATAAACCAACTTTGAGCAAGCCTAAACAAGACTAAATACAATGTTTTGATCATGGTTTGCCAACATTACAAATTAGAGTTCTAAATACATAAAATCCTAAGACCTTAGAACCTAACAAACTCCCCCTTTGGCAATCCGTGACAAAACCATAATTAAAAGCTCAAAGTTTTACAAGTAAAAGCCCTTTACAAAAATAATGCTCATAAAAACAAATTCAACCTAACTACTATCCATCAGTTGCAAGTGTAGACAGCAGCTTTAGTTGAATCAACCTGTATATTCCTGAAATACTCAACAAACGCATAAACGCATGTGTGACAGAAAAGAGTAAAACAACAGGTATAACATTCTTGTAAGATTCACACAACACAAAATAAAGACATATAAGAATGATCAACTCATAAATATAAATCAATAAACAGTGAATCATAAAGCAACAAGAATCAACAAAAATAACATGTATATCAATCAATGTTACTCCCCCTAACATGAATATCCCCAAAAATGATATACAAAGTGAAGCACCTAGATACAATCTAAAAAACTCCACAAGCTCCTCAAAACAAAAAGTCTCCCCCTAACTACAAAAACCCCTCTACAAGTCAAAAATATCACTCCCCCTTTTTGTGACGGAATGCCAAAGAGCAATCACAAGTCGCCATCAAAAGGAGGTGGTGAGGGTGAATGAAGACGCGCCAAGTCAGCTCGTAGAGCACGAAACTCATCTAGCAAGTCCACCAAAATCTGACCATGAGCCGCCTGAACGGTCATGACAGTCTCCAAAGTACGACGAACATCGAAGTCGGCCGAAGGAGGTGGAGGAACATCAGCAGCAGCAGCATCATCACCAACTGGATCAGTAACATCCTCACCAGCAAGACCTGCAGAAGAAGAAGGAGGAGGTGCGCTACTAGAGGGCTCAGACCTAGGGTGTTTAGAACCAGCTCAAAGATGAGCAGCCCTTTGTCTAAGAAAAGACGCACCTATAGGAGCAATAACATGAACGGGCTCAGAGGAAGGGAAGCCACCAAGATCAAGATGAAGGAGAATCCTATGAATGAAAATAGGATGTACAAGAGCATGAGCAGATGATGAACTCCTATAAACATCGTTCAAAGAACGAAGAAAAAGATGGGGAAAACTAATAGGAGCATCAGTAACCAGAGTGTACAAAAATACACACCTCTCAAGAGGAATGGTGTGAACATGGGAAATGGGCCAGATAGAATGACACGCTATCCTAAAGAAAAGATAGTGTAACCCGGAGAGCTCAGCAGAGGTGATCCGAGGATCAGAACCCCACTGGACAGTAGTCCCAGTGATGTAAGACAAGACATCACTAATCTCGGGAGACACGTCATAAGGATAGACAGGATGTCGAACCAATGGTACCCCTAGAGCATCAGCCACTACCTCAGGAGTAAGGGTGTACTCTACGCCTCGTATCCAACTCTTGACTAGAGTGTTGGAATCATAGATGCGGATAGAGATGTTCGAATAGAACTCTCTAATCAAGGCAGAAGGTGGAGGAGGATCAGAAACATCCACCAAGGGTAACCAGCCCCTACGCTCAAAGTTTGCCATAATGGCAGGATTAAGTTCATCTAAGTGAACAGAACGCTCAACCCAAATTTTTCTCCTAACATTCAGCTTCTTATAAATCTCTTGGTTTTTCTCACTCGAAAACCTCTCACGATCATAGGATGGAGGGGGTGAAGGAGAAGGTGAGGGAACAGTCCTACGGGCTCTAGTTTTCCTAGGCATAGTGCTAAGGAAAGGACAGAGACACAAAGTGAAAAACCAAAAAGAACAAGAGAAAACAGAACCAAGGGCAGACTGCAAATTAGCACAATAAAAAATATAGAACAAAAATCTATATGATGCATGAACAGTAATAATGTTGTGATGCATGATCTAATGCAGTAAACAAATAAGTTCAATTGAGATTGAATTTGACAAAATTGGCTTGAACATGGAATTTTTATCAAAAATCCCAAAAATTGAAAACCACTTGTTGAAATTTTTTTTTTACCAAAAAGATGAATTGAGCATTACAAAACACATTACATAGATTATAATGCTTAATTACAACTACACAACAAGTCAATTTCATCAAAATCATCCCAATTTAGCAAAAGCCCCAATTCGGATCAAGAACAAGCCCTAGATTTTTCAATTTCTCCCAAAACTCAAATTTGATCAAATTAACAGGTAATAATCATGTTTATGAAGTGTCCCCACAAAAACCCAATGATCAATTTCATAAAATAAGGCTTGAATCAACAGAAAATCCAAATTTTACAAATTCCGAAAATTACCCTTAAATGCATGAATATATGCATGAAAACATGAAAATAAATTCAAAAGGAAGGGCACAAGTGTCTTACCAACTTGAGGAGAGAGAGATTTTGCAAAAAGAACGGAGGAAAACAACAAAAATCTCTGATTTGAGCTTGCCAACGCGGAGAGAGGAAAAAGCTTTGAAAAGTTTTTGAAATAGGAACTTTGAAAAAGTCAGAAAAGTGCCTTTTAAAAAGCTTTTTCACGATGTTCGATCGATCGAAAATCAGATTCGATTGATCGAAACACACAGTCATTTTGAGACAAATGAAAGCACTTTTTCGATTGATCGAAAATCAGATTCGATCGATCGAAACACACAATCTTTTTGAGACAAATGAAAGCACTTTTTCGATTGATCGAAAATCAGGCTGGATCGATCGAAATGGGCAGAGGCTCACTAAATTTTGAGAAAAATCACAGTTTTGAAAGACAAACCAAATTTTGAAACACAACTCCTCAAAGCATTAAATTACAGAAATAAAATGCATGAGTATGAGATGGAATGCTTTTTCAAAAACCCAAAATTTTAAACCCAATTTTCTCAAAAACAAGTTTCAATCATTCTTCCTTTGAATATTCTCAAACAACAAATATGTTGTGCACAAATCGCAAGATAATTTCAAACTTGGTTGGTCAGACCAAAAACACACACACTAGCATGTACAGTGTTTAACAAAGAGTAACTTGTGTAGTGTGTGATACTAGCAAAAACTTGAGATACATGTGAGGTGATATGTGAATAGCAATCAAACACAAAGTCTACACAATTCATCACATAGAATTTAAAAGAGACTATCACCTAAAGAGTTACATCCTATAACTCCCACATCTCCTAGAACAAAAGCTTGCAATCATGTAAGTTTCTTGTATTTTTACCCCATTATTTAGATGAAATTTGGCATAAAGCCTAATAGTACACACCAGATTAGATTATGTGAAATGGCATCAAGCCTAATAGTACACACCGGTTTGAATTAAGTGAATTGGCATCAAGCCTAATAGTACACACCAGTTTTAAGCATTAAGCATTTAAGCATTTAAAGAGGCTACACCTTATGTTCTTTTTGTGCATGTGCTACACTTTCTCGAGCACAAAATCTTATGATATGCACTAAGGTGTTCATGATTGACTAGTGAACAGTGGTGAGATAGTTATTTATGCCTTTCTCAAAAGGATCAAGTCCGACAGTCAAATAACATGTGACTTCAAGATCAAGACAAAGTGATTAATAACCACAAACATCTTTCCCACACAACATGCACTACAAAGCTTTAACTAGTCAAGTGCAATATTTAAGCTCATCAAAGTTAAACAAGGTACACAGAACATGACATGTGTCAAAAGATAGACCAACCTTGTTTTTCAAAAATCAAGAAAAATAGTGTCTAACATAATTTTTGCTTTCACTTTTCCCTTTTTTTTTTTTTCTTTTTTTTTTTTTTTTTTTAAAAGAGAAAACAGATACATCCTAGAATGAAATGCATGAATGTAATGCAATGCAAGTCCTAGAACAAAAACAACAAAAAGACACAAACCAAAGAACAATGGTCACCAAAGAATAGAGCAATTAAGCACAAGGACCATGTCAGAAAGACTCAGTTAGTTCGAGTCTTTTGCATCCAAAACTTTTTAGATGCACCACGAGCATTGGAGTTCTTATTCACATTAGAGTGATTCCCAACTCCAGGATTGGAATAAAGGTTTAACACCTTTACCAATTCACCAATTAATGCCATAGGATCATGTGCTTGAGGCACAGGCACTTTTGGTTTAGTTGCTCTCTTATCAGCTTGAAGCTTGTAACAGTTAGGACGAATGTGTCCAGACTTACCACAATAATGACAAACCCAAGCAGGTTTACCATGCATCTTGTCCTTAGATTTGGTAGGCTCCTTAGGTTTAGATTCTCTTAAATCTACCCTAATCTTCTTAGGTGGTGAAACTTCTACAGGTTTAACAATCTCACTCACAGGAGGTTTGACAGTTTCACTCACAACCTCACTTACAGAAGGTTCAGAAGAAGAGGAAGGAACAAAAGTAGTGGAATGTGGTCCAGAATCAAAAATGCTTTCAACATATCCTAACCCAGTTTTATCAGCAGGAGACTTTTGAACATTCAGCATGTGATCAAGTTTAGAACTAGCAGATCTAGCAACAGATAAATCATGTTCCAAAGTTCTAACGTTATCAAGCAAAAGCATGTTCTCAGATTTAACATTATTCAAAAGCTCATTAGCATCAAACAGTTTAACAAGCAAATTTCTCTTTTCAAGCTCAAGAGAATCAATTTTCTTTAGGCCAAGTTCAACTTTCATAGCATCCTTTGCAGCAACTTTGCAAAGTTTGTTATAGGCCTCTTGAAGATCTGCATCTTCAGAGAGTTCCCCATCAGAAGGGTTCTCCTCAGCAGATATGCTTTCATTGACTATAGCAGTAGCCGTGAAAGCAATGAAGTTTCCATCCTCGTCACCACCGGACTCATCATCAGAAACCTCATTATCACTAAGGGTTACAGCCATAGCTTTACCCTTATTCCTCAAGAATGTAGGACATTCAGATTTCACATGACCATACCCTTGACAACCAAAACACTGAGGACCCAAAGAGTTATTAGAAGATTGACCAAAATTATCTCTAGGTTTTTCAAAATTGTTAACCTTAATGGGATCATTCTTCCTAAAATTTCTAGGTTCAGCAGTGTAAGTCCCTCTTGCCTTTCTATTTGTATTCCTCAGAAAGTTCTTAAAGTTTTTGGCAAGATAGGCAATCTCTGTAGCAGAGAGCTCATCATCAAATCCACCACCCTCAACATCATCAACTGACTTAAGAGCCATTGATTTGGATTTGTTCACTTTAGGTAAGTCAGACTCATAGGATTGAAGAGATCCTCCAAGCTCATCAACAGGGATGGAGTCCACATCCTTGCTTTCAGTGATGGCAGTCATTTTGGGTCTAAAATCTTCAGTTAAAGATCTAAGAATCTTCCTAACAATTTTAGGTTGATCATAGATTTCACCCAAATTAAAAGCAGAATTGACAATATCATTTAATTTAGCATAGAATTCATCAAAAGATTCATCATCAGACATTCTAATGCTTTCAAATCTAGAAGTCAATTGTTGCAATTTATTAATCTTAACTGCCTTTGTGCCTTCATGCACAGTTTGGAGGATTTTCCAGGCAATATGAGCAACCTCAACATTAGAGATCCTCTTAAATTCCTCCATAGAAATAGCATTAAAGATAGCATTCATAGCTTTGCTATTGAAGCTTGCTGCTTCTTTTTCAGAAGTTTGCCACTCACTCACAGGAGTAGCGGGTTTCACCCATCCGTATTCAACGGAATTCCAAACCCTTTCATCAATGGATTTCAGGAATGTTTTCATCCTTACTTTCCAATAAGCATAGTTGTTCCCATCAAAATGAGGAGGAACAAACAAAGAGTGTCCATGCTCCATGACAACAGGGGTCAAGGATCAGCTCAGAGATTAAAAATCTCAAACACAAAGAGCTACCCGCTCTGATACCACTTGATAGGTTATTTAGACCCCTAAAACAACCAAATTGCGTAGCCTAGATTAATTAGCCAAGTTGTTACTTAGTCAAATTAAGCAATTCTAGGTTAAAGCAATTTAACAATCATATCAAGAATAATAATGCAGCGGAAAATAAATAACACAAGATATGATCACCCAGGAAACCACACGGTAAAAACCTGGGGAGGATTTGACCCACCGATCCTCAAGGCATAAAAGAATTCACTATGAAAGAATTGAAGTTCTTACAGAAGGACTACAAGCTCCCCGCTCGACTTCCTAATGCTACCCACCAGTACGAACTTCCTGACACGACCACGCGCAGGCTCCGAATCCACGGACTACTTCTTTCTTGAATTCCTCAATCAGCTACAAGCTCCCCGCTTGCTTTTCTTTTAAGTTCAAATGGTAGCAACCTTGTTGATCATCAAGATATTGACAACCCTAAGTTTATGTGAAGGAAAGCTCCTCGAAGATCTCACAAGAGATTCACACAAACAGAAAATATGAGCAACAATACAATATGGACAACCTTCAAAAACGTGGCTAGGGTTTTGTTTATATACCTAGGGTAAAAACATAAAACCCTAAACGTTTAATGAAGTAGGGCTGAGTTGGAAATTCTGCAGAAAATTCAACCTGTGCGATTTTCGATCGATCGAGTCTATTCTTCGATCGATCGAGCCAGGCCAAAAGTCCCAAGTACTTCTGCAGCCACTCGATTCCAACTGTACAATAATAAACCAACTTTGAGCAAGCCTAAACAAGACTAAATACAATGTTTTGATCATGGTTTGCCAACATTACAAATTAGAGTTCTAAATACATAAAATCCTAAGACCTTAGAACCTAACAATACTTGGATTAGTTATTGGTTTAGTCAAGTGGCTTGCAATGAGACCAATGGAAAAATAAAAACTCTAGCTCCAATGGACCATGAGCCTCCACTACAAAACATGCGAGCTATAGCCGCGTTTGCAAAAATGCGACTACAGGCAGGCTATAGCCGCATTTTTAGAAAACGCGGCTTAAAGTATTGGACAATAGCCGTGTCTTAAACGTGCAGCTATAGAATATGTCTACAACCGTGTTTTTTAGTGTTACAGCCGCATTTTTTGGTTTGGAGCTACTGTCGTGTTTTAAACACGCAGCTATAGTACCTTTCTATTTAATTTTTTTTTTTTTTTATCTGAACTATGACCGCATTTGAAAAATGCGGCTCTACCTTCCCTATAGCCGCGTTTTATAGACGTGGCTATAAATTTAGTCTATAGCTTTGTTTATAAAACGCGGCTTTAGTTTAGGAAGTAGCCACATTTCTTACTCACGGCTTCAGCTTTGCCTATAGCTACAGGTTAAAAATGCGGCTTTAGGCTTTGTATAAATAGCATACTTAAAAAATTTTCAGCCCTATCTCCCATCACACATCAGCCTCCATCTCTCAAAGGAATCCGTGGGATTCTGTACCAAACATATTTCAAGAAGGAATGTATTATTCATACCTTTATTCTTGGCAGCTTTGAATATTGGACAATTCTTCTTCCAATGTCCTTTCTTACCACAATGGAAACACTTTCCTTTGATCTTCTTTCCTTTGTCAGCAACCCCTAAGGCAATTTGTTTACCCTCTTGTTTGGTGTAGTCCTTCTTCTTCTTCTTCTTACCCTTGCCTTTCGACTTAGGTTGAGAAGTAGAAGCTTCACCAACATTGGCTTCAACATTGGAAGTACCAAGAATGCCTTCTGCCGCTACCAATTCATTCATTAATTCAGACAAGGTATAAATCTTTTTTGTTCATATTATAGTTAAGTTTGAATTCCTTGAATGATTCTGGTGGCGACTGGAGTATCATATCCACTTGGGATTCTCCATCAATATCGGCACCTAAAACTTCCAATGTATTCAGATTGGAGATCATTGTAAGACAATGCTCCCTCACTGAACTACCTTCAGCCATTTTGGTATTATAAATTTGCCTCATGGTCTCTTGCCTTGCAGAACGGCCTTGCTCACCTAACATCTCCTTCAGGCTTAGCATGAAGTCTGAAAATAGTTCTACATCTTGTATTTGATGTTGTAGAACATTTAAGATAGATGCTAGAATGTAGCACTTGGCCATCTCATTAGATTTCTACCCACGATCATATCGCTGTTTTTCCTCAAGAGGAGCATCTAATGAAGGAAAGCTAGGACATGGTTTAGTAAGCACATATTTGTGCTCTTCAGCTGTTAGAACTATGTCCGAATTTCTTTTCCAGTCAACATAGTTGGATCCAGTCAGTTTGTTTTGATTAAGAATAGTTACAAGTGGGCTAAATGATGCCATGTTCAAATCTGAAAACAATAAACATGAATATAATCATTAAACTGGACATTATCAATTTAGCATATAAACATATAGTATGGAACCTTAATAAAACCATAATATAATATATGCAACGACAACCCAATCCCATATTCAATATCCCTCAGCATAGAGTGAATATAAAATACTATGATTGATTGAGAACTCTTCTCATTATTAGTGCTATCATGATAACTCTTATCATACACTAATAATATGCCATTATACATTTGGCCTCTAAATAATTATAGTAAGAACTCAGCATAGAGGATACTATAATATTTAGTCTAGTGTGTACCATTATCTAGAATCATGTGTAGCCACATTTTATCCCCTTAACAGGCTTATTTTGCAGTACCATGATACAAGACACCCTCCACATGGAATGCAAAGCTCGAAGCTAAGACAAGGTGTTTGATCAAACTACTATAAACCAAGTAATTCAAAACTTGTAGGACCATGAAATAAATACTCTTCGTATGGAATGCTAAGCTCGAGGCAAAGACAAAGAATATATTTCACACTACTATGAACCAACAATGGAGGCCGTGAGATCCAACCCCTGTATCTGTCTCCCACTAGATGTTTTAAAATAAAGGTTTTTAATTGTTTAATACATACATGAACTAATTACACAAAGCCTTGCTCTTTATACATGTAAAAACAGATGTCAAAATTTTTGGCGACTGGTTTTGGCGACTTGCCCAGTCGCGAGTTGGCGACATGTCCAGTCACGATACTCCAGTCGTGAAGTTCATACAAAAGCTTTCGCGACTCACTCTTGACTCACTCGCCAGTCGCGAAGTTCATACAGAAGCTTTCGCGACTCACTCGCGACTTACTCGCCAATTGCGAAAAATGCCCAGAAACAGCCATTTTTTCTGTTAACCGTTTTTGATGTTTCCAATGAACAAAATACATTCTTAATGATCAAAAACAATTAGATTAAGATTAAAACTTGAATTCCATTGATGTTAAAGTGTTAAAATTCAATTTTACATGGTTAAAATCAAACTTAAACAACATCATAACATCAAAATTAGTTTTAATCAAACAATAGTTTCAAAAACCATAATATGCAGAAAAATGACTGCAGAATTTTCACAACTATGAAAATAGTTCTCTTTAATTCTAAAACTCACTAAACATATTATACAGATTCGAAATTGAAGACCGCTCTGATATCAATTGTTGGAAATATGCATATACGCAGCGGAAAATAAACGGATCTACTTCATTCAGAATTGATAACATGCATAATGTAAGTTTCAGAATATAGAACAAGAGAGTGTACCTTGGTGCAGCGAATTTCAAAACCAAAGATGAAAAGTTCTCAGGAACACTTTCAATCTTCACTCAAATTTCACTAACGCCCAAGATATGTGGTCTCTCAATCAGTTTCCAAAAGAGAATGATAGAGTGTCCAACACTCACATACATACATTTTCATAAACTTGTTGTGTCTTATCTTAAAATCTGTATGTTTCTCTCATAATAACTGATTATCTAATTGGGCTAGCCTTTTGGGCTTTTCTAATTGGGCTCTTGTATGTGGCTTGGAGTGGGACCACAAGAGAACAAATAAGACACTAGCTCCAATGGGCCTTGGGCTTTTCTGTCAACTCTTGACAAGTCCAAAATTACCATTAATTATATTTAATACCACTATATAAATATAATTGCACTCTAGGCCTTATTAATAAATTATATCTCAAGACTTTATTGTACATGCAACCCCTTCATAAAATATTTGTAATAATACAAAGTTATGAAAGTAGACTGCCATTTTGTAAATTGCTACATCTTAATCCTTTAGTACTCGGTTTAATCCTTTAAGTTATTCATTATATATTTATGAAATCCAATTTCATAAATATATACTTTAGTAACTATTTGCTAAAGTAGTTAGGCCTAACATTCTGAATATCAAACCCATTAAACTTATCTTAAGGGAATATTTTGTATCTCTGTTAAGAGACTATGAATTTCATCTTGAGAATATATGTTCCATCAACAATAAATGTAGTTGCCCAACATACTGAGATTTTGACCGTTACTTTAGATCTTACTCCTAATATATCAAAGCAACCTACACTTCATGATCAAGTCCATTATTCTCTCAGGATTAAGAGTTCATGCAAATATAAGTCGTGAGATTTATTATTCAATTAACAGTCTTTATGAGAATAATAAATCTCACAGCGGTCCGGTTTAATATGTCTTAACTCTTAAAACATATCAACATATCAACTAGAAGTCACCACTTCCATGATCAAGACAAATCATCTTAGTTGACATGTTATAGTCTTCGCAGATGAAATGCCCAATTTCATCACCGACTACAAACCAAATTCTGAGTTTACAAAGAACTTGTGAATTATATCTTCTGTGATTAAATCACATAAATCACACATTATACATCTCATGGACTATATGATAATGTCCAAATATTCATGTTACCATTATTTCAGATAATAATAAAACAACTTTATTAATAACAATATTAAGTCATACATCATGTCATACATAATGTCATACATAATATAGTACATAGCATCATACAATAGTATTCTAGGGCACAAATCCCAACACAAGTCATCCAAAGAACTTGTCCCATTAGTGAATAATTCTTCCATACTTATCAAAATTGTTTAAAGAAGAAGAAAAAGAACTAAATTGTACTACTAACATGCTGCTAAGTCAACAAAGTTTTTAAGGGTACCACATAGTTCAACTCCTCCCACAGCTTGGATTAATTTGATAACATTATATAAAGAAATTGTGAACAAAACACGAATGTAATGATTGATTGATGTGCACCTAATCATACCCAACATATAAATGGAAATTTAAATTTATTTTCCTACCATATTAAAATCTACTTACAAATCACTCTAAGACAATTCCTTTATTCATGTCAAGGATTTTATAAACGATTTGCAATTATGATACCTCATATTTCTAGCCAACTAGTTTGTAAAGTTAATTTTATCAACTGAATGTGTCTATTGCATTCATAGCTATGACTAAGAAATAGGGAGTACTAAATAGATGAACCCATTTCTCTGCAATCTCTCTGTTCTCCCTATATCCATCTGACTTCTACACAATAATCTACACATAAACCTCTCATAAATTAATTGATTTACCTAATAAAGTTGTAGGTTTTGAGATCAATCTATAGAGATCCTAATTTTTGAAAGGTATTAGAAATAATGCATTGAGATACGGAAAACGAAATGCACAATATTATAGAAAGTAAATTGACCTTCCTCACTAGAGTGAAAAAAGCATCCCATGCTCGAAAATAACGTTGAGGAACCCTAGTCAGTAATTTTCCTTCAGATTAAAGTTCAACTTTGACAATTTACAATCCACACAACAGAACCAAATAAAAAAAGAAGAAGAAAGAACCATTAAATAGTAAATAATCAAGTTGTGTCTCTCTTTAATAACTACTTAAAACCTAAAAGATGGAACATTAAGGAAAAATCTTAAAGATACAAACTTACCCTTATTGTATGGTCTATAAAAAAAGGAAGAGGTTTTTCCCCCCCATTTTTCAGACAGTTTGTCATAATTTTTGAGTGGTATATTGGCCAAGTCCAATGCAACCTCCATATATAGTTCAAAGAAGAAAAACAAAGGCAAGAGAGATAGAGAAATGGAATACCTTCAATGGCTTTCAAATTTGGTAGTTATTCATCAATGCCACCACCTTTTCTTGTGCTTTGGCATCGTTGCCCTCAGTCCCTACAAATAAAATCAAATGCACTCAATTTGCATGGAGTAAGAAATGCAAAATATTAAGTACTCTAAGTAGTACAATGGATTTTGCATAGTGACCTTGCCTAATCATATTAAAATATGCCTAAAAGATCTAAAAGCCAAGAGAAAGTACTCAAATTAAAAACTTTAACCCTTGACCATAACACTGCTTGCTTTGTAAATCAATTTGCTGTATTCAAATGAGAATATTAAATTAATGCGTGTGATGCTCTCAACATAGCTATGGTAGCCATCCACAATCTTCGACAAGGAATTAATTCAGTATGGACTATAATAAGAGAACCATAACTATCTTTAACAACAATGCCCAAACCTGCATAATTGGTGGCTTTTCGAAAAAGGTTAGCACCATATTCATTTTGAGATGAGGAGAAATAGGGGGCTGCCATTGCCATGTTTTAGGAGCTACAGTTGTTGGCTAACTTTGCAAAACCTAAATGGCTAATGGTCCTAGATTGAAATTTTCATATAAAAAAATCCAAATTGCACAGAAAAGTTTCTAATTTTTGCAATTGAAAATAACCCCCCCCCCCCCAAAAAAAAAGATTAACTGCAACTGAGAAACTCAAACTTATAATTTGCTTGCCTGACATGTTCAGAAAGTGACCAGGTCCTTTGCATTGAAATAGCATCTATGAGGTTTAGAACAAACCACCATCTAAAATCTCACTTGCAATGTTATATTAAGTAGCAAATGAAGGACTCATGGGAAAAAAAAATGATTTGTTAATTTGATGGACCCAACTTTCCAAAGTTGGCAATTGAATTCCCCATGAAAACTTATTAGGCCTAACATTTCAGAAGCCAATCAACATTGAACAATTTGCACTAATGGTTGAATTTATGGAAAATAATGGTTCTGGGGAATTAAGATGTGAAAGACCCCCATCCATGAGGTTTAGAACAAACCACCATCTAAAATCTCACTTGCAATGATTTTATTAAGTAGCAAATGAAGGACTCATGAAAATATATATATATATATATATATATATATGATTTGTTAATTTGATGGACCCAACTTACCAAAGTCGGCAATTGAATTCCCACTTGTTAGGCCTAACCTTTCAGAAGCCAATCAACATCGAACAATTTGCACTAATGGTTGAATTTATGGAAAATAATGGTTCTAGGGAATTAAGATGTGAAAGACCCCCAAGATGAAATGATTTATCATGTAACTAAATAGGCTTCAAAGATTGAAGGCATGCACAACCATACCAGATGGTGGATTTGATTTTAAGGCATGCAAGTGCTTTGTGGTCAACTTCACATCCAATTTCTATTACAAATCTCAACCACATCTTACATGAAATTCACCTGAACAAAAAGCATCTAAAACACCAAAACATTTACAAATTCCTATAAAGTATATGCCCTAAAAACCGGAAATAAGAAGCTAATCAACATTGGAACCCTTCACTTACTAACCCAACAACTTTTGAGTGTAAATATGCTTTATTAACAGAAAATTTAAAAAAAAAAAAAAAAATCCCAAAGCCAAAGTTTACCCGTAAAAAACAGCAAAAACCATTCAAATGAAACCCATATAACTCAACATAACAAAGTTTTCAACCTTTTGAGGGAGAGGAAGTAACAATTATATAGCAAGGATCCAAGGCCACACATAAACCCAATTGGCAAACACAAATTGAATATATATGTAGAGCTTACATAGGTCAATCTCACATACATATACTTGAATAAAACCACAACATTAAAAAGAAAACCAAATTTTCAAAATACTAATATTGATATCACAATTGACAACAAAATTTAAAAGAAATATGCAAATAGCATTGGACGTGCATAAGCTATTGGGTTCCACACATCCAATCCAAAGTTTAGTATAAGCATTTCTTCAAACACTTGTGTGGCATTAAGAAACCAAAGAAAAAAAGAAAGAATTCCAAAAATTGAGAAACTAAATAAAATAATAATATGCCAGAATTGAAAACCCAAAAGAATTAAAAAATGAAACGTGGATGTTCCAATACCAAAGAGAGAGAGGGAGAAATATTAGGTATTGATGTCATGATGTACCTTTCTCCATATTCATCTAGCCAATCTGATTGCTAAATTTCGTTGTTGAAGCTCTTGCTGATGAGCTCTTCAATTGTGTAGTCGTGGCACTGCAAGGTTGAAAGATAAGTAGAAAGGAAAAATTAAAAACAAAACTAAAAGATACATGGAGACCGTAAAAAATTCACCTTGCGTTAAATACCCTGCCTTTGGTTTTTCTGAAACGGCAGCAACTGAAAGGACTTGAACATCTGGAGGAAGGAAGAGCCGTGATAATAGAAGAGGGAGAGCCCTGGCATTATGAATCTAAAGTCTGAACTCTGAAGATTTGAAACTGTCTTTGGAAGAGAGAGAGGCTGCCGTTAGCAAGCTTGAAACCGTGAAACAGGGGTAAAGCAAAAGGTGGGGAGACAGAAAGGGTTTTTTGCCGTTAAAAATTAAAGACCATTCGGCTGGGTTTGGGCTTTATGGTGGACAACATATAGGTTTGGGCTTCATGCTAGTCATCATTAATGTGAGATACATGTCTATAGGCTTTATGGTGGAGATAAGGTTGGGAATCATTTTTCTTTTATTAGTATTTTAAAATTTAGGAAATGCATTTTAAATTATAAGAGAAATTCAGAAAAAAAATGTTGGTAATGACATGACTGCTGATGTGGCTCAATGAGAGTGTAGCAACATTAAATGCTACGTTTCAGCTTTTAGTATTATATAGATATCGATAATTTGACTCTTGTCTTAAGTCATGGGTTACGAAACCATATTGTACTATAAATATCAAATAATAGCCAATTGTTTTAGTTTATAGAGAAAGGTCCATTACCTTATATGCAAGTGATTAGGATCTATCATATGAACGTTTGCATAAGCAAGAGCATCCAGTATTGTGGTCACTTGTATAGTACGACAATAATATAAAGCTTCACAAGAAAAAAACACCATTATAGATGGAAAAACTAAATTGAAGGCAGTGTTTTTAATGGCTTGTTTGGATGGAGGGGGGAAGGAGGGGGAGAGGAGGGGAGTAAAGTAGAGTTGGCTAAAAATAAGCTAATTTTGTGCTAAATTTACACTACTTTACTCCCCCTCCCTCCCCCTCAATCCAAGCAAACCATAAATGTTTTAATAGAGATATGAACAAGTCATTTTTAGTGAATGTTTTTTTATGAAATCAGCAAATAAAAATTCTTACTATAGAATTCTACCTCATACTCAAGTTAACTGTTAAAGTAGCTGCCTCATGGGCATAAAGGCTTCAAGTTAGGAAACCATAACAAATGAACATTTGATTTGAAAGGCGAAAGAATGTTAGGAATATTGTATGTATTGATAGGAGATGGTACTTGACCTAAAGAAAATTTTCCAAAAAAAAAAAAAAAAAATTTATAAGATACATTAACTCAAAAGCAAATAAAATCAATATAGTTTCAATGCCACCTTCAAGAAATCCTAATGACTGGTAATATAGTTTACTCAGTATCATACTTGATCAATTTGATTGGAATTTCAAGATGCTTCTCCTTATAGGGTACAGTAATAACAACTTTTAAGCTCATGAACAACTTTAATTTGGACATAATAAATAATGTATGTCATTGATTATTTTCCAAATTTGAAAACTTAAATTTAAATTTTAAGTAACTTACTTATTACAAGAAAAATAACTATTTTGGAGTTCAGAATTCTAGATTCACTTAATGACAAGCTTAGAATTTGTAGTCTTACATTCATCATTTCTTCCCATTAGTTCCAAATATACCAATGGGTGAACCTTCAAAATTAATATAAATACAAAGAGCCCTAATTAATTTTTTTGTAATTTTTTTTAAATATGAAGTTTTATTAACAAAGAGCCCTAATTACTACATACTTTTTTTTATTTGACCAAGTAAAAAAACCCTAACTACTACAAAGTTGATAACTTAAAATTTTATATATAGTAACAAGTTGACCATAATTTTATATATAAACCTAATCAAAAATAAATTCAATGACATAATTGCGCAAATAAAAAAAAACTCTTAGTTCGGTAAAATTTTGAAGATCTACATATGCCATGCAACAAAATATGATGCATCATGAATGTGAAACATTAGACAAAAGGACATTTAAGAGAAAATACTGATTTTGGTTATTTTGAGCTTAGAATAAGATTCAAACGCTTTTTTGGATATTTCGAACAGGGGAAATCTTGCACCATTTTGTGCTTCAGTATGCCTTTAATTGGGAAATGCTGTATAATTAGCATGTTGAAGTACAACTCTGATTAGGAATGAAGGATACCTAGCATCTATAAATGGTATACAAAATTGCAAACAACTAATTTAGTGAATAGTATACAAAATTGGAGGGAGATTGAAAAAAAAAAGGGAAGGCATCTTAATAGGCAATTTTTGTTGGAAGAGAGAAATTATAAGAGAAGAGGAGATTGGGTTAACTCACAAATTTTGATGAAACACTTCCATTGGAATCAATTTAAAATCCATCTGTTGTGATTTTTGGTCTACAGCCAATCTTCTAGTACTGGGACACTCTTGCTCCTTCCATATCCCTTTTAAAGTGAACGCTAAAAAAATCCATCTTTGATTGTATTCTTAGCCTTTGCATGGATATAAATTGAAATAAATCTTCAACCACTTTGTAAAACTTCAACTTAGCTTTCCATAGAAAGGGATTACATGCCTATAGCTTTGTTGGGAGATTCTGTTGTTGGCCGAACAATTTAGGTATCCAAAAGAAGATTTGGCTCCAAAGTGGATGATCTATAAAGTATCCTTGACATTGGAAAAGAAAGGTCTGCTAAATCGAAAACTACAAGTGGCTAGCTCACAAGAATGGCCAAGTGCTACCTATGGATTACAAATTTGAAAATATTGTTTAATGATGAAATGATATCACCACTTATAAATTAAGTATACCAGAGTATGAAGACTGAAAAGGTGCAATGATATCTAAACTTGCAAACTAACGTTAAAATTTTGCAAGTCAAGGAGTTTGTTATTATAGAGGAAACAAAACAAAAATTTCCCTATCCAACTAAGTTTGCAGGAAGAATCATATTCTTTTCTCTCTTTTTTCCCTGTCTTGGAGTTGATCAAGGAAAACGTGTTCTGGCCATTTTGGATGTAGAGTGTCTATTTTTCAATATGAAATGTTATTGACTTGCAAGAGCACCCAATTTCTTTTCCTAACCCTTTTCTTATACACTCATACAGAATATACTAAATGTTGATTTGGGAGATTCAATTATGTGAGGGACTTTTTAAAGATATTTATTGTGATAAGGCCTGCATTCAGATTGACAAATTAAGTCACCAATAAGAACATAGGTGCTTGGTAGCTAGTGATCTTCCATTTACGTTTTCTTTTTAGCTTTAGAATTGCTAACTTCTTTAAAAGAGTTGACAACTATAAGCATAATGCTATCATTTTGAACTACAATTAAGAAGCTAGATTTCAGGAAAATTGAGCAACTGTTCAAAAAAATAGGATAAAAATCTAATAATTAGCTAACAGTAGCAGCTCTTTTCCAGGACACTTGACTGACTGATTTTCTTTTGCTACACAAGTTACTCTTTGCTAAACTTAGTACATTATATTGTGTGTGATCTTGTTGTGGCCATCCAAGATTAAGAGTTCCTTGTTTTTAACGCAAAATATGTTTAAAGTTTGAGTTTTGAGGAAAATTGATTGAAAATCTTGTTTTTGGAAGATCTGGGTTAAATTCAAGGGTTTTTGAAAAACTTTTCATCTCATACTTATGCATTTTTTTTCATAAAACATTGTGCTTTGAGGAGTTTCTGCATTAAAATGCTCTATTTTTCAAAAATTTGATTTTTCCAGATTTTCGATCAATCGAACTTGTTTCTCGACCGATTGAAATTGCGATTAAAAATTTGGTTTGAATCTGCTTGGCTTGATCGATGCTCTATTGCTGCTGGATCGATTGAATGTAATTTTCGATCGGTCGAATCTATTTTTCAATCAATCGAAAGTCGTTCAAGGAGTTTTTTAAAACATGAGATTTTCACGTGTTCTTCACTATTTCAAAAGTATCAAAAAGTTATTCTCTCTCTCTCTTCGACCAATCCAGATTCAAAGACAAATTTTTTGTTGTTTTCCCTCAATCTTTCTCAAAGGTTTTTGTCATCTAGCACTGGTAAGACTATTTTCCCTTTCTTTTTTGTTTTAATCTCATTTTTCATGCATTTAAGGGAAAATTTCGAACCTATAGAAATTTGGGGTTTTTGGTGTTTTCGATGATTTCTTTCAAAATTGATCAATGGGTTTTTGTTGTTGGATGATATTAACATGTTCTTCATGGTTTAATTTGATCAATTTGATGAATTGGGAACAATTGAAATTTCTAGGGCTTGAAACTACCCAAATTGGGGATTTTGTTCAATTAAGCTAAAATTGATGAAATTGGCTTGTGTTATTGATTAATCTTATCATTATATACTGTTATCTAACTTGTGTAATGATAATGTGATCAATTTGTTGGGATTTTTGAAAGGGGGTTTTCAAAACTTGGAGTTTTTGATATAAACTCTATGTTCAAGCCAAATTCTATGTTTTTAAAGTAAAATTGAACTATAATCACTACATTAGAGCATGCATCATGTGTTAATACAGTTTATGCATCATATAGATTGTTATTTTCTATATTGTTTTTGCTTTAATTGTGTCTGATGCAGTCTGCCCTTGGATTTTTTTTTTTTTTTTTTTTTTTTTTTCTGTTTTTTCTCTTTTCTATCTATCCTTTATGATCTTTAGAATCATGGTTAGGAAAACTAGAGCCCATAGATCATCCACTGTTTCATCTGCTCCATCTTTTGATAGTGAGAGGTTTCTTAGCGAGAAAAACCAGGAAACTTATAAGAAATTGAACATTCTTAGAAATGTATGGGCTGAGAGAAAGGTAACTTTAGATGAGCTTGATCCGGAAATTAGGAGGAATTTTAGCGTAGGGGT
This sequence comes from Quercus aquifolioides, assembly GCA_019022515.1. Classification (NCBI taxonomy): domain Eukaryota; kingdom Viridiplantae; phylum Streptophyta; class Magnoliopsida; order Fagales; family Fagaceae; genus Quercus; species Quercus aquifolioides. Next base: position 353,109 of record JAFHAW010000027.1, on the reverse strand, counting down.
TGGTTGCCTTTGCTGGATATTGACCATCCTCCTCCAGCTACCTTGATCAGAGAGTTCTACTTGAACCTCTCTATCCACTCCAATGATTCCAACACTCAATTTGTGAAGAGTTGGATACGGGGTGAAGAGTATGTCATTACTCCTTATGATGAGTCTCCTTCTCTAGATAACATCATGTCATATCTTACTGGATCTTCTATCTAGTGGGGTTATAATCCTCGGAATACTTCTCACGAGTTGACCGAGATTCTTTATCTATTTTTCCGGATTTCTTGCCATTCTATCTGGCCCATCTCTCATTTGCACACTATTCCTATCAAGAGATGTGCATTTTTGTATGCTCTTGTCACAGATACTCCTATGAGTTTTCCTCATATTTTCATTCGATCTTTGGTTGAGGTTCATAGGAGTAGTTCTACTGCACATGGTTTCTTCTTTCCTATTTTTATACATCGGATTTTATTACATCTAGGATTAGATGAATTTCCTGCTTCTGAGCCCATACATGTTATAGCTCCCATAGGTGTCACCTTTCTTAGGCAGAGAGCTGCTCAGATGCGAGCTAGTTCTAAACGCCCTAGAGTTAATTCTTCTTCGGGTGCTGCACCTCCTCCTCCTCCTCATTCTTCAGGTGATCCGACTGTAGATGCATATGTTGATCCAATTGCTGCTGATCCTCCACCTTCTGCTTCGGATGTTTCTAGCATTCGTCGTACGTTGGACACTATCATGACAGTTCAGGCAGCTCATGGTCAACTTTTGGTGGACGTTCTCACTGAGCTTCAGGCTTTGCATGCAGACTTGGCGAGCTTTAGACGGTCACCTCCGCCACCTCCTTTTGATGATGAGTCTTGATTGCCATTTGGCAATTCGTCACAAAAAGGGGGGAGTATATATGGATGGAGATAGGGGGAGTTTTTTTTTTTTTTTTTTTTTTTTTTTTTTTTGGAGCTTTGGAGCTTTAGATTGTATCTAGGTGTTTCACTTTGTACTTATTCTTTTTGGCTTATGATGTATTTATTTTGATGTCTTTATTTTGATGAGTTGTATATGATAGGGGGAGACATCTTATTTTTATTTCTATTTCTTGTTTCACATTGTGCTACATTGATTATTGATTTATATTTATGAGGTTATTCATGATATATGTCTTTTATTTTATGTTATGTGAAGTCAAGAATTTATTTTGTTTTACTTGTATTTTCCACACACGCGTTTATGTGTTTGTTACGTGTTACAGGAATATACAGGTTAATTCAGCCGTGCTGCTGTCTACACTTACAACTGATAGATAATAGTTAGGTTAAATTGTTTTGGTTAGGCATAATTTATTGTAATGGGCTATTTTTGTAACTTTGAGCATTTTGTTTTATTTTGTGTTTTGTCACAGATTGCCAAATGGGGAGTTTGTTAGGTTCTAAGACTGAAGGAACTAATGTATTAGAACTTCAATTTGTATTATATTGGCAAACCATGATAAAAACTTAGAGTCTAGAATTAGGCTGCTTAAAGTGTAGTTATTTGTAAAGTTGGAATCGAGTGTACTGCAGGATTTATTATGTAAATCTGTAAGGCTCGATCGATCGAAGCTCGTGCAGATTGTTTTTCTGCAGAATTTTCCAACTCAGCCCAAGCCCATATGACGTGTAGGGTTTTATGTTTTGCCTTAAGTATAAAAGGAAAAACCCTAGCCACGTTTTAGAGTTGTTGTTTATGCTGTGTGTATGAATCTCTTGTGAGATCTAGAGGTGTTTGCCTTCATACATACTTAGGGTTTCCAATCTCAAGATTGATGTCGAGAGCTTGGTGATCGTTTCAGTTGCTGCATAAAGAGCTTAAAGAAAACACAAGTGGGAGTACTTGTGGTTGCTGTGAATCCAAGAAAGAAGTAGTTCGTGGACTCGGAGCTGTCACGTGGTCGTGGTAGTAAGTTTCCTACTCGAGGTAGCAATAGGATGTTAGTGGTCTAAGTCGCTATTGTGTAAACTTCAATTCTTTCATAGTGGATCTGTTTTACCTTGAGGATAGCTAGGTTAAATCCTCCCTAGGTTTTTTACCGGTTTGGTTTTCGTGGGTTATCATATCGTTGTGTTATTTATTTTCCGCACTGTTTTCAATGATATGATTTACTTGTATTAACCTATATCTGAATAATTTGACTAAGTAATAACTTGGCTAATTAACTAGGTTAATCTGGTTGGTTTTAAAGGGTCTAAAAACGTACAAAGTTGATCTAATATGAACTCTAGTAATCTGTTAGGTTCTAAAAGTTTAGAACAATTGGCAAATCGTGAACACAAACTTGTCTAGATATAGATCTTAGAATCCATAGGTATTATTAAACAATTCTCAAGTTGATATAAGTCAAGATTCAAGAATATACAAGCTGCAAAAAGAAGAGTTTAGAAACAGCCTGGTTTGACCGATCGAGAAACAGGCTCGACAGATCGAAATACGGTTCTGTAGAATTCTATTTCAGCCCAAACTCTACTTATACGTTTTGGGTTTCAAGTACAATATTCCTAATATAAAAAGGAAACCCTAAGCACATTTTTATAAGGTTTTTCAGAGAGAGAAGAGTGTTATACCGGTGTTATTCCTTGAAAAATCTCAAGATCCTCTATTGTAGAAGTTGCTGCCTTCTCTAGTCATCAAAGGTGCTGATGATCTAAACTTTCAAGGGTGGTCTTGGAGTTACAAACAGGAGAGTTTGTGTTTTGTCACAAATGTGGGTGCTTGTGTTGCAAAGGCTAAGGAAAGAAGTAGTCCGTGGACTCAGAGCTATCATGAGGTCGTGGTAGTAAGTTTTCTACTCGAGGTATCAATAGAATGTTAGTGGTCTAAGTTCTATTGTAAAACTTAAATTCTTTCATAGTGGATTTGCTTTTTACCTTGAAGATAGCTAGGTTAAATCCTGCCCAGGTTTTTTACCAATTTGGTTTTCCTGGGTCGTCATATCGTGTGTTCTTTATATTTTCCGCTGCTTTACATGATATGATTGTTATTGTTTTAACCTAGATCTGAATAATAAACTTAAGTATTCACTTGGTTAATTAATTAGGTTAAACAATCTAGTTTTACAGGGATCTAAAAATGTACATAATCCAAATTAGGTACCTTTACAGACTTAGCACCAACTACTAAATTAAACAACAAAATTTAGTTAAAGTGGTGACCTCCCCACTAATCACAACCCAGTGACTAATTCCAGGTCCACATTCTACACATTTTATTCCCATGATCAAATATAGGCTTTCCTAAAAATGAAAACCCAGATAGTAATTTAAACTTTCTCACACTCATAAATTGATAAAAACCAACCACATCATCACTTCAAAACACATCCATATTCAATTACACCAAAACCAATTGTCAACAAGGCTCATAATTAGAAACAAAACCTTGCTAGCATAGGATTTAGACTTTCACAGATTTCCCCATCCGATTATCTTCATTCTATTTTTTCCATTGAAGTACTATCTGACTGTATTCCTAAACTGAATCAACCTTGTGACTCTTTTTTCCCCCAGTCAATATACATATGAAGCAATTTTCAATTATTTGACATAAACTTTCTAAAGTCGGGTGTATGAATTTGTTTGGAATTTGGGTGAGAAAAAGGAAATTACTATATTGCTTAAGAAATTAGATACCTAACTAAGCAATTTTAAACTTTTCTATTACTCTCCTATGTTCTTTAATAGATCCAAATGGAGGCTTACTGAGATATCATCGCATAATGTATTCCTTCTCCCATATGTACCCATTATCCACACATCAGTAATCCAACCTAGTCTTCAAAAATACAATCAAGTTAGTTCACCCCATCAGCAGAGAAAATCTAATATACCACATATTTCAGGCTTAAGGCAAAAAAATCCAATTTATATTCAATACATACAACAAAAGAATTGGGGATATAAACTTATTGCAATCAATAAACACCACTGTTAGTCTAGCAAATCCATCTCAAAGAGCTACTTAATGGCCATCACAATCTCTTTCAACACACTTATTCCATATGTTGCCTCTCCATCAGACTGGGGATGTATCTGCAACTTGGGCGATTGCAGCTGTTGAGTTGTGCCAGAGAAGGTGGAGCCGTTGAGTTGTGGGAGAGAAGGACTGATGGTGGTTCTAGGTTATGGAGAGAAAATTGAGAGTGAAGATGGGCAAAGAATCGGGTTTGAGAGAGGAGCAATTTTTTTTTTTTGTATATTGGGTTATATGTATTATTAGGTTTTAAAGAAAAAAAAATCAAAAATTTTTTTTAAAATGATTATCGGGTTTTAGAGAAAAAAAAATCAAAATTTTTGTAGTTTTGTTTTTTTTTGAAGATTAACTCTGCATCTCCATTGTCTGTTTTCTAATATCTGCGTTCATAGTTTTTTTTGGGGGGGGGGGGGGGGGGGGGGGGGGCAGGGGTTTTGATTTGGAAAACCGGTTTTGCTGTTGAGTATTTTTAATTTTTTAATACTATATGATACCTATTTGGATTTTTTTTTCTTTTTTCTTTTTTCTTTATACTCCGACTAGCTTGGAACTGTTCCTACACTTGGATTAGATTATAGTAGAATTTCTCCGACTCTCGCTAGCTTGGAACTATTCCTACACTTGGATTAGATTATAGTAGAATTTCTATTTTGTAAAAAAAGAAAAAAAAAAAAAAAAAAAAAAAACCCTCTTCTAAGAGTTTCCCGAGAAAGAGAGTGAGAGCTTCGGGGAAAGGGGAAGAGTGCAAAAGTAACATGGCCGAACGGCATTTTCTCCTTATTCTCTTCAACTTTTTTTTTTTCTTTAGCTTATCTTGCACACACAAGAGACAGACAAACAAAAGGGCAGGTGTGGGTCTTTCTTTTTTTTGTCAGGGTCACGTGGGAGCTTGTCTCCCACTTGTTCCTTTTCATTTATTCTAAAAAAAAGCTTGATAAAGACTTTTAAGTCAACAATGGTGCAAACTGCAAAGGTAGAGAAAGTGTTTTTTTTTTTTGTTGGGAGAAAGTGTTTGGAACACACCCAATAATAAGTACCTACACGAAATTATCATAATGATCAGTTACTTGTAATCTAATTCATTAATTTCTTCTTTTTGAGTTTCTTGATTTTATATTGTCCTACATTAAATTGGGTTCGCACTTTTTTTTTTTTTTTTTTTTCCATTGAAATGTTAAAATTTTGAAGTTGCTTACACGAGGAAGGCTTTTACTTTTTCAACTTTCTAACCTCCATTCAACCAAACTTATTCTAATTTGTTTCAGGAGAGTATATTAGGTGTGCGTTTGGATTGGAATGAAAAATTAAAATTATTTTACTATTCAGCTTATTTTTACTACTATTTATGGATCTCACTGCACTTTTTGGTACTATTTATGAGTCTCATTATACTATTTCAACTAGCTTTTACCTTTATCTACAGTACTTTCAGCAATAAGTTTTCAATTTCAACAAAATAAACGATATCCAAACACACCTAGATATCTCTTCATAACCTCCCTCCATAATCTTTTTAAAAATTGCATTTATAAAATAAATGGTTTGGACTTCCTGTATATGCAACTTCTGCAGAAAGCACACAGATTATCATAATGATCAGTTTGGTCTATAGAAAACAGAGAATTAGACCAAAGTGGCTTCCAGAGATAGCTTTTTCCCTTTCAATACACTTGAAACTTTTGCCTTAAAGACTAATTGCAAGTTGCAACATCATTATACTACTTTGTAACCATACCCACGAGATAATATACTTTTTTCCATCCCCCATAGAAGATCATATAAACTATCTTATTAACTCTCTATGGTAGTGGAGTTTCCTCCATCCCCAAGAGCATTTTTTAGTTAGATTTAGTATCCAAAATTGGATCCCATGGAGTTTACACTCAAAACCTTCATAGAGAGATTTTTTTGCTAAACTTCAATATCATTCAACAGAAAAAGAAGAAACTACATTGGAGGAGTCTACCACACAAGCAGAGAGGATAACCTCAGGTAGATTCTTCTTATTGAAACACAAAGGTGAAGTGAAACTTAAAGCTAACTTTGCAACAGTATGGGCTACAGAATTACAAGACCTACTGGCCCAAACAAAAGAGCAACAAAGGAAAGACAAAACAGAATTTAGGATATTAAAAATATCATTGCTGATAACCCAGTTAGGCACAAAGGGGTTGTCAGATAGGGAGTCCGTGCACACCTTGGAATCACTCTCAATGACCACTTGATTCCATCCTTCACGAGAGGCTAGGTTAGCCGCCCATTGGATTGCGCTTGCTTCTGCCTGGATGAGGAGGCAGCTATGGTAAGGCTTAGCCCAAACTTTGATCACTTCGCCGGAAGAGTTCCTCACTACTACTGCTAGGGTGGTTCTTGATGGGCTAACTATAGCATCAACATTCAGCTTGATGAAGCCAGGGGAGGGAGGCTTCCAACTCTGGGGCAAGGGTAAGTAGGGAGCTTAGGTGGCAGACTGGATTACGGTAAGGAATTTGGTGATTCTGCTTTGAATACGTGAACTTGTTGTGCGGATGTCAGCTTTTTCACCTTGAAACACGGCTTTGTTTCTTACGTTCCATATTCTATCTACCACGAATGTCATAGCTAAAGATACACACCAAATTTTGACGTTCGGGGTGGTAAGAGAGGAGGGGGGGGGGGCAAGGATGAGTTTGATTATATCATCGCTGCTCTGGACATTTTAACAATCAGTTATGAAACCCTAGCAAGACTCGAACCAGATTGCTCTAGCGATTGGACAGGTGAAGAATATGTGGCAAATAGATTCAAGATCATTGCCGCACAAGGCACAAGAGGAGTTAATGGTTTTAAACCTTTGGTGCAAGATGTCTCTGGTTGGCAGGGAGTTGGTTTCCATCCTCCATAGTAGAATTCTGATTCTTACTGTGGTTTTGATTTTCCATAAACCTTTCCATTGAGCCTCACTTAAGGAGCTTGTAGCATTAAAATTGTGATTGGTTCTATATATTGACTTCACAGAGAAGACTCCCTTAGTGTCTGAATCCATATCAGTTTATCTGCTCTAGGTCTTTGGGGAATAAGGATAGATAGGATTGCTTGTGCCGAGAATGGCTCAAAGATCTCATTGATTATGCCAACTTTCTAGTGATTGGTAGTGTTGTCAATGAGCATGGAAACCATCATTGGATAGTCTGCATATGCTGCCTGCAGAGATTTTGGAGTGAAGCTATGAAGCCTTGGAACCCAAGGATTAAGCCAGACATTAATGGTAGAACCATCTCCAATTAGGTAGCATGCCCCTTTGATGATCAACTTCTTTACACGTTCTATGGCTCTCCAAACTAGGGATGCTTTTAAAGGGGGGTTATCACGCAACCAGTTATGGCGAACTTTGTACTTAGCCCATAAAATGGACATACATAGGCTATCCCTCTTTGATGCTATCATCCATGCTAATTTAGCTAGGAGAGCATCATTGAAATCCTTGGCTTTTCTAAGCCTAAGGCCACCTTTGTAGGTTGGTTTGCAGATATTATCCCAGGCTGTTAGAGTTAGGAATGTACCATTTTGGGATTTTAGTTTCCAACAAAATTTGTTTGATAGGGCATCGAGCTTATCACAAACACCAGAGGGGATTTTGAAGGAAAACATAACATAGTTGGGAATGGCTTGTGCAACTGACTTTATAAGTGTGGTTCTTCTTTCCTTGGACAGGGTTTTATTTCTCTAGCCTGTGAGCTTGGTTTCAAGCCAGTCAACCAAGTATTTGAAGTCCTTGGAGGAGGATTTAGAGAGAAGGAGAGGTGCGCCTAAGTAGATAGCATCTTGCTTCAGCTTTTTCATCTTAAGAATGTGCTTGATGGATCTTTGGGATTGATGGGGTGTGTGCTTTGAAAAGAAAACTCCAAATTTTGCCCTGTTTAGGCATTGGCCGACCACTTGTAGTATTTGTGTATGCACTCTACAAGGGTTATAGCATTCCCCCTGGTGGTTGGAATACAATACTATATCGTTGGCGAACATGATGTGCGTGATAGCCAGAGCATTAATACTTGATTTAACCCCATCTAGGTTTTTGATGGCTAGCTGGTGCTCAATGATTCTCAATAAGATCTCTTGGCTGATAATGAAGAGGTAGGGAGATAGGGGGTCACCTTGTCTTAAACCTCTAGTTGACTTGAATTAAGCTAATTTTCCACCATTCACAAGCACTTCGAAAGAAACCAAGGTAACACAGTCCAGGGTCCAACTAACAAAGACATCACAGAAGCCAAACTTTGGTAGCACAATTTTAAGGAAGGTTCAGTTGACCCTATCGTAACCTTTTGAAGGTAGAGCTTTAATGCCATTTGCCCTGATTTGATCTTCCTGGTTTTGAAACTGTGGACTAGTTCTTGAACCAGCACTTGGTTCTCTATAATCCCCCTTTCCAAGATGAACGCGGATTGGGTTGGAGAGATCAACTTTGGTAGGAGGGGTTTAATCCTGGAGACTATAATCTTGGAAATAATCTTGTAAACCACATTACATAAATTGATGGGGCGGTAATTATTAAAGGTTAAAGGGGAGGGTACTTTTGGGATGAGGACGATAAGGGAGCTGTTGATCTCCTTGGGCATGGAACCAATTTTGAAGAAGGAGGTGACAACTTGGATGAGGCTCTCTCCCACTATGGGCCAATAGGCTTTGTAGAAGGCCATTGGGAAGTCGTTTGGCCAAGGGCTTTGAGATCCTGCATCATGAATAGGGTTGCCTTAATTTCGTCAAGAGTAGGGATGGCACAGATACGCACATTGTCATCTTCTAATATGGCAAAATGAATGAGGCCCTCAAAATGATCTAGAAAAGCCACTTCTTCTTCTGAAAAAAGGTGCTGTTTGATATTTCTTCAACCAGTGATCGATGTCCCATCATTGGCTTTAATAGAATCAATATTGTTATGTCTCCTACAGATAATGGTTGACAAAGGGAAGAAGGATGAGGTTTTATCTCCTACCTTGAGCCAAAGATCCCTAGATTTTTGCCTCCAAAGACTTTCACTATGCACAAGCCATTTAGACAGTTCGATTTGAAGGCTGGACTCAATGCTACCTGTGTGGGGGCCAGGCATCCCTTATACTGAGCAAGTCTCGACTAAGCTAGATTATGACGAGTTTAGTGGGACTCACCTCATGCCTTCCCTTACTGCTATGGTATGTGCTCTTACTTCCCTCATTTCTTTTCAATCATTCATAATTTGTATTCTTGTGCATTGGCAATATTCAAATGAAACACTTATGTCAGAAAGGCCCTGCTATTGGTACTCTTATTGATCCTCCCTGTTTGCCATAGTTGGTCTATGCCTATGGCCCTGATGACATTGCTTGGAAGCGTCCTGTTTGGCACAATATAAATGTCACGGGCTACCCTTTTTTTGATGGCACACATGCGGAGAGTTCTCTTTCATTCTTGTTCCCTTTCCTTTCTATTCTTGCATCCCAACACTTGTTCTAACAACCTTTCCTTCAAAATTCAGCCCACTGTTGCATGAAGAGCTTGTTTGGCTTGCGAGGAACCTCAAGCTAAAGGTGACTGAGTACTCCCGATAGTTGTATGGCGGTGGGGATGTTGGTGATGATGATGACAACGATGACGATGATGATGGCGATGATGGCGATGGAGGTTCAGAGTCGACTCCAAGCTATTAGCCGAGCAAGAGGCATTTCAGGTGACCCTGCAAATAGATAGATAGATAGACACAAACACAGCATAGAATAGCATATTTCCTTTTTTTTTTCTTTTTTTCTTTTTTCTCTTTTTAGCATACATGCCTGCACTTTAGACTTGGTTTAAGACATTGGGTTGTATTTAAGAACATCTTTTACATTTATGCTTTTATTTGTGATATGTACTTAAAGTACAAACTTGTGGAAACTTTATGCCATTGATCTTTGATATTTGGAAATTTCGAGCTTGAATTGTGCCTTAAGTGGTCTTTTAGGCTGTAAGACTTACAGGAGAAGCTCTTGGGGAGAAAACATACTCAAAATAGGGGAAAGCTTGGGGCTTGGCTTCCTTCATCTCTTCTAGTTCCAAAGAGGCTCTCACTCCTTTTGGTTTCCCTCGCATCTTTTCTCTCAATCCCAAACTTTTGCTAGGGTGTTCGACCTAGCAGGATTCCTTTGACTTTTTTATGGATTGCCTTTCGGTTTTCAACCCATCGAGGCTCCTTGTATCGTCTTCAAACTTTTTATTTTTTATTTTTACACTCTCTTTTTCTTTTCCTTTCACTCATGCCTCCTCTCATTCTCTTTTACTCCTTCCAGATACAGCCATATGAGAGGCTCCAATTGTTTCACCCAAATTTAGGATATAAGAAATGACTTAAGGCTATCATGAAGTAGGTTCACATAGATGAGAAAGAATACACAAGTCCAATCAAAAGAAAGACTGACCGACCACCTTGATATGCCCCAAATTTTATTTTTCTACACCTTATAATTCTCATGTCTTTTCTTATGAATTTAATAATGGATTGGAACGTTCCAAATCCCATATAGAAACAGTTTATTATCTTTTAATTTGAGCAATGGGAGAAACATCCATTTATTATCTTTGCTTATCGTCATAATTTTTCTTTCTTTTTTCTTTTTCTTTTCTTTTTTCCATGCCATGTAATTTTTGCCCATGACATCCTTTGAGGAATTTTTGCCATGCTCATGGTCTTTGCCACTATCTTTTCCCTAGATCGCCCTTTCGAGTTTTCAACCTAGCGGGGTCCTTTTGTCTTAATTTTTGCCTAGGTCGCCCTATTGGATTTTCAACCTAGCAGACTTTTTACTTTTCTCTTTTTTTTTCAAATGTTGTATCTTCAGAGTCTATCCATGTTGATTGGGTGAAGTATCTCTTCTCCATCCAAATCTGTAATTCTTGTAGCACATCCTAACATGATCTTCTTGATAATAAAAGATCCAGACCACCTCGGCCTCATCTTTCCTCTTGGATCAAAAGTTTCATCTCTAAGCACTTTTAGGACCAAGTCCCCTTCTTTAAGGTTTCTCGGTTTCACCATTTTGTTAAATACTCTAGCAATCCTCTTTTGGTACCCTTATGCATGGTATTGCCCCCTAGCTCTCTTCTTATCTATCAAAGCCAATTGCTCACATCTTTGTTTCATCCAATCTTCCTCTAGGACCTTGGTTTCTGCCAGTACCCTCAAAGATTGTATCTCCACCTTAATGAGAAGTACTGCTTCACTACCGTAGACCAAAGAGTAAGGAGTTGCCCTAGTTGATGCATGGATAGAAATTCTGTAACCCTACAAGGCAAATGGGAGCTTCTTGGCCCAATCCTTGTATGTCACTACCATCTTAGCTAGGATGTTCTTGATGTTCTTATTGGCTGCTTCTACGGCCCCATTGGTCTATGGTCGATATGGTGAAGACTTGTGATGCTCAATATTGTACAATTCCATGATTATTCTAATCTCTCCCTCAAAATGGGAACCATTATTGGAGATAATCTCTTGGGGTACCCCATACCAATAAATCATGTTATTCTCTATGAATCAAGCCATATGTTTGGCTTTTAGTATGGAGTCGGAGGCCGCTTCCACCCACTTTGTGAAGTAATCAATTGCCACTAGGATGTATTCGTGTCCATTCGAGGCCATAGGGGCTATTCTTCCAATCACATCTAAGCTCGAGACTAAGAAGGGCTACGGAGAGGTCATGCTGTATAGCTCATTAGGTGGCACCTGATTCAAATTTGCATGTGTTTGGCAATCGTGGGAACTCTTCACAAAGTCTACATAATCTGTTCAGGTATCGTTGCACTCAAAGTGTCATTTTAGGTCAAAATAACCAAAATGCTCCCAGTCAACCCTGGGTTGACCTCCCTAAAACTACATTTTTTAAAAATATTTTTATATCAAACTTGAGCTATACGGAGATTTTTGTCAACTTTAACCAAGTTTGACTCGAGGTAGACTCTCGAGGGCACCAAAAATCTTAATTTTGATTCAACCGACAGAATAGGTTGGGACTAAGGTCATTGCAAATATTATTGAATTTTCTTTCCAACAACTATTCATGGGTTGAAATCGGAGTTAAAACGATTGAGATATCTTGAAAACTATGCTGGGCGCATTAGCTTGCTTTCTGAAGCCATTACTTTTGATCAAACCATTGGATTTTCATTTTGTCGAATGTTCTGGAAACTAAATATCCACACCTTTCCAGGAACACCAAAATCAGCTCAATCATAGTTCAAAAAGGCCTTCAAATACGCCATTGAAGTTAAGCGGGGATAAGACAAAGCTGCTAATGTCAGCATGTCAACATCGGCACAACCTAATGAGCTGCTGGAGCTGGCTGATGCACCCTAAAGGGCTGCTGAAAGTTGAAAGGTCACAAAACTTTTATAAATACCGCCTAACCCCCTAGAACTAAAATAAAAAAAATTAAAAAAAAAAAAAAAGAATTTTGGGCATTTTGGAGCATTTTCAGGGCAAACTCTCTCTCTCTCTCTCTCTCTCTCTCCAAAACACACACAAAAACCTTTGATTTCTCACCTTTTCCCAACAATCAAGAGATTGTGTTCTTGCTCTCATCTTCCTCTTCTTGGTCTTGGTACCTTGGATTTGAGGTTTCGGTCCTTTCGGAGGTGTAGATGTAGCTTTTTATCTACCATCTACACCCATTTATTTTTCCTAGCATGTTTATTGCTTTATCTTGCCTTCTAGCATGTTTTATAGCTTTCCTAGCATGTCTACTTGTTTTATAACATGTTTTATTGCTTTGATGTTGTTGGCCTAGGCTTCTTGGGCTAGGATATGTCTAAATACCTTGCTTGTGCTTAGCTCTACATGTTAATTAGACATGTTCGTCTAAGCATTTAAAAAAGAGAGTAAAACAACTACCTAGACATATTCATCTAAGCATTTAAGTGAAAATTACACATTATCCTAGAAGTGTTCATCTAAGCATGTAAAAGGAGCATTAATGAGATATCTAGACATGTTCATCTAAGTATATCATCGGAATTTTACAAAATTCGAATGTCATGTGTCAAAGGGAAGCATGTTGGAGGAAAAAGAAAATCAAGCATGTGGCCAAAAACAAAAGTTTAAGCATGTTAGAAGAAAATGAAAACCAATCATGTGACAGAAAACAAAAGTTTAAACATGTTAGAAGAAAATGAAAATCAAGCATGTGATAGCAAACAAAAGTTTAAGCATGTTGGAGGAAAATGAAACTTAGGCATAGGACAACAAACCAAAAGTTTAAGCAAACTCAACATTTAGGCATGAATATCAAACTAAAGGCCAAATATAAAAAATATATGAGATCATAAACTCAAGTTAATGCAATACATATAGTTTATATACATGTGACAGTATATATAGTTTATTAATATGATACATTATATAAACAAGATTAAAAAGAAAGAAACCAAGTAATGAAAAGAAAGCTTAATCAAAATCTACATATATTTTATGAGAACATGAATGAAAGCAATTTAGCAATTTTAGACAAACTATAATGAATCTTACTATTTTCTAAAAGACTAAAGAGAGGGCAAGAAATATAAGGAATAATAAACTAGTGCAGAAATTTAAAGACCATAATTAACCGCTTACCAACATAGAGCATAAATTAAAAGGGGAAGTGATCACTTAAAGGGCTAGGAAGAAAGCAATGAAGTACTAAATTACAACCAAAGTAAGAACAATGGTTGCATAACAGCTTTTCTTTTCTGCTTTCTCACTAGCTCTCCAGAGGGAATGGGGGTGCCAAAAATGGAAGAGGTCTTCTTTATTTATAGGGAAAGGGATGGCTTAGCTTTAAAGCTAAGTTGTTAGCTTACTTCTGAAGCTAAGGGATGAAATAAACCTGTTTAGATAAGTTGGAATAAATTTGGTGTTGATCTCTATTTGAAATTTTGAAAGAAAGTTGAAGATGATGCTGAATTTGTGTTATCATCTGCACCTATTTCATATTTTGGTTCTATCTTTCTGCTCAAAATTTCAATTGATTCAGGATTGATGTTTTTGGAAAGGATTCAATTCTCTACAATTTTTCCAGAAATAGAGAAAACCAAATTTCAACTTTTTCCAGGCCAAAAATGCGATCCAAGTTGCTACTGAAAATAGTAACGTTTTTGAGCATTTTCTATTATTTTTGAAAATTTTCATGGATCATATCTTTTTCTCTATCCAAATTGTTTTTCAAAAGAGCAGATAAGATGTCATAAAGGAAAACATTTTTTTATTGTTTCTTAAAAAATAATAAAATAAAATGAAATCCAATCAAAATTCACACTTAATTAATTTTAAATTAATTCTTGTTGGAACCAATCAAAATTAAGTGTTTAAAATAGGACGTGATCAAGCCCATTGTGTAGGTGAGCCACGATCATTGAAAATTGTTTGTATGATAAATTTTGATCAGGTGGTCCAATCAAGGCCCATGACATACCATTGTGATTGTTAGGGCATCGAGATTTGTTTTGTATCACAAATTTGAAGATCTAATTGTTGAAATTATGATCATGCCCTTGGTGAAACGTTACTGTTTTGCCCTTATTATTGGTTAAATGCAAGTTGTAAAATGGGGTGTCTACATTAGGTGTAGATCTACATGTTTGTGTGCTTCTTGCCATGCTTAGGTGTAGATCTACATGATTATGTGCTTCTTGCCATGTTTGTGTGTTTGGATCTACATGTTCATGTGCTTAAAGTTTTGTTTAGATGCTATGCCTAGTGCTTTTTATAGCTTTATATCTCTTGTTTATGTCTTTCTCTTGTGCTTTGGTTTTTGGGTAGGATGTAAATCTAGACCTAGTGGTCTAGGCCTATATCCATACACCCAAGTATACAATAAAGGGTTTGGATTAGTCCCTCTTTGCATGTTTAAGCTTTGTTTGCTCTTTTCCATGCCTTTTGCTTTAGATCCAAGCTTGTTTGCTTAGATCTAGATCCTTGCCATGTTCTTGTTTGTTTTTCCTTTTATGGATTTGTAATTTGTTGGCCTTTTGGGCCACTTGCTTGTTTGGTTGCATCTGACCCCTTTAGGAGTACATCTTCGTGATGTTTGGCTTGCTTGAATCTACGCTTGCCTTTTTCCTCCTCTGCTTAGCTTTGCATGTTAGGGTTTCTTATGTTAGCCTGTTAATGTGCCTTATAACACGCCTACCCTTCCCCTTTTGTGTGATAGCATGCTTGCTTTGCTCACTTTGTGCCTTTTCTTTCAATTTCCCTTGTTTCCTTGCATATTTGCTCCTTTGTTTATATGTCCATGCTTGTGTCTTTGCATGTTTGTTTGCATCATCAAGCTTAGTTCCTACATATAATCTCGTGTGGGTTCGCACTCATCTTTTGTACATGAGATCTTGAGTCCCTTTTAGGAACTTTGCTTGATGGCACATGTGTTGTCCGTACTCCAATCTAATGGAACTACCGACTACAGACACTAAATCCAAACCTACATCTATCCTTCTAGGACACCCTCTTTTGCTTGATAACATGTTTGTTTGATATCATGCTCATTTTCCCTTTGTGTGCTTTCTTTTCTTTGTTTGCCCCTTTGTGTGTTTCCTTCATTCTTCGTTATCTCTTTTGCTTGTCTATTGGTTTTGTGTTTTCTTTGTTGTTGCATGTACATGCTTGGAGTGAGGTGCAACTTCCAAAACACAAGCTATAAAAGGCAAGAATGCAAGCAAGAAGAAGCAAACCCAAAAAGGGCAATGTTCAGTAGAGTTGGAGGTCTAGCCTCCCAGTGTGGTTATTTCTTTCTCTCATAGCCTCTTCTTTCCCTTTCTTTCTCTCTTAGCCTCTTCTTTCCCTTGTATCTTGCTTGGGCCACATTCTTAGGGTATGACAACGTCTGATTTACTTTTCCTGTACCTTGTTGAGCCATACCCATTGGATGTACGCAATGTCTACTTTATCTTTCTTGTACCTTGCTTGGGCTATGTTTCTTAGGTATGACAATGTTTGATTTACTTTTCTTGTACCTTTCTAGGTCATACCCCTAGAACATTGGCAATGTTTGGTTTATCTTTCCCGCTCTGTATGCTTGCATTGTGCACGATGTACGTATATTATATATATATATATATATTATATTATATATATACTTGTTTGTTTGTGGGTGGTCACGCACTTTGTATGATGGACTCCCATAGTTAGGAGAGCAACCTTCTCTTGATCACGGGTGCTCTTAACCTTATAGTGTGGGTATGCACTCAAGGCGACTACAGTAGGTGCATATTCATGCTACATTTTGTGCATGGTCATCCTAGTGTGATTATCTTGATCCATGTTAGCTAGTGACATTGGTTTCCCCGTGTATGCAACATGCATCAACATGTTTGATGCTTTGGAGAGCTTCGGCTCACCTTAATATGAACATATTGGCGCACGCCATATACATAGGCACGAAACCCTACCAAATTTTTGCCGTGAAAATGAGGCACCTTCTCTTGTCGTATTCTCACCATGAAAGCTTGGTGAGGATAATGTTTTGTATTCTATGACTCAACAGAGGCGAAATGCAGCCGGATTTCTGCTATGAAAATAAGGCGAGATGCTACTGGATTTTCGTCGTGGAAATTTGGCAACAATTCCAAATATACTAGTAAAGCATTGATAGAGACCACACCCCTTCCAAAATCATACCTCAAAGCCCAATTCTTTTAAATCCTTGAAAGCTAATGCCAATAGCTTGTTTAATTGTCAAGGTTTGAAAATTCAAATTTTACCAAAACAAAGGACTGTCTCTTGATAGGCATTGCGGGGTGCCTAACACCTTCTCCGCACGTAACCAGACTTTTGAACTCAAAAATCAAGATTTTTTTACATGTTTGCATTAGATTAGGAAAAACAACATTTTTCCTAACCTTGGATTGGTAATAAAATCAAATAGAGTTAGGTGATCAATCACACCTTAGAAAAAACCCAATGATTGGTGGTGACTTCACTTACCTTTGGTAAATATAGGTTAAAATCGACTCAACTCAAGTCACACACCAGAGGTCCCTCTCACCCTCATTTCACAGCACCCGAGCTCTGACCAATTTAGCATGCAAGCGTCGTCGCGATGGGTTGTCGACCACCGCAAGGTATCAACAGTAAATATCTATGAAAATCTTTATGTTTGTTTTTTTCTCTTGTTTAAGGCAAGCCATAAATATAGAATAAAGTATTCTCTTATAGCGAACTGAATTGGAAAGAGGTTGTTAATAATAGATTGCTGACATAAACACACAATCGCATAAGATTTGTAAGAAGAAACACATAAGACTCATGCAAACATTAAAGATGCATGCAAGGATGCAAAATACAAACACGCTAACTCACAAAAGTAAAAGAGCACACAATCACATAAGAGTGAAGAAAATAAACATATAAGACTCACATTAACATCAAAGAAACATGTGATTACAAAATATTTTCACAAAACAATGTGGATGAACACATCATATGGGCCACAAAAATGTAACAAAACATGCAAACACACAATTCATACAAAAAGCCAAACAAGATGGGCCTAGGGCCCAAGACAATATGAGGATAGGCCTAAGGCCCAACACAAAACAAGGAGAGGCCTAAGGTTCAAACAAAAAAGAGATGGGCTTAAGGCCCAAGATGAAATAATGATGCAAACAAGCAAACAAACACATAAAAATCACACAAGATATCAAACATGCAAACAAACACACAAGATCAAAGACCAAAAACAAGGATTGCAAGGAAACATGAAGATACAAAAGACAAGGATAAACATGACAACTTTTAAAGAAGCAACAAATATAGTAAAACCACACAGAATGAAGGATAACAAAGATGACAAGGACACAGAACAAACTTTTATAAAAGAAAACACAAAACAAGATCATCTTAATAGGCATGGTAAAATTGGGAACCGAACACGTGATTCATTCAAGATAACTTTTGAGATGGTCACTCATCAGGATGCATCCTTCTTGTAGGGTCCACCTTGCCCCTAGCTTGACTGATTCTTCTTCTTCTTCTTTTACTTTTTTTTTTTTTTTTTTACCTAGGCCACACTTACAGGTTTTCAACCTAATAGGCATTTTTACCTTTTTTTTAAGGCCCTAAAATTTGCCTAGACTGTCATTGCAGGATTTCATCTTAGCGAGCTCTTTCACTTTTACAAGAAACAAACAAATTAAATGGTAAATAATAAACAAGTGCTATGACATATCCTTAAAAAATCTTGTTAATTCAAATTCTCAATACATGAGTTGCACAATTGCTATGATGTGATGTGGTTGCAACTCACAAGGTTGCCTACATACCCAAAAAGGATCAAGCCTAACGTAGTTCACATGAACAATTTCAATTAATCAAAGAGGACATTTCAATTAAAGTGAAGGCTTTGGTTCTTGACTCACAAGGAAATGGATAACAAAGGCTCAAACTTACTTTCTATATGATTACAATTTTGGTCAAGGATTACCTTTTCATCACTCTTGAAGTTCCTTCACTTCCACTTTTTTTTTTTTTTTTATAATAACTTTTTACTTAAACCACTTCATTCCACTTCTAGACCCTAGTGTAGGGGGTAATCCTTGACAAGGGTTACTTTGAAAGAAAACAACTTTGAAGGCTCAAAAGGAGGGAGCAAAGGGAAATGTGTTTAAGATAGCATAATAATGGCTTCTCTTCATCCATATTTCCATTGTTTAATTATGAGCAAACATGCAACATCACATATTGAGAATCAAATCAACTTGAAACTTTGAGAACTTATCACAAAACTTAAACCCATGCAAACCAATTTATTGATGAATTAAAAGAGTACATGAATTGAAAGACTCACTGAATTGTAACAACAAAGACATACTGAATTGATATAACAAAGACACTTCTGAATCAATCAGCCCCATGTAGGGGGAGAAAGGACATGGCATTCTAGGAGAGAATTCTTTCCAACATGTGGCTTTGCAATCTTCTTTGATTGGCTAAGGTTTTTGATGTCATGCCAGAGACAAAAACATTTATCAGTATGGTGACCTTTATTCTGATGGCACTCATAATAATCATTGGCGAAGTAAGTTGAAGAAGAGATATTCAGACTATACCTAGTTACCTACCAAGATCCAATGGCTTCATAATTTTTTCGCTTGATAAATCCTTGAACGCCTTCAACAAAGGCATGTCCAATGGGGTTAGCTCTCTTAGTCCATTGCAAGCATGAACAATAGTAACGTCATTTGGTTGGCCTTTGCATGGGCTACTTGTCCTAAATTTATTTGGGTATCTTAGCTTCCTTTTCCCTTCATCATACTTTTCAAAGATAAGATCTTGGACAATTTGCCCTAATTGTTAATGTCTGGTTTGGATACTCTCAAGATGACATAACCTTTCAAGGGTAGGAGCAGTAATCCTTAAAACAATTTCCTCCATTTGCTTTAAAATATCTTGATCAATAAATGTCATTTGGTCAACAGAAGTAAGATCAGTTCTTACGAGTCGATTATCAGAGGTTTGAATCCAAGAGAATTATGCAAGATTCTTTTTAGGAGCAATAATGGGTCACCTACAAGAGACTTATCCTTATGAAAAACATTTCATGAAGATTACCAACAATAAATTCATATTCAATTCCCACTTAATCGTGCCGCTAGAATGAGAACACAAAGATTAGACAAGACCCAAACGGATGAAACTTGAAGACACAACAAAGAAGAAACTAAAAGATGACAAACCTTGACAAAAAATGGGCCTAATGCCCTTAGACAAGCTAGAATGGACCTATGGCCCAAAACCAAGGACAAGATAAGGTAACAACCCTAGATGACACGACATGGGCCTAAGGCCCCAAAACAAATAACAAGGAAAAACTTAAAGCCTAGACAAAACCAAGGATAGGCCTAGGGCCCCAAAACAAGACAAAGATGGGCCTAAAGCCCAAGACAAGACAAGGATGGGCCCAAGGCCCCTAGACAAGTTAAAGGTGGGCTTAATGACCCTAGACAAAATAAAGATGGACCTACGGCCCAAAATAAGACAAAGGTGGGCTTAATGCCCCTAGACAAAATAAATATGGGTATCAGCCATAGGACAAGACAAAGACAAGACAAAGGATAGGCCTAAGGCCCAAGACATAACAAAGGATGGACCTAAGACCCAAGATGACACAAGAATGGGCCTAATGCCCCTGAACAAGACAAAGATGGGCCTAAAACTCAAGACAACACAAGGATGGGCTTAAGGCCCAAGACACAACAAGGAAAGACTCAAAACATCAAACATAAATGGGCTACTAAGACCAACCTTTGAAAAAACATTTACTACTAAAATGAAACTCAAAAGATTTTTTTTTTTGAAAGACACTATTTCTTGAAAACTCAATTTTATTTTTTTAGGAAAAAAAATTATTTACAAAAAATACTCACTTTTTTTGAATTTGTTTTTAGGAATTAAAATAAAAACTTCACTAAAAACTCACACTTTTGTTTTTGGGAAATTTATTTGATTTTTTATTTTGAAAACTTCACACTTTTTATATCTTGAAAATTTTATTTTAAAAAAAGAACTTGAAAACTTTACTTTTTTGGTTATTTTTTGAAAACATAAAAAGAAATTAAAAAAAAAAGAAAAGAAAAGAGATTGACCCGTCTTATTAGTCCAACAAACAATTCAAACAAAGCACACACAATTAGGTTAAACCTACATGGTTGGGCTTTAAGTTCATCTATGTGTGGGTAAGCTCCTTAAAGCTAAAGGGACAGATCAGTTGCCATAATTCCAACCTTAGTCCTAAATGAATCCCATATCGATTGTTGGGCAAACCTTTAACATACTCAAGACCCATCATAGGTAATGGCACAGATTGTGAGTTGGTGGGATGAACTTCGAAAAGTCTTGGCTCTAATAAAGCATTTACTTTCCCACTTATTTCCAGCCAAGGTTACATGGATACAAAGTGCATAGGTGTGAAAATCAAAATAAAACCAGATTAGGCTTAATTAATAAAATATTTATTTAATTACGATCTAACAACAAGTCGGAGTTAATTATCTTCTCTATCCACAATGGAGCCACCATTATGAGCACATCGTCTCACATATGCATGGTTCATCCTCCTTTTGAGAAGTACGCCTTAGCCAAATGGACCAGAGGTGGAGGTTTTGGAGTCACCACCTGGTTTAGGTCCAGAAACCAAATTAGACCTTTTGGGCTACTTAATTATATGCATAGGTCTGCATACTAAATTATAGGTCCAGAGTTTGGGTACGGCTTGGGAAGATGTTAGGCACCTAAGACTGCCCGGCTTGTGGGCTGGTCTACATTATGTGATGCTAGACCATATTTAATTAAAGAGTCTATTAAGAGAGCCCTAATCCTTAACCTAAACATACATCATGCACTTAATTAAAGGATACACATAGCATGTTAAAGATCACACGATAACTTAAAAGGAAACACATCAAAACCACAATCAAACATATACTAAAAAGGAAAAGATAACAATTAAATAAAATATAAAAGGAAAACTATCAAAAACCAAACAAGACAAAAATACTAAAACAAACATGGAAAAAAAAATTAAATACAATTAATCAACCTAAAAAAAGTTAAATAGAATCAAACAACATGTGAAAAATGAATAAAATAATAAAAACAAGATTTTTGTCAAATCTGGGTTTAGTGTGTATGCATACTCAATTATGCATACGCATGGTCAAAACCATGTGCACACATACTCGTTGATGCGTACACATCATATAGCAAAGATCTGAAAAATAACATTTTTTATTGAATAAATTAATTAGACACAAAACCAGAGAAACACTAAAAATAAATATGATCAACTACTTAAAATTAGATTAACATGACAAGAAAAGGAACATGGCAATTAAACAAATTAAAAACAAATATAAAAATAAACTACATTAAGAAAAACACATGGATATATCACAAAACTAAAATAAAGGCACAAACACAATAGGAACAAATTATAATCAACCTAATATCAAATTAAAACAGAGATAAAAAGATCATAATATCAATCAAATATGATAAGAACACTTGAGATAACATCAAATAAAGAATCATGTGAATCTTATGTAGCAAAGTGGGAAATCATGGGAAAAAGACTCATTTTGCTTTAGAATCACAAATTTAAGATTGTTTAACTAACCCCTCAGTGCCTACAATACAGAGATTAGACTGAGATTAGAAGAGAAAATAAAGAACACAATACAACTAAAGAATCATAACTCAAGAACAAACCTTAATTGAAAGGGTTTTTGAAAATGAATTAGAAAACAAGTTTATGCTCTTGTAAAACTACTAGAGAGAGGTTTTGAATCAGTAAAAAACATGCAGAGGTGATATGTGTGTGATTAGAGAAGATGAACTAGGGTTTTAGAGAAGATTAAAGCAAAAAAATAAACTCTCTGTAGCTAGGGTTTGGATTGGAAACGTAAGGTGAGTATTTATATGTTAACATTAGGAGTTTCGAGTTTTTTTAAAGGTCTTTGGATGTTCCCAAGGGTCTAAGGGCCAGCCCCCATCAAAGAATGATGTTTTGGGGGGCCCAAAACTTAATTTTTGAAGGTCTAGGAATAAGCCTGCATACGCAAGTTCGAGGGATGCGTATGCATGCATAAACCATGCGTAAGCATGCTTCCCTAAAACCCTAATTCAACTATAGTTTTTGTCTAACTTTAAATGACACCCTCAATATAAATCCAAATCTTGCAAAATTTATGTTTAAATTGAAGCCCAAGATGTCTAATTTCCAATGAAACAAACCTCACTTAAATTTTCTTAGTGGATCAAAAGGCATGGTCAAATAGTGAGAAAAAGTCATTTTTCAGCATCGTTTTCAAAGCAATTCAAGCACTTTTGAGTTGTGATTACTTCCAAACTATTGTGAACTCTTTAATTACCCTTGGTTGATGTATGTTTAGCTCATCATTGGGGCCAAGGACCAAAGGTTATTAACGGGTTCAAAATGAGGTGTCTACACTTGACCTTTAAGTTTTAAGCTTATTAACTTTCTAGTTTTTGTCCTGATAGATTGACCAAGGGAAACCGTCAAATTAAAGCTCCAAGAATTCTTGTGTTTGAGAAAAGGGTCTAACCTTGTATTTCTCATTTGGTTTGTTTATTTTCTATTTAATAGCAATACTATCTCTATTTTTGTAGTTAGGGTTTATAATTTTTTTAATTAGAAGCATGCTAGGTTAATTTTATATATTTTTTGTCTATTGCTTTAAAAACTGTGTTTCTAGGCAGGTATGCACATGCATGCTTCATGCATGCATACGCAAACTCGTGACATGTACACATATACTTAGTGTATACGCGCGCTTGTTCGTACCTAAAAACCTAGATTTTAGGGTTTTAAAGTTCTTGCTGTTTTGCTTCGTTTTAAGTACATGTTTAGAGTATGTTTAAATTAGATTTCACATGTTAGGTCTAGGATCATTAGAATAACATGTTTTATTGCTTCCTAGTTCAAACAATATGAACATGCACAAGAACATGAACATGCATTGATGCATAGGTGCTGAGGTGTTGTGGTGCAGTGAGGTAAGTAAAGGTAAGTCATGCATATGAATATGATATGCATCTTTTGACATGATATTTGGTTTCTTTAAATAAGAAATGCCATGATGCAATGCTTGAATGATTGAATGTTCTTAATTAATGCCATAACTGAATGGTTGTGACTTGCTACCTTGTTGATGCTACTACCACGTGATATATTTGTTGCCCTTGGCTATATAAAGCATGAATTGCTAGATAAATGGTAGGATATGACATGCCTAGATGTATGTTAGGGATGTGTGGACATGTATTGATGATGATGTGATGAATTGGTTCTTATGTTATTACCATATGATGTTATGCTATGATAGATGAATGCTAGTTTGGTTACTAGATGCATGTTAGGGTAGACTTAGTGTGTGTGTGTGTGTGTGTGTGTGTGTGTAGAATAACCTAGTAGAGGAACCTTTGATGGAATTAGGATGTGGAGCACTATGAATGGAGGCTGACCCATGGGTCAGGTGGGGTTGGATGCCTAACACCTTCCCATTTCTATACCTAAACTCCGTACACATGCTTTGATAAGATCAATCCTTCACATAAGGGCGTTATACATATGTTTCCTAGACTTGATCTAGGTGGCAACTCTAGTTTTATCCTCTGCCTGGTCCACTCGGTTGAGGCTTACTACCTTGAAACTTATAAGTGATGGGAACGTCACGGGCACTTGTGCCTACAACTAGTGAGATTTTTGGGCAAAACTTCAAGTTAGGAAAGATTGGGAGAGTCTTGATCATATTTGAACAAGAAATTGACTAAAAGTAGACTTTTAGCCTTTAAAATAATGCAAATGTATACTAGAATTAGAATTTTTTTTTTTTTTTGGCCTACAAACATCAACTTAGAATTATTAGATATTGGATGTGTTTGTATAAGTGGTTGCAAAATGGTTTTTTGAATTTAAAATGAGTGTTTGTAAAAAAGCTATGAAGAATTGCTTATGTAAAATGGAGTTTTAAGTTTTAAAAATGTACTTTTAAGCAAGGTTTTCAGACTCGGACTCTTCATTGAACCATAAAAGGGAGAGGTTTAAAGTTTTTGAGGTCGAAACATGATAACGTCATAATTAATTTAATAATTATTTTAAAATATAAATAAATATATAAAATTATTACAAATAGAATATTTTATTAAAATAATACAAATAAATATAGAGATACAGCACTTTCAAGTTTAAAACATTATTTTAAAATTTATCTTAATATATTAAATTAAAAAATTTAACGTTTAAAATTAAATATAAAAAAAAAAATAAAAATGATATGTCTACAACATTTTTACAACAAATCCTAAGTGGCAAGTTGTTACTGGTTGTTATTGTTAGAGCAAAAAAGTAATCTTAGTGTTAGTTTCAAATTTGAACCAATAACAACATACCACCAGTGATTTGTTGTAAAAATATTATAAAATTATTGTAAACGTAACATCTCTCTAAAAATAATTGCAATGTCTACTCATGCATTTAATTTACCATTTCCCCAAATAAACTCTCTTCCCCATGTCAGTATTCCCCATCCTCATTAAACCATCAGACCGTTGCCCACTAGTACACTACCACTAGGCCGGCTAGTCTTTTCCTTCTGTCCCTCGAAGGCTTCTTGTTTATCTTAATATATTAAATTAAAAAGTTTAACATTTAAAATTAAATATAAAAATAATTGCAACGTCCACTCATGCATTTAATTTTCCCTTTTCCCAGACAATCTCTTTTCCCCATGCGTTAGTATTTTCCATTCTCATAAAACACCCCTGCCCACTGGTACACTACCGCTAGGCTAGTCTCTTCTTTCTTTCCCCTCACACGCTTCTTGTTTTCTTTCTCTCTCGCCCCTCTCTCTTCCAGAATTGATCTGAGCAAACTCTTCTCCCTTTCTTCCAAAACAGATCCGAGCAAAATCTCCCCAAAACATCAATTTAGCGAATAAGATCTGCTCTAGCGAACAAGATGACCCTCTTGACGATGAAAGATTCAAAACTTCCGCAAGTTTTCAGTGAATATTTTCAAACAAAAAGTACAGGTCTGATCAGAAAACCTGTGCACGGTCTATAATGTCCATTTTGCTGCCTTTTTTTTATTTTTATTTTTATTTTTTAGGTTCAGATTCAAAGGAAAGTAGGAAACCGTGAGCAGCGGTTTGGTCACGGTTCTCAGAACCGTGAGGTCTGACCGCAGTTCGCACGGCACCCTGCTTTTTTTCCATAAAGCGGTTTTTGAGACTAAAAGAACAGAAAAAAATGAGCAGTTCAAGGTTTTTCCGGTCGGATCATACGGTTCAGTCTGGGTTTCAAAACCTTGCTTTAAAACTCCCAAAATGCCTAACCAAATGGATCCATTAAGTCAATGAGAAACACTTTTTGAATAACAAAAGCTTTTCTTCTTTGTTGTTTAACCATGGATAATACCTTGGTAAACGAAAATTTAGTTTTTTTTTTTTTTTTGATGAATAAAATTTAGCTTTAAGAGGGCGGTAGATCTGCCAAATTAAAATTTAATCAAACGCAAGGTGACAATTTTGGCTAAAACAGATATTTTACTCTTTTTATTAAGGGGACTGTAGGGTAGGTGGATTAGAAGAGTTAACAATGAATAAATAATGTAGGTTCCATCAAATAGAGTGCAACCCTAATTTTTTAACTTCAGACCTGCGTCATATTCATATCATGCCACAGTGCTCACATCGTAGCCCCTTGGTTAGTCGTAGGCACTAGGCAGTGACTTAAAAAATCTCTCCATCGTTGCTCGCATCCAACTCCCATACTGTTGTTCATCTTTATGCAAGCTGCCTTTGCTTCTCAACCATAGTGCGCAGTCCTTCTCGTCAAGCTGCCTTTGTATGTATATTATTTTAATATGTGGTTGTGTGTGAAGAAAAAAAGTGAGTGGAGGGAAAAAGGGAGAAAATAATAGTTTTTATTATGTTATTTGATAGTTTATACTATTTTATTAGGTTGTATGTAATAATAAAAATTGGGATGTAGAGTGGATTGTATAATGGGTTGGTAGTGTTTGAGAATGCAAAATAAGTTTTTTTTTTTTTTTTTTTTTCCTCCTTCGCATTCCTAGATGCTTAGGCCCTGTTTGGTACACCCACTCAAATGCATGTTTTCAGTTTTTAAACAACATTTCACGTATTTTCATACATTTTTTCACCCACACGTATTTCTACACATCTTTTCAAATACATGTTTTCAGTTTTTAAGTGTATGTATCAAACACCCCCTAATGCTTTAAGGAAAGTGAGCATTCAAGTTGAAACATAGTGCCATTTAAATCCCCTAGTACAAATTGTTCATCTATATGTGTATATTTTATTGAGTACAAGCAATGGTGGAGCCAAGAATTTTGGTTGGGGGGCAAGATTAAAAGACAAGATTGAAAGTAAAAAATTAATCTAAAAAAATTAATCAATATTAATAACAAAATAAATAAACAACTATATGTCAATTAACTACAAATATATATGTCATCATATCATTAAAATAAAGAAAAAAAATTACAATTATGATTAAGAATAATCAAATTAAGAGATCATTATAAATACAAATAGTTTAAACATATAATTTGAATTATAAATTTATGGTTAAAAATAGTCAAATTAAGAGATCTATCTAAATATAAACAGCTTAAACATATTGTGGGGTCCAAAGATTTGGCAACCCCGGCCCACTCCATATTGGGCCCAAGGCCCACGCCGAGGACAATGTAGTATTCGAGGATGAGCGGGGGAGGCCTAAGTTGTCAAGGAGCATCACCGAGGACGACCATGTCCTCGGTCGGCCGATATTGAAGAAGGGAAGCTGTCACCCACACATTGAATGTATGCAGCTGACACTTTGGCCGCATTAATGGAGAATTGACCATTGAACAGTGATACCTTGGTTACTTCAACTAACAGAAAGTCTGGGAAGGTGGCTGATGGGACAAGCCCTCAGACACAGGCTCAGATGATCAACAAGTGGAAGGCAGAGATCAGCTGAACAGGGCTATATAATAGAATGAACCCTCAGAGAACAGGGGGTTCGGGGTTTTCGGGGTGTTCAAGGACAACCCCAACTTCCACTAACACACAGGAAAGAGCTCTTCGGACTGGGTCGAGGACGAACTTTTCCTTAGAACATTTAGCCAAATCTCACTTGATGATCCTATAAACCCACATCGACCATTGTATCTTTCGCTAATGCCTAGTCTTTCTATCCACTCTCTATAAATTTATGGTATGGGGTTACCTGGGCTTGGGTCCACTCATCCCCAGAAGGGAAGTACCCGAACCGGATCCCTACAATTAGCGCCGTCTGTGGGGAGGACTTGAGGATTAACGAGTGCAATGGGGGGTGCGGAAGGATCAATAACAACGCTTCCTTCAAGTTCACAAAAAAAAAAAAAAAAAAAAAAAAAAAAAAAAAAAAACAAACAAACAAACAAACAACGGCAACGTACTCATTTAGAAGGCAATCATCATACAGAAATGAAAGATGCAAGAAGTAAAAGAAACAAAATGGGGCTACTTCTTTATTAAGTAAAAAAAAATTACATTATACAACAAATGCTTAGGCAGGCTTGTTCTAAAACTAACTACAAAGGTAAATGCCTAGGCAGGCTTGTGTTGAAGCTAAAAGGAAAGAAAAGAAAAGAGAGGCCTAGGCAGGCTTGTTTTAAAGCCAAGCCAAGTATGGAGGGAGAGGTGGAGACAGGCCTATTTTAAGGCCGTCCACAACTCTCCAACCAACACTTACAGCGCCTTGAAAGAGAAGGAAGAAGAAGGCGCAACGCCTGATGGTCCCATCTCAAAGTTTCTCCTGGTTTCCCTCCCAGTCCCTCGACAACCAGGAGCCGGCGAATCACTACCAGCTTGGAGGGTCAGTAGATCCGCACGCGGAGGAGGGACGTTATGTTCTTTTTGTATCTCCCTCCAAACTGCAAGAGGAGTCCTCTCTCTGGCTAAGTTGAAAAGAATGAGGATCTTCAGCCTCTGTTTATTCCGCCTCCATTGTGTCGTCCAGGATCGGGGTGGCATCATCGGCTCCTGAAGGGGGCTCGGCTTTCTTAACACCGCCCTTTTCCAGGGCCACTCCATCCCCTCAGGCACCAATCACTATTTTGGCGAGTGTTTGTGAATACCCCTTTTGAACCCAAGTATTTGTGAAATTTGAAGAAAATACTACCCCAAAATGCCTTATATAGAAGGTAGGAGCTGGTGAAAGCCAGCCCGCACAGAATCCTAAGAAAGAATTACCGGAGGTATTAACTCTGCCCAATTTCCAAAGAACTCACCAATCGCTGGATCCTCGTAAATCCGCAAGGATATTAATGTGGAGGCGCCTCGCGCACCGAAGCGTCAAGCGCGTTACTCGAATAGCCCAAAAGACGCCTCGTAATTGGAAGTGGCGCGTCAGACGAAAGATTTAGACCGAAGAAAGGTCCCCCTTCGGCGGAGCATGCTCAAGGCCACTATCACCTTAAGGGCAGACTCCCCAACGCTGAGGATGAGCTCCCCCGCTCCAAGCAGTAAAGAAGAACTAAGTACTAGACAAAACCAAGATCTTGTACAGTCCTCAGACTCAAACCTATGGGGAAACAAGTTACTTCAGAAGATAAGTGTTAGACAGAACCAAGGCCTTGCGTGGTCCTCAGACTCAAGCTTATGGGGAAACTAACTACTAAAGAAGAACTAAGTACTAGACAGAACCAAGGTCTTGCATAGTCCTCGGACTCAAACCTATGGGGAAACTAGTTACTTCAGAAGATAAGTGTTAGACAAAACCAAGGTTTTGCATAGTCCTCAGACTCAAGCTTATGGGGAAACTAACTACTAAAGAAGAACTAAGTGCTAGACAGAATCAGGGTCATGCATGGTTCTCGGACTCAAACCTATGGGGAAACTAGTTACTTCTGAAGATAAGTACTAGACAGAACTAAGGTCTTGCATAGTCCTCGAACTCAAACCTATGGGGAAACTAACTACTTCAGAAGATAAGTGTTAGACAGAACCAAGGCCTTGCATGGTCCTCGGACTCAGACCTATGGGGAAACTAACTACTTAAAGAAGAACTAAGTACTAGACAGAACCAAGGCCTTGCATGGTCCTCGGACTCAAGCCTATGGGGAAACTAACTACTACAGAAGAACTAAGTACTAGACAGAACTAAGGTCTTGCATAGTCCTCGAACTCAAACCTATGGGGAAACTAGTTACTTCAGAAGAACTAAGTGTTAGACAGAACCAAGGCCTTGCATAGTTCTCGGACTCAAGCCTATGGGGAAACTAACTACTTTAGAAGAACTAAGTACTAGACAGAACTAAGGTCTTGCATAGTCCTTGGACTTAAACCTATGGGAAAATTAGTTACTTTAGAAGACAAGTGTTAGACAGAATCAAAGTCTTGCATGGTCTTCGGACTCAAGCCTATGGGGAAACTAACTATTTCAGAAGATAAGTGTTAGACAGAACCAAGGCCTTGCATGGTCCTCATACTCAAGCCTATGGGGGAAACTAACTACTTCAAGAAGAACTAAGTACTAGACAGAACAAAGGTCTTGCATAGTCCTCGGACTCAAACCTATGGGGAAACTAGTTACTTCAGAAGAACTAAGTGTTGGATAGAACCAAGGCCTTGTATGGTCCTCGGACTCAAGCCTGTGGGGAAACGAACCACTTCAAGAATCAAGTACTAGACAGAACCAAGATCTTGCATAGTCCTCGGATTCAAACCTATGGGAAAACTAGTTACTTCAGAAGATAAGTGTTAGACATAACCAACGCCTTGCATAGTCCTCGGACTCAGACCTATGGGGAAACTAACTACTTAAAGAAGAACTAAGTACTAGACGGAACCAAGGCCTTGCATGGTCCTCGGACTCAAGCCTATGGGGAAACTAGTTACTTCAGAAGAACTAAGTACTAGACAGAACCAAGGTCTTGCATAGTCCTCGGACTCAAACTTATGGGGAAACTAATTACTCAAGAAGAACTAAGTGCTAGACAGAACAAAGGTCTTGCATAGTCCTCGGACTCAAACTTATGGGGAAACTAATTACTTCAGAAGAACTAAGTACTAGACAGAACCAAGGCCTTGCATAGTTCTCGGACTCAAGCCTATGGGGAAACTAACTACTTCAAGAAGAACTAAGCACTAGACAGGACCAAGGTCTTGCATAGTCATCGGACTCAAACCTATAGGGAAACTAGTTACTTCAGAAGATAAATGTTAGACAGAATTAAGGCCTTGCATGGTCCTCGGACTCAAGCCTATGGGGAAACTAACAACTTCAGAAGATAAGTGTTAGACAGAACCAAGGCGTTGCATGGTCCTCGGACTCAAGCCTTTGGGAAAACTAACTACTTCAAGAAGAACTAAGTACTAGACAGAACTAAGGTCTTGCATAGTGCTCAGACTCAAACCTTTTGGGAAACTAGTTACTTCAGAAGAACTAAGTGTTGGACAGAACCAAGGCCTTGCATGGTCCTCAGACTCAAGCCTATGGGGAAACTAACCACTTCAAGAATCAAGTACTAGACAGAACCTAGGTCTTGCATAGTACTCGGACTCAAACCTATAGGGAAACTAATTACTTCAGAAGATAAGTGTTAGACAAAACCAAGGCCTTGCATGGTCCTCGGACTCAAGCCTATGGGAAAACTAACTATTTCAGAAGAACTAAGTGTTAGACAGAACCAAGGCCTTGCATGGTCCTCGGACTCAAGCCTATGGGGAAACTAACTACTTCAAGAAGAACTAAGTACTAGACAGAACCAAGGTCTTGCATAGTCCTCGGACTCAAACCTATGGGGAAACTAGACACTCAAGAAGAACTAAGTAATAGACAGAACTAAGGTCTTGCATAGTCCTCGAACTCAAACCTATGGGGAAACTAGTTACTTCAGAAGAACTAAGTGTTAGACAGAACCAGGGCCTTGCATGGTCCTCGGACTCAAGCCCATAGGGAAACTAATTACTGCAAGAAGAACTAAGTACTAGACAAGACCAAGGTCTTGCATAATCCTTGGACTCAAACCTATGGGGAAACTAGTTACTTCAGAAGATAAGTGTTAGACATAACCAAGGTCTTGCATAGTCCTCGGACTCAAGCCTATGGGGAAACTAGTTACTTCAGAAGAACTAAGTACTAGACAGAACCAAGGCCTTGCATGGTCCTCGAACTCAAACCTATGAGGAAACTAGTTATTTCAGAAGATAAGTGTTAGACAGAACCAAGGTCTTACATAGTCCTCGGACTCAAACCCATGGGGAAACTAGTTACTTCAGAAGACAAGTGTTAGACAGAACTAAGGTCTTGCATGGTCCTCGGACTCAAGCTTATGGGGAAACTAATTACTCAAGAAGAACTAAGTGCTAGACGGAACCAAGGTCTTGCATAGTCCTCGGACTCAAACTTATGGGGAAACTAACCACTTCAAGAATCAAGTACCAGACAGAACCAAGGCCTTGCATGGTCCTCGGACTCAAGCCTATGAAGAAACTATTCACTCACGAAAGACCAAGTGTCAGGCCGAGCCAAGGTCTTGCATGGTCCTCGACGTCAAACCTGAGGGGAAACTAGTTGCTTCAAGGGAATCCAAGTACTAGACAGAACCAAGGTCTTGCATGGTCCACGGACTCAAACCTTTGGGGAAACTAGTCACTTTAGGAGGATCTAAGCACTATACAGAACCAGGGTCCTGTACTGTCCGCGGACCCAAACCTACGGCGAAGCTGACCACTTGGGTTCTAATAATGAACACTGCAGACGATGGTGACCTTTCCTACGATGGAATCTCAAGACCAAGCACATGAGCATCACTTAAAGCATCGATGCGGTCGACTAAAGTGCACTTAAAGACAAGATTGTACAAGTAAAAAAAAAAAATGATAATACAAACAGGATGAATAAGAGAAAATAAAATATGCACTTCACTGAATCTTTAAAAAGTTACACAATGCAAATGTGCCATTACAATAAAAAAATAAAAAATAAAAAAATAAATAAATAAACAAAGCGAAGGCACCATGGAGGATCATTCCTTCAGCTCCATCTCAAGGAGGCTGGGCAGAAGAAGTCTTAGGGTCCTTGTAACCCTCGCTTGGGATTACAGCCTGGGGAGGGTTAGCTGGATGAGATATCTCCCCAACGTGAGGGGCTTGGACATCAGCTAAGGGGTTTGCAGC
The DNA here is from genome assembly GCA_019022515.1 of Quercus aquifolioides. Lineage (NCBI taxonomy): Eukaryota > Viridiplantae > Streptophyta > Magnoliopsida > Fagales > Fagaceae > Quercus > Quercus aquifolioides. The sequence goes on along the minus strand of JAFHAW010000027.1, from coordinate 320,403 downwards.
CTCCCAGGGCGCATCAGTAGTGGGACCCTTGCTTGTCTCAACGGCCCTAAAAGGATCAGCTTCCTTGGCGGGCTCGTCCGAAGTGGTAGCAGCTGGGGCGTCTTCATCAGGAACAGCCCCAACTCCCTCAGGATCCACCTCGGCTTCAGGGCTGGAAGGAGCAACCTCACGAATGGTAGGAGGGTAGTACACGTTCTCTGCCTTCCACAAGTCAGACGAAGCCTCAACTCCGGCTTGTTTCAAGGCTTCATTCCATACATGGGAACAGTAAAGTCTGTATACCTTAGGCACTTGAGCCCTAAGGGCAGCTTCTGTCTCAGCTACCCCTGACTCGTACGCCTCCCGCATGGCCTTGCCTGTGGAAGCCTCAGCCTCGGCCATGGCCAACTCAGCCTCTCCCTTGGCTTTCAAGGCCTCGTCCCTAGCAGACTTCACAACGCTTCTGGCCCCCTCTGCCTCGAGCACCCTCTTTTCCAAGGTCGCAATCTCCTCTTTGGCGACCCTCAGCTGATCCTCTGCCTTAAGCAGGCGCTCAGTTTGATCCAGGGCCTGCTTTTGGGCGCTGGCAAGGCCTGATTCGGCGGTGTCTCGAGCCTTCTTCATTTCCTCCAACTGCTCCTTCGCCTTTGAAAGATCGGCCTTAGAGGCGTTGATGGTCCGCACAGCGTCTAACAGCCTATTACACTCCAAGCTCGCGGCCTTGCTTTGGCTACTAGCTATATCCTCCAACCTAAAGGTGGCCTGGATAGCCTGCCAATTAAAACCAATGCACAACAGATAAGGAGCCAAGAAACAGGAAGTCAAGAGAATCACAAGTGATCAGGAAACTTACAATGCCCAAATATTGTTTGAGGCCGAGGAAGACCTCCTTGTTCCTTAGAGCTTCCAGCTGGGTCATGTCCGCAGGGAGTAGCAGGGGCCTCCCCAATGCATTAGCCACGTGCGCACCCTCGCCCCCTCGAGGGTCCCTGAGGGAGGCATCGTCCGTCAAGGGCTTCCCATGGAGCATGGGGGTAAGAAGCCAAGCCTGGGCCCCGGGCTGGATGGTGGCCCGTTTTTCCTAACCTTGGCGCCCTACTCTCAGCTGTTTCGATGACTGCCGAGCGTCGCCATCACCTTGGGAAGGATCAGACTCTTCGCCCCCTTTAGGCCTCTTTCCTTTGTCTTTCTTCTGCAGAGGACTGGTGGATTTAGACCCAGATGGCGAACTCTGTTGGGGTGGGGGAGGGGGAAGCTTGGGAGGAGACTTCCCCGGCGCATCCTTCCCCAGCTGCCCCTCAATCAGGGGCAACAAACTTGTCTGAGGTCGCTTCTTGAAACTCATCTTCGACTGGAGAGAGGCCCCTTTGGACAAAAAGTTTGCTTCAGCTAAGCTGAGGTCACCCAAATCACCAGAAGGGTCCTCAGGCAAATGGAATTGGTCGAACACGTCAAACTCGTCCTTGGACGGACTTGAGTCAGCAATTTCCTCTTCCTCTTCCTCTAACTCTCCCCCTTTAGCCTCGACAACTTGAGCTGATAAAGAGGAACCCACCAACAATACGCCCTCGGGAATGGGAGACCCTTCGAGGATCAGAAATTCGTGCTCGACTACGGTGATGTTATGCAGCCGAGGATCTTTAGCTCGGATCACGTGCTTTGGAGCCGAGAACGATTTTTGAATTGGATCGTATCCTAGGATCTCGTAAGCGGCTCTAACCTGGTTATCAGCTTTATTCACAAAGATCTCCGATCTCAGTACGGTCTGTAAATCCTTCTTGTTGACCAAGCCGAAGTGACGCTTAAAAGAGCGCAGATCTACATAAAGGAAAGCAAGTTCCTGTCAAAAACCAAGAAAAGCGGAGCGCGAAAACACAAGAACTTAAACCCTCTCCTAGTCTGAATGCCTCAGCTGGTGTACCCTCCACTGTTGGACAATGAAGACCCTCGTGCCACTCTCCGGACATAATGAAGAAGTCTTTATTCAAACCCTTACTGGACTCAGGAAGGCACTGGATGAGCCGGACCCTGTCGTCCCTCGTCTTCATGTAAAAAGACTTCCCCTTCAAGCGCTGGAGGATGTAGCACCAGTTCACATCATTGTGGGTTAACCCCAGCCCCATCTTCTAATTCAGGGCATCCACACAGCCTAAGATCCTAAATACATTGATCGGACACTGAGTGGGAGATAAGTCGAAGTGCCTAAGATGATCCCTTATCACTGGCCCCATAGGAATTCTCATACCATCCTCCAGAAAGGCGATTATAGGAATCGCCATCTCACCCTCTTTTCTCCTTGTACTCCACTCCCCTTCTTCACAGTACCTCAAACTCACTGTATTGGGGATCTTACAGTCAGTAATGAATTTGTCCATCACCCCCTCAGACTCAACTAACTTCTTAAATCTACCCATCTTAAAGAACTAACGAGGGGCTCAGGGAAAATGAAGGAGAGAGAAAAAAGAATAAGAGGACAAGGAACTCAGGCGGCAAAGTATGAACCAGAGAGAGAAGAAAACTTACAGAAATGAGGAAAAGCTCCTTGGACAGGCTTTTTGTGTTGAAAGAAGGCGTAAGGTCGATTGGAGGCTTGATTAAGTTCAGCGTATGTGCGCAAGAGCTCTTGAATGCAAAAGTGAAGAGGCAAATCAGTTCGATTGGGTATTTATACCCCTAATTAAAAGTAACCGCATGGGCTTTCTCGCCCATTAAGTCAGAAGTATCCCTACCGTCCATTCATCATCACACCGTTGAACGTGGAGGACACAAAGCCGCCGAAATTTAATGAAGGCGCGCTCCAAGTACCAAAACGCCAGGAATGTCCCCTAAGCAGTTGAAAGGATTTTGGCACTGACAGGAAGACAAGATTCGCCAGGCCAGGGCAAGGACCCGAGGACATCAAAATCCTCCTCCCCGCTCGAGGAGCCAGGAGCAGAATTTTGAGGGGCTATTATGGGGTCCGAAGATTTGGCAACCCTAGCCCACTCCATATCGAGCCCAAGGCCCATGCCAAGGACAATACAGAATCCAAGGATGAATGGGGGAGGCCCAAATTATCAAGGAGCGTCGTCGAGGACGACCATGTCCTCGGCCGGCCGATATTGAAGAAAGGAAGCTGTCATCCACACATTAAATGTACGCAACCAACACTCTGGCCGCATTAATGGAGAATTGACCATTGAACAGTGATGCCTTGGTTACTTCAACTAACAAAAAGTCTGGAAAGCCGGCTGATGGGACAAGCCCTCAGACACAGGCTCAAATGATCAACAAGTGGATGGCAAAGATCAGCTAAATAGGACTATATAATAGAATGAACCCCCAGAGAAGAGGGGGTTCGGGGTTTTCGGGGTGTTCAAGGACAACCCCAACTTCCACTAACACTCAAGAAAAAGCTCCTCGGACTGGGCCGAGGATGAATTTTCCCTTAGAACACTTAGCCAAATCTCACTTGATGATCCTGTAAACCCACATCGACCGTTGTATCTTTCATTAATGCCTAGTCCTTCTATCCATTCTCTACAAATTTATTGTATAAGGTTACCTGGGCTTGGGTCCACTCATCCTCAGGAGGAAAGTGCCCGAACCAGGTCCCTACACATATAATTTGATTCTTCAACAAATTAAATAAATGACTAAATCAAAGCAAAAGTATTAAGAGTATGCATATATATGAATATTTGAATGTGAGAAAAGATTTTTTTTTTTTTTCTTTTTGATGGGAGGCGTACTTTGTTTGCATTATATATACTCTTTTTTTTCCAGAGTTCTATGCTAGAATTGATTTCTATTCCATATAGGTGTAACAAAGTTATTTTTTATTTTTTTTTTCAATCATTACCAAGTAGGACCCACGGTTTTATATTATAGTTGTAGACTTGTAGTACGTTTTTGTCTAGTCTATCAAGTTTTTGTGTTCAGACTACTATTCAATGAATCAATGTAGAGATTTTTTTTTTAATCATTACTAAGTGGAACCCATTGGTTTTATACATAGAATTGTATTAGGAGTAGAAGTCCAAGTTTTTGTGTTCAGACTACTATTCAATGAATCAATGTAGAGATTTTTTTTTTTTTAATCATTACTAAGTGGAACTCATTGGTTTTATATATAGAATTGTATTAGGAGTAGAAGTCTACTACTACTACTACTACTAGGAAAGGCATCGTGAATTCACTGAATTGACCTTTTTTTTTTTTTTGTGTCTTTTGTGCTGGGGCAAATAAAGTATTTCAGGTTATTTAATATAATTAGTCAAAATTTTGAAAGTTTAGGGGCACCTAATTCCCCAACCCCCCGCGCCACCCCCCCCCCCCCCCCCCCCCCCCTCTTCTGAGTACAAGGAATCCACCCGAGCATTATTGATATTGAGTTGTGTCTTCTTTTTTCCTTTTTCTTTTTGATGGGTGTTGTGTTTTCTTATATACAAATAAACCCATCTTCTTTCGGCTGAGTGGTAAAATTTGGAGTCTTTCGGAGAGTGGTGGATTTCCTAGTCCTACTTTACGACTATATTCTTTCTGCAAGTGGTGCTTTTTTCAATATTCTCTCTGCGATGCTTTTTCCAATAACTGTTGTACGGTCTTACTCGCTCTAATAAATTGGAGAATTTGGAGTCTTTCGAAGAGTGGTGGATTTCCTAGTCCTACTTTACAAATATGAAATATACAAATAAATGCTTCCTTTTTTTTGCAAGACGAAATTATTGTGTACTCCAGAATACCATAAGTACGTACTTTCTCAGTAGTAATATGGAAGCATAAACAATGATAAAATAGATGATAAAGAAGAAAATAGCAAAATAGATATATTCAAAATAAGTTAAAACAGGGTATGGAATATGAAAACAGAAACTATAAAATCTTACTTGAAAATACTTCTGTCTTTGATTAAACTGAAAACTGCTACTTTGTTACAAGCTTGAAAATAAAACACTGTCTGAAGAGTTACAAGATTACAAAGTAAAACTGTCTTTGAAACTAAAAGGTTACAAGGTTCTGTATGGAAGGGAAGGGTTACAAGATTACAAAATGAAACTGTCTGAGATTACAAAAGGGGAATAGTACAAAAGTCTTTCTGAGAAAGGGAGAAAACTATCTTGGACTTTAGTCTGAGAATTGGAACTGGAAATTGGACCTCTAAACTGGACCTCAATTCTGGACCGGTCTTCTGTCTTCGGAGTCTGCCTTTTTATAGATAAAATGAACCATGGTAAGTCTTTAAAAGTAACATGAGTTAAATAAAGTGAACTCAAGTTAATCTGTTGGTAGGATCTTGTAGAATCTTGAACAGTAAAAGTAAATCTTGAACAGTAAAAGTTTTACTATTTATGAACAGCAGTCTGTCTGGGAATCCGTCAGTTTAGTAGTCACTTAAAGTCTAGTCTATCTTGGAATCCGTCAGTTCTGTTCTGTCTTTATCTAGACTGTTTTGGTTTTGTCTAGGAGTCATTCTCTCGTGCCAATGAATAGTGATCTGTCGTAATTGCTTTGTCGTTTCCGTACCTGTCTGTAACTTCGTTTGATGGTAGCTGCTAGAGTAGCTATTCTGTCACAATTGAGACGCCTCCATGCTTTAACTGAAATCTTTAATAAAGATTTTTATTTTGGCAAAATTCGGTCTGAGATTTTAGCCTTAGAATGGCTGTCTTGCTTGCCAGGCAATTGACTGTTAATTTTAAAATTAACTAATTAATACTTTAGGACAATATGTCACAACATGGTCAAAGCAAGTAGTAGCACTAAGGAGGGGACAGAAAGGCAAATAGTATGTCCTAGACAAAACAAAAGAAATGCTTGAAAGGTAAAGTCATGGAAGGATACGTAGCTAGATAAAAGAAGGAGAAAGACTAGTCAACAAAAGTAGGAAAAATAATAATTTAAGAGCTTTGAAATTTTTTTTTTTTTTTTTTTTTTTGTTGAAGATAATATGTATATACTTTACATGCTACTGCTACTGCTACTGGGTAGAACAGTATTTTCCACCATTGAATTTGTAGGAATCTCATCATCTATTACTGGCTCAATTTTATCAGTGCTTATGGCCTTTGAAATGGAAATTTTTTTCAGTAAGTGTATATCCTTGAGGATTGGGGGTAGGAGGAATTTAAAGAATACTTCTGTTTCCAAAATATTAGCACCTATTCCATTGTCTGTCGTGAAAAAAGGGTAAAGTAGAGCCAAGAAAGGATTTCCTAGTATAACTTTGGAGGACAACTTTTCTGTTAAGAAGAAAGGTGTTCTGAAATTGATTCCATTATTATGTATGTATGCCTTAGTTAGTTTATTACTTATTTTAAGTCTATCGCCGTTAGCCTGAGTTAATCTGTCTGTTGTTGATTCATAATACTTGGAAGGTATTAGCCCTTCTTGTATGCAATTCATATCAGCACCTGAATCAACAAGGGCAATTACTGTTAATGAGAATTCTTTATGAACAACCAAAGTTATTTCAGTATACCATTTCTGGAATATCATTCTGTCAATTTTATTCAAGAATTCATCTTTATAATCATCTTTATGAGAACTTTCACTGGTATAATTATATCTGTCAAGGAGGGAGAAATCTGTCAAGGGTTCATTACTATATTTAATTCTATCTTTTACACTTATTACTTGAGCGGCTATCTGCTCAACCATATCTTTTAAAATGAAATTTTCTGACTTTAATTCTTTTAATTCTTTCTTTAGATTATTAATATCTATTTGCAAATCTGTTATTGTTATAGGTTTATTAGGTTTAAATCTATCAGTAATTTCTGCAAAATTATAGGTTGACTTATAATCTTTTAAATCTATCTCAAATCTATCATTTTGAGTTAAGGATTCTTTTAATTTAGAAAAATAATCCTTTTTTGACTGTGAATCCGGAAGTTGGTCTATCAAATCTATTATTATATCTTCTTGTTTTGTTAAAACACTTATTTTTAATCTTCTTTTACAATAACAGTTATCAGGATTATTACAATTACATCATTTAATCTTCCCATTATCTGAAGAAATGTCTGTCAACGATGAGGTGATGTCACAATTATCACAATTATCTATCTGATGAATTTCATTATTTGTTTCATCATTATCTGTCTGTTCTAATATACTCATTAATTTATCTTTTATCTTTCCTAATATGTCAAGTTTATTTATCCTTTTTTGAAAGTTACAGTATCTACTAGTGTGTCCCTTTTTCCTACATTTGAAGCAGATAATATCTCTTTCTCTATCACTTTTCTTTCTTTTGGATTCTTCTTTCTTTTCTTTAGTTCTGCCTTTATGATATCTTCTATTATTATTCTTGTATCTATCCGTAGCTTTCCTTTCTTTTGTTCTTTTCCTAGAGGGAGCAATTAGTGGTTCAAAACCATATTGCTCACAAAATGTTCCTAGCTCTTTTTTAGCATATCTTTTTTCTTTTCTATTTGATTTTTTAACCTTAAATCATTACATAGCCATAGACCTGTCTTATTAATTGAAGATATTATATCTCCATATGTCAAGCTAGGATAGTCTATGGTTCCTTCATTATTGGCTATGTCAAGTCTAACTTTTTTAGCAAAGAAATAAGGTAAGCCAGCAATGAATTTTTCTTTCCAATGGATTGTTGACAATCATTCCTACTTAAAACCTTTGAAATAAAAACATCTTTATACCATCTAAAGTCTGAAAGTTGTGGGCATCTTAAAGTAATTAAAACATCTGAAGCTCTTTCTTTATATTGATTAGGATCTCCAACAAAATGTTTAGTTATGGTAAAGATTAAAGTGTTAACTGCATCTTGTGAAGGGTGTCTGTCCATCATTATGACACTTCCATCTATTTCTCTTTTAACTGCTGTTAATATTTCATTTCTGTCATCATTATTTAAATAATGATCCCACTAGCCTTTTAGTTGGCCAGTAAAACCAGTGACAATTAAATGAGCTATCTGGTGATCCTGTTTTCCATGATTTTTATAAACATTAGTGAGCAGAGTCATTTCATGTAAAAGGTTTATTATTTCATATTCTGACATTCCATCAATATTCCATTCATAAATTAAATCTGGTGAGTAAGATGAATTAACATAAGTATGTCTTTCTTCAAACTGTAAATCAAGGGGAGTAGGTTTAGGATACCAATTCTTTTTAGGGTATATTTCTTCAATTCTTCCCTTTTTGCACTCTTGTGATGAAGATGCTAAAGTTAATTTATTAATCTGTAATTTATCTGTAAATTGCGATTCTAAATTATCTGTTAGGACATATGTGTTTCACATGCTAAGAACATATGTCTTACTTATTTATGTAAATTGGCTAATCCTTTGACAAAACGCACTCTACTTGTAATTGGGTAGATCTAGGTGTTTTTAATACTTTAAGAAACTATGTTTCAAGGTCAAGTGTTGAAGTCATCAAGTCTGTCCAAGAGAAAGCAAGTTGAAGTGCAGAATTTTTAAAGCTCGACACCTCTCGATAGCTACCTCGACACCTGCTATCTGTCGAGATTTAAAAAGTCAGAATTCCAAATCTGATTTTCTTGGGATCCGTGAATATGTTTTTGGGACTTCTTTTCTTCTAACCCTAAACATATAAAAGGATTATTTTAAGAGCCGTTTTGGGTGACACAAGTTGTATTATCATTGAGCAATCTCTGTTTATGCAAATTGTGATCAACAGACGAAGTTCTTGACCTAGTTCATCCTTCATCAAGAAGTTGCTGTGTCTTTGCACCATAGGGTTTTGTAACCAAGCATCTTCCTGCTATTCATCACGTGGATGAACTGAAGAACTTTGCAGCCAACCATTCTTCCTCAAGTTGGTGTTCTGAAGTCGCGTACTGGGATCCGCGCATTGGTTAGTCACGTACTTGGGAGCCGTGCATCAAAGGTGGAAATTGTCACTACAGATCAAGTCCAATTGGGTATTGGGGTAAGGGTTCAACTGTAGGTTGGTAAGGTACTTGGGATTCCTTTCTTGTAACCGCTTGATTTGATAATAGTGGAGTTTCGGGAGTGGTGACCTGAAAATCACCCGGTGGGGTTTTTGCCGTTAGGGTTTTTCCCCATTCGTAAACAAATCACCGTGTTATTTATTTTCCGCTGCATATTTAGTATTTGGTGATTTGTTTGTGCTTCCACGCAATTGCATGCTTAATTGATTAATTAAACAACTTGGCTAATTAATTAATTAATTAGGGTTTATCACAAGGGGTCATTCAGATTGTGACCTAACAAGTGGTATCAGAGCAGGCACACTCTGATTAGGATTTAATCTTTGCTGTGTTGATCCATTGACCCCTGTTTTGTCATGGATAGAGGACAATCCTTAATTATACCTCCTTTATTTGATGGCACTAACTATGCATACTGGAAAGTACGCATGAGAGCTTTCTTGCAGTCTTTAGATGAAAAAGTGTGGCAAGCTGTAGAGATTGGCTGGACTAAGCCAACAGAACAACCGGCCGAGTGGGATGATGCTAAGATCAAGGCGGCCAACTTCAACAGCAGAGCGCTGAATGCTCTTTTTAGCGCAGTCACCAATGAGGAGTTCAAGAAGATATCCTCAACTGAAACTGCTAAGGAGGCTTGGACCATTCTCCAGACAACCTATGAAGGCACAAAGGCTGTCAAAGACTCAAAGCTTCAAAGGCTGACAACAAGCTTTGAAGAAATAAAGATGGAGGAGGATGAGTCGTTTGATGAGTTCTATGCCAAGCTCAAGGACATAGTGAACTCAGCCTTCAATCTTGGGGAAACCATCCCTGAACCCAAGATTGTAAGGAAGGTGCTCAGATCTCTACCTGAGAGATTTCATGCCAAGATTACGGCGATTGAGGAATCAAAGGATATAGACAAGATTCCTTTGACTGAGCTGGTTGGAAACTTGCAGACCTATGAGATAGGTTTATCTAGGATTGGCAAGACCAATAAAGGCAAAAGCATGGCCTTGAAGGCAAAGAGCAGTGATACAGATGAATCTTCCGATGATGAAGATTCTAAGATGAAGTCCTACATTACTCGGCAGTTCAAAAAGTTCATGAAGAATGCCAATGGAAGGAGCTTCGACAAGGACCGCAGGCAGTTCAGTTCTTCTCAGTTCAAAAGCCAAGACAAAGGGAAGAAGGATGCTAGGGAGGCCGGTCAGTATACTGTTCCAGCAGGACCAAAGTGCTTTGGTTGTCATGGGTTCGGACACATGAAACATGAGTGTCCTACATATCTGAAGAGCATTGGGAAAAGCAAGGCCCTTGCTGCAACCCTGAGTGACACTGAGCTTGAAGATGATTCCGACACTGAGGATGACGGAATCTTAAATGCCTTCACTGCCACAGTCAATCCTACTGAAGGGATTGTTGAAGAAGTGGATGAAGAAGAGTTGGTGGAGTCAAAATTTGAGAAGATGGATGATCAAGATGACATCCATTCAGCCTATGAGAAGCTTTACAAGCTATCTGAAAAGCACGAGAAATTATATAGGCTGGCCACCAAGAAGCTCAGTGAAGTGGAACTCGATCGTGAAGAGTTGTCCACAAAGTTTGATGAGGCGAATCAAACTATTGGAGCACTGAGATTTGAGAACAACTTTTTGGCTGAGAAGACCAAGAAGCTTGAAGTGGAGCTGTTTCAAGTCAGAGCTCAACTGGAGAGGACCTCAAGTGCAAAGCTTGATGAGATGCTTAGCAATCAAAAACCTGCTTCGGATCGAACTGGTTTGGGGTATGGTATTTCTTTCTCTAATACTGCCTCTACTAGCAATACTGTTTTTGTTCCTGCTGCTAATAACATTGAAATTGAGAACACTAATGTTAAAACTGAATTAGCTAGTGAGAACTTAGACAAGGGAAAATCCATCCTAGGAGCACCCCCTAAGCTAGACAAGAAAGATGCTAATAACCCTAGGGCTAAGAAGGCTAACTCTCAAAAACCCAAACAAAAGAAGCAGCATCTTTGTCATTATTGTGGAGCTGCCGGTCACACTCGACCAAATTGCTATAAGTGGCTAGCCACTCAACAGAGCAATGGCATGATAGCATCTGGAAGCCAATCTCAGCTTCAATCCTCTCTTGCTCCTCTTGGAGATCTTCTGAAAGCCCTCATGTTCCTTTCGAACTTGAACGGTCTAAATTCTTCCCCCTCACCACCTGTTCAAGGATTCAATCAAAGGAAAGGTTTTTCCAAGGCATGGAAGAAAAAGGACTCTAAGTGATTTCATCACTTTCTTCTCCCTTCTTGTTTTTCTGTTAGTAGCATTGCTTGTGTGTTTTATTTTTCTACTGAGTCAATCTAGTTTTTGCTTTGCTTTGCTTAACATGTTTTTGTTTGTTTATTTTCAGTTTTTGTTCATTTTGTTTTTAATATAAAAATAAAAAAAAAAATTGAAAAATCAGAAAAATACAAAAACAGTGTGTGTTTTGTGTACTTTGGTATTTGTGTACCTTGGATGGCCATTGAAACAAAGTTTCTAAACTTTGTATCTTTTGTAGCTTAGATGAGCATCTCTATGCACAACTAAGCAAGTGAGCTTTGTGGCTCTTGTTTGTGATGAGTAAGATTAGGTTATCTCTTAAAACTTAACACTCATATCACTCTTTTTGACGGGTAGGACTAGAAAATCCTAAGAGAAAGGCATTAATAACCATCTCACCACTGTTACCCGCCAATCATAGTATGACACCTGTATGCTTCGGCATAGCAAAAGTGCAGTGTCAAAGACATTCGTATGCTTCGGCATAGCAAAAATGCGATGTCAAATGCTTAACATCTTGGGTATTTCTTTTCTCTCTTTTTATGCCCATGAATGATATGCTTAAAAGAAAAATATGCAAAGAAAATATAAAGCAAAAAGATTAAAGATGCTTTAAATATGATTGCAAGCGTGTTTTCTAGGAGATGTGGGAGTTATAGGATGTACCTTGAAGGTGATAGTCCCCATCAAACAGTTATGATTGTGTGTGAGTTAAAAGTTATTTACTCATATCTCAGATCGTCATAACATGTATACACATATGCAATCTTGCAATGTTTTTCACACACAACACGCAATATTCTTTGCTACTTTTGATACATGTGCAGGTACAATGTGATTTGGCCATCACAAGTGTTTACATATGATAATGTATGCTCACTAAACTGTCATAACTTGTTTTTGAAATATAAAATTGGTTAGACTTGTTTAGTGTGTGTGTGTGTTTTGCATGATCTTTGTGCTTAATTTCTTGTTGAGAGTTGTTTTGAGAGGTTTATATGTTGAGTGGATCTTTGGTAGAGATGTGTGTTGGATTGCATTCATGTCTGCGTTTTTCCCTTCTCGAGAAACTGCTTTTTTTCTGTGTCTCGACACCTTCCTCGACACCTTCTCGATACCTGGTCATCTGTCGAGATTCTCAAGCTTTTCTTATCGCAATCTCGACACTTCCCTCGACACTTGGTGGATCGATCGAGAAAGTCTCTGTCCTCTCGATAGATTCTCGACACCTGTTGGATCGATCGAGCTTCGCGTGTCTGAAATTCTTCTTGCATCTCGATACCTCTCGATACCTTTATCTGTCGAAGGCTTATTTCTCGACACCTTTCTCGACAGATACCTCGATACCTCTCGACACCTCAGCTGTCGAGAATTACTGAGGTGCCTATTTAAAGGCTGTTCGCGATTCTGAACTCAGTTTCTCGATTTCTCTCGATCTCTCCGTGGCTGTTCATCTCCTTTTCACTCTCCTTTCACTCATAACCTCCAACCCTCTTGGATCTTGCTCTTTTCTTGCTCAAATCACTTGGTAAGATCTCTTTTCTCTTCCATTTTCATGCATTTCATGTTTTGAAAACCTAGTTTTGGGTTTTTTTCATAAAAATTTGGGGTTTTTCAAAATTGCTGAGTTTTTATTGAAATTTTGGGTTGGGTTTGGACTTAAATGATTTCAAAATGTCATACATTGCATTTCATGTGCATTATAATGATATTTTCATACATTTAGATGTGAGTACTTTGTTTATATGCTGTTAGGAATGGATTGGGCTGAGCCCATGATGATATTTCTGTTTTGCATGTCACATGTTCATGCATTCCCATGCATACGTACTCCTTGTTCATATATCTGTCATATTTGAACTGATTTGGGACTTTTCTGTTTGTCTCCCTCTCTATCTCTTTCTCATTTGTTTACGTTAGTAGTGTCTATGGCACCCAAACGTAAATCTACTCCTGCTCGGAACCCTCTGCGTTCTAGAGCATCTTCATCTTCTGATTCTGCTCCTTTTAACATTCGGTTCCGTGATGGAGATGCCTCAAAGGCATTTACTGAGAACTTTTCTAGACGAGGTGTTCATTCGGAACGCCAAGTCATTCTGGCGGACTTCGCCGATACTGACCTTCCTTCTGTCATTCACAGTAGGGGATGGGGGTCACTGTGTGACATCCCGGTCACTTGCCCTCTCGTGCTGATACAGGAGTTCTACTCCAATATCCACGGGATTGATCTTTCAGTACCTCATTTTTCCACTCGCGTTCGAGGTATGCGCATTCCTGTCACACCGCAACTTGTTGCGGATGTGCTTAGGGTACCTAGGATAGAGTTTCCTGATTACCCCTCTTGTGAGCGTCTGAGGACTGTGTCCAAAGAAGAGCTCATCTCTGCCTTCTGTCAGCATCCTGCTGATTGGGGTGAGCATCAGTTCACTTCATGTAGGCCTTTTGCTAAAGGTCCTAGATTCATGAACATGGTGATGACTTTTGTTCTCCATCCTCTGTCTCACTATAACTCTATCACAGAGCCTCGTGCTCGATTTCTGCTCTCTCTACTTGAGCATTTGACCATAGATTTCCCTTCTCACTTCATCCGGTCTATCATAGATGTTTATCTTGATTCGGCGTCTCGTGATAAGCTCATCTTTCCTTCTGCTATCACGCGGATTCTATGCCATTTTTCCGTTCCCTTTCCTGTGTCCGACCACTTCACACACATATCTGCCATAGATGCCGCTACCGTAAAACGTAGTGAGGCACAGTTTAGGTCGAGACAGCCTGGTGCCACTCCTCCCTCCCGTTCAGCACCATCCAGATCAGCTTCATCTACATCTGCTCCTTCTTCCTCTTCGAGCGATGTATCCCTTGGTGATATCATGGCGCAGCTGCAGCGCATGGACACTCGTCTTGATACACTCTCTGCTGAGTTGTATCAAGTGAATGTTCATGTGGGACGTATTGCACGACGGCAGGCGACCATGGGCGGTTTTGCTCCAGAGGCTACTCCTTCACCACCTACTCCAGTAGCTTCAGATTCTGAGGATGAGGATGATGATGATGATGGAGATGCTAGCTCTGCCGATGAGATGTCTGCATGACACTCTACCCTTTGTCACTCGTGACAAAAAGGGGGAGTAGTTTTGGGTTATGAGAGTAGTCATCTTAGGGATAGAGTTAGTATAGGACATTTTTGATAGGGGGAGTATTGATACTTTTGAGGGATGTAGTAAGGTTTGATGTATCTTTTCTTTTCTTATCTTTTTAGATACATTGTTCTTGTATATGAGGTCTTGTGACCTGTTTTACATACATGATACTTATTCTCTTATATATGTGGATGTACGTTTCTTTCACCTCTCTCTTCATGTGTTGTTTCTTTTCTATCTTTATACACATGTTCTTTTATTGTATGCAATCTATTTATTTCTGTTTCACACAAGATGCCTTGATGAGTTTTGTTTAAAGTGTTTCAGAAATACAGGTTGTCAAAGTCTACTTATCATAAGCTCTCTTCTTGCAAAGTTTTTCAAGAGTTTGTGTTAGGATAGATTTTATTGTATTCAACAAGTGAATATGAGTTGAGTGATTTATGACTTCTCTCATATGCTCATTTGTTTGTTGTGGTTTTGTCACGGATTGCCAAAGAGGGAGATTGTTAGGACATATGTGTTTCACATGCTAAGAACATATGTCTTACTTATTTATGTAAATTGGCTAATCCTTTGACAAAACGCACTCTACTTGTAATTGGGTAGATCTAGGTGTTTTTAATACTTTAAGAAACTATGTTTCAAGGTCAAGTGTTGAAGTCATCAAGTCTGTCCAAGAGAAAGCAAGTTGAAGTGCAGAATTTTTAAAGCTCGACACCTCTCGATAGCTACCTCGACACCTGCTATCTGTCGAGATTTAAAAAGTCAGAATTCCAAATCTGATTTTCTTGGGATCCGTGAATATGTTTTTGGGACTTCTTTTCTTCTAACCCTAAACATATAAAAGGATTATTTTAAGAGCCGTTTTGGGTGACACAAGTTGTATTATCATTGAGCAATCTCTGTTTATGCAAATTGTGATCAACAGACGAAGTTCTTGACCTAGTTTATCCTTCATCAAGAAGTTGCTGTGTCTTTGCACCATAGGGTTTTGTAACCAAGCATCTTCCTGCTATTCATCACGTGGATGAACTGAAGAACTTTGCAGCCAACCATTCTTCCTCAAGTTGGTGTTCTGAAGTCGCGTACTAGGATCCGCGCATTGGTTAGTCACGTACTTGGGAGCCGTGCATCAAAGGTGGAAATTGTCACTACAGATCAAGTCCAATTGGGTATTGGGGTAAGGGTTCAACTGTAGGTTGGTAAGGTACTTGGGATTCCTTTCTTGTAACCGCTTGATTTGATAATAGTGGAGTTTCGGGAGTGGTGACCTGAAAATCACCCGGTGGGGTTTTTGCCGTTAGGGTTTTTCCCCATTCGTAAACAAATCACCGTGTTATTTATTTTCCGCTGCATATTTAGTATTTGGTGATTTGTTTGTGCTTCCACGCAATTGCATGCTTAATTGATTAATTAAACAACTTGGCTAATTAATTAATTAATTAGGGTTTATCACAAGGGGTCATTCAGATTGTGACCTAACATTATCTACATCCGATAATTCTGTCAAATCTGTTAATTGATTGTCTTTTGATTCTTCATCCTCTGAAGATTCAGTTTGTCCTGTTGTGTTTAACGTTTTAAGATTTTTGTTTTTTAATGGCTCCCTGTCCTTTAATGATTCTAGTTTCATTAAATCTAGCTTTTTATTTATTTCATTAAGTAAATTATCAGTCTTTTCTGTCATAGGCTTCTTTAAAGGTACTCTAAGGTGAGGAGGTATTTCATGTGGAATAAACAAAGGGGTATTGGACACATTTTCTTTTTTTATAGAAGTGGAAGGGGGTGTTATTCTGTCTTGTATGTCTTGTAACTTTTGACCAAATGTTTTTAGATAGGTATTGGTGTAATTATTCTGTTGAATTATACTATCTAGGTTTTTATTATCATCACTTAGGCTAGGTTTTTTGATAGGAGTAGCCAACACTTGGACTCCACTATTTTGATTTAATATGATTGATTCAAAGGGTGGATAAGTTAGATAAACTTTCTCATGATTTTCTGTCTTCATCCATGATAATGTTTTCTCTATCACACTTATCTTTTTATTATAATAATCCAAAAAGTCAAAGAAGCTAAAGTGTGTCTGTAAATCTGTCACCATTTCATAATACTTGGTTCTTAAATTACTCCTTTCTTGTTCATTATATTCTTTAAAAAACTGATTTTTTCTGTCAATGTTTTCGGGTTTTAGATAATCATATTTTAGTAATTCTTTGTCTAAAACAAATTCCTTAGATAAAACATTAATTTGTCTATCATCTGTAAATCCTAATATATCTATATGGGTAGGAGAATCTAGTTGAGGTTAAGGCTGGTAAAGGGCTTGGTGAACATTAGGGGTTGGTTGTGTGGTTTTTGCTGGGTAATAAGCCGTCTCAACATGGTCTGGGGTTCTTCTTGTGTTTATAGGAGGGAGGTGTATAATTGGGGGAAGACTCTGAGGAGGTAAAGGTTTGGAATCAGAGAAAGGTGTCCTAGAGGAAAAGGAGCTTCTAGGGGTAAACATCATAGGGGTCTTTCTGCCTGTAGAACTACTAGGTCTTATGAGGCTATCAGTGTGTCTGTCATTATTATTAAAAGAAATAATAACTGTACCATCTGTATTTTGGGCTATGAAGTTTGGTTCAATGTTTTCTATTTTTGGTGTGGGGGCAATAGCCTCAAGTTGCCATCTTTCAGGAAGGGTTATATCTTTCCATTGTATCTGTTGAGGTACACGCAGTCTAGTATTTTGGGTTGAGGCTTGCAGAAGGAGAGTCTGACCTTTAGGGGAAGGATCAACCATGGATTGAGGGTCAAGGGTGGTTTTCATAAGTTTATAATAAATCCTATAAATAATAGCTAAAGGTTCTGAGCCTTCTTTCATGTAATAACCATTTGTCTTTATATTCAAAGTTAAAGCATCCATAATATTTCTGTCAGATAAGCTTAAAGCAAAATTAGGATAACAATTAAAGTATATTGGTCCTTTATGTAAACTTGTTTCCATCATTCCTAGGAGTGAGTCATTAAATCTTAAATGTCTGTCATCTCTTAGACAAAGTAAAACACTTGCATTTAAGGCTTCTTTTGTTAATGGTTTAACAGCTACTTGAACCAAACCAACATGTAAAAATGCATATTTTTCTCTATGTCTGTTAATTGAGTCTATTGAAAATAACTGAATTGTTTCATATTCATTAAATAAAGAGTAAGTTCTTTCAACAGTTTTTATAGTGTAATCTGTCAAGAAGGATAATTTAGAAAAAGAAGTCTGTCTATAGATTTTATCAGTTCTTTCTGTTGGTATATTCCGTTTATTCCATTCTAACAAATTTCTGTCTATATCTTGCATGCTATATTCCTCCGAATTAACTATCTTATCATTTTCCATGTTCAGATTAGTGTGTGCCTGTCCTAAGTGTGTCTTAGCAACAAATAATGAGCGATCAAATATATTCATTCTACTTCTTTACAATTAATAATTACTGGCGGAACTATTACTAACCACTGGTATCCTTACTATCGGGACCACCTCCTCAGGAAACTCCATTGCGGGACCACCCAAACAACGCCTGTTCGTCGGCTTAACAAAACAGGCTGACTAACGCGAAACTATGGTTTGCCAACGAGTCAGAAGCTGACCAACGCTATCAAGGAGCAAGTAGTGGCTTTGCATTATACATACTTTTTTTTTCCAGAGTTCTATGCTAGAATTGATTTCTATTCCATATAGGTGTAACAAAGTTATTTTTTATTTATTTTTCAATCATTACCAAGTGGGACCCACGGTTTTATATTATAGTTGTAGACTTGTAGTACGTTTTTGTCTAGTCTATCAAGTTTTTGTGTTTAGACTACTATTCAATGAATCAATGTAGAGATTTTTTTTTTTTAATCATTACTAAGTGGAACCCATTGGTTTTATACATAGAATTGTATTAGGAGTAGAAGTCCAAGTTTTTGTGTTCAGACTACTATTCAATGAATCAATGTAGAGATTTTTTTTTTAATCATTACTAAGTGGAACTCATTGGTTTTATATATAGAATTGTATTAGGAGTAGAAGTCTACTACTACTGCTACTACTACTAGTAGGAAAGGCACCGTGAATTCACTGAATTGAAATTTTTTTTTTTTTTTTTTTGTCTTTTGTGTTGGGGTAAATAAAGTATTTCAGGTTATTTAATATAATTAGTCAAAAATTTGAAAGTTCAGGGGCACCAAATTCCCCACCCCTCCCCCCCCCCCCCCCCCTTTTTTTCTGAGTACAAGGAATCCACCCGAGCATTATTGATATTGAGTTGTGTTTTTTTTTTTTTTTTTTGATGGGTGTTGTGCTTTCTTATATACAAATAAACCCATCTTCTTTCGGCTGAGTGGTAAAATTTGGAGTCTTTCGGAGAGTGGTGGATTTCCTAGTCCTACTTTACAACTATATTCTTTCTGCAAGTGGTGCTTTTTTCAATATTCTCTCTGCGATGCTTTTTCCAATAATTGTTGTACGGTCTTACTCGCTCTAATAAATTGGAGAATTTGGAGTCTTTCGGAGAGTGGTGGATTTCCTAGTCCTACTTTACAAATATGAAATATACAAATAAATGCTTCCTTTTTTTTGCAAGACGAAATTATTGTGTACTCCAAAATATCATAAGTACGTATTTTCTCTTCTCATATAAATGGTGAATTCCACTAATTAAATTCATGGTGAAACCCTAAATTCATGGTGAAACCCACTATTCATGTGAGAAGAAAGAGTACAAATTTATAGTACTCCGAGAGTACCTAATAATTTTCCTCTTGCAAGTAGTGCTTTTTCCAATAACTGTTAATTAGCAAAGTTTCAGAAACGCGCTATACATTGCTAGACTATATATTACTTCTATTCTCTTTCTTTTCCTCTTAATAGTCTTATTCTTCTCAGACCATTCCTGTTTGGATTTTGGTGTTTCCATCACCCAGCACTCTGTTTTCATCACTCATAACTCAAAAATGATGGGACCCATATAGAGGAAGTCTATTTGGTTGTGTTTTCAAGTTTTGTTTCCATCACACAGTTCTCTAATTTTTAAGTTATGAGTTATGAAAACTAAAAACAAGTTTTAGGTGTTTTCAAGTTATGAAAACTGAGTTATGATGACAATCTTGTAAATACACACACATTAAAGGACCCATCAGCCACAACTTTTGACTTCATTCTCCTCTTTTCTTTTCTTTTTCTTTTCTTTTTCCCTTCTCCCGCCGCAACTTTTGACCCATCACTTCTTTCTTTCTTTTTTCTTTCTTTTTTCCTTTTCGCCTTTCTCATCTCAGATCCATAAAAAAAATCAAGAAACAAGTGAGGCTCTGACCAATTGCTCAGGTATGGCTTTCACAAAAAGTAAAAAAAAATTGAGTAATGAGAAGCTAAAAATATATGTCAAACGGGTGGGATATAGAAAATTTGAGTATTTAAAGTGATGAGTGACGAAAATTGAATGAAGATAGAGAGAGATTGTTTTGAAAAAACTAAACAGCCACCTTCTCTCTGTCCCTCACTTTTCCGAACGTCCACTGGCTGCATCTACCTATTTGCAAGCTACTTAGCTACTACAATAAGTGCAACTCTCACATGGCTTTCATGCTGTTTATTTATTTATTTTAATTTGGCTGAATAAATAGTTTAATTCATTATTAATCATTTCAAATCCATATATTAAATAGGAAAAAATTCAACTCTGCTTTATTCAAGTCATTTAAACTAAAAGTTTGAACTCCAAATAATTTTTATATTTTTGGGTAATTTCATTTGTGGTATACCCTGGTATACCCCTGAAAATATGGAATTTTCATATGGTTCATATCATGACACTAACCTTCTTTATGATTTTTTTTTTATGACGTATACGGACCTTGTTAGAGCTTTATCCAAGTCAAAATTTTCTCTTATAGTTGAAATTAGAAATCTCATTTGAATCTAAACTTGCTCTTTAGTGGCCAAGCCTCGATTTGATTATAGGGAGGATAGAATTTAAAAGTGATTCACACATACATAAATATATACATATATACTATACAAAGTAAATTTCTTAGGGCCTGTTTGGTAAGAGTATTTAAATATAATTTAAGGTTTTGCAATTCATAAAACGGTGAGTTCCACACTTTGCTTTCTAACATTTATTGGTATTTGTAAGGACTTTGTCTACTTTGGGGAGCCAAGCCCTCACAGTTTTGTGCTCGGAACTGAGTGCAGGCAAGCAAGGGGGGTTTCATAGTCTCAGCCCCAAGACTTGGAGTCCCACATCGGCAAGAGTTCCCTCCCACTAACGCTTTATATGCCCTTGGAGCTTGCGTTATTGTACCACAGTATTTATTATAATATTATGTTTTTCATACATTTTATACACAATTTTTGTTGATGTCACTTAGTATTAGGGGTGTCAAATGGGCGGGTTTGAGGTGGGCATAATTAGGTTGGGTATATAAAACTCATTTACCTATTAAAACCCATTTAACTAATTACTTCTAATCCAAATCCAACCCAACCTAATTATTATAGGTAAACCCCAACTTACCCAATTATCAAAATTACCAAAATGCCATTAAAGTGAAAACTCCAACACTTTCTTGGATTTTCTTTTCCACTCTCCATAGTCTCCATTTTTGGGATTAAAAAATTCCAAATAAGCACATCCACATCAGCAATTATATTAAAAATCTAAATAAAAAAATATGTTTTTTCCTTTTCTATTTTCTCTCACTTTATTGGCAACCAAACAGATAAAAAAAAAAAAAAAAAAGTCATTTCAAGCTCAAAATTACTCTACCATCCGAAACAGTTTTTTTAAAAAAATGAAAGACAATTAGCAAAGTCCATCACCACTCACTTTCTCACATTCTCTATTATTTCTCTAACTAATCACTCACTCACTCTCAATCTCTCTCGTTATTTCTTTCTCCAATGGCTTCGTCGATCGCTTACGCTTCCAACCTCGCCTTGCTCTGCAACAAGAACCACCACAACGATGACGCCGCCGCAGAGGTTGTGGATGACTAGATCGCAGAGAAGGAAGAGCAAGCGGTGAAGAATCGTAGAGTTCTTAGAGTCGGTATCGTTTGCGATGGTCTGTTTGGTTCCCAAGAAATTAGCCAAGAAAGAGGAAAGGGAAACCAAACACTGAAGCGTAGGTTTTTTTTTTTTTTTTTTTTTTGGTGGATTGATCATATATTTGTTTTATATTCCGTTTGGTTCCCAACAAATTAGCCGAGAAAGAGGAAAGGGAAACCAAACACTAAAACGTAGGTTTTTTTTTTTTTTTTTTTTTTTTTAATGGGAAGGGTTAGGATGAATTTGGGTGTATTGTTTTTGGGTTAAATGGGGCCCAATGGGTTTTTTAGTTAAAATCCAATAATTATTGGGTCTAATTCGGTTGATGCCCATTTAACCCAACTAATAATTGAGCGGGTTTGGGTTCAATTAGAGTGGGTGGGTTTGGGCAGGCAAATGGGTTTGAGCTTACTTTGCCACCCCAACCTAGTATTATTGTTATTCATATATATCGGAATATGAATTGGTTCATCTTGCCTTTGTATGTTTGTTTCTTTAATTCTTTCTTATTCTACTTTTTTTTTTCTTTTCTAATTGAAAATTAGAAATCTCCTAAGACCTAGAGCTAACCCAATCTGAGTGAGCCTAGGCCCTATGCCCATTATTTGACTGTGGACTGGTGAGATTTTCAGGCCGAAACTTCAAGTTAGGAAAAATGAGAGAGTCTTGATCATATTGGAATATAAGAAATTAAGTAAAGTAGACTTTAAAAGCATGTTTGGTAAAAGTATTTAAGTATAATTTGTTGTCTTGTAATTCAAAAAATGGTGGGTCCCACACTTGAATCTATTGTTTGGCTGATATTTTCTAAATATAGTTTTCAAAAAAATTGTATTAAATTTTCTTGGTTCAGAAAAAGACTTTAAAAATAGCCGAGATGGTATTTTCGAGAAACACAAAATGTTTTCAGTGGCTTAGTTGCAAATAAATTGAAAACAGTAAACTCCACAGTTTTGTCCAAACTCTTCTATCTCTTAAATTAAGGAGCTTATCTTTATAAATAAATAAATAAAAATCTCACACTTCAAATTTGAAATTTATCAATTTTTTGAAAATTATTTTCATATTGTTTTGAAAACAGAAATAAAAATTCTCCTACCAAACAGGCCCTAAACTTTTAAAGTCAAGAATTGTTTCCACAATGGCCCTTTATGTTCTAATATTTTTATTTTAGCCTTTTATAGTTGATTCAGTTTTCTATTTGGCTTTTTACATTTCAAAATATTCATATTCATGAAGGACTAAACATAAAATTAAATAAAAATGAATGGTCAAAATGAAAATTTTGATATATAAAAGGCTAAAAAGAAAATAACCACAAACTTTAAGGGCTAAGAATCCAAGAAATTCAGGTGAAGATTAAGATTTGAAAAAAATCCTATAAAATGAGGTGCGCACGCACACACACACCTCTGAGCACACCCTCACACCCGTGCTCAGAGGTTCTTTTTTTTTTTTGTAAAGGTTAATAATTTTTATCTATTATAATTTAGAATTTTTTTTAATTTTTCAAACAAATAAAAAGGATAAACTTTAGTGATAAGCCGTAACTGTAATTTCATTTTTGAATATGAAAGGGAAAAAATCCTAAATTTTAGAAATTCTTTTTTTGAATTCAAAATGAAATTTGTTATTTGACATTTATGACATTATTTCTAAATGAAATTACCCTTCATTAATGAGGATATTTTTGAATCACATAAAAATTCAATTGAAAGAAATGAATCCTCTTATATATAATATAGCCTCTAAGCACGCGAGTTATTTTTCAAAAAAATAAAAATAATAAACTTTAGAGATAAGCCGTAACAGTAATTTTTTTTTTAAACGTGAAGGGAAAAAAAAATCCTAAATTTTAGGAATTCTCTTTTTGAATTTAAAATGAAATTTGTTATTTGACATTTATGACACTATTTCTAAATGAAATTACCCTTCATTAATGAGGGTATTTTTGAACCACATAAAAGTCTAGTTGAAAGATGAAAATCCTCTTATATATAGTATATATATATATATTAACTGACAAAAAAAAAAAAAAAAATTAAATAGTTACCTTTGAATAAGCAATGCTTATCTTTAGAGTGTTGTCTTCATCTCTTGATCATGGCCCTTGAAAGATACCTAAATAGTTAACTTTTTTTTTTTTTTTTATTATACTTTCAGCAATAAATTTTCAATAAAAAGTTAAATAAATTGTTCCAAAATGGATCTATAAAAAAATAAAAAAATAAATTGATCATTACTAGGAATTTATCTTTGGGGGTCCATATATAATTTTTTTTTTTTTTTTTTGTGTATGAAATTTAAAATAGTAATATATAATAATTCATAACTCAATATCTGCTATAAATAACAACTAAATACATATTAATATAGTAGTATATACTGTATATTTTAATCAAACTAATCAAGTATATATATAAATTTTAATGCCATATGGTATATAATATATTGATCATTATAATAACAAATAATATATTATAAGGAAAATAAAAAAGAAAACAAATGAAAAGTAAAGGTATTTATGGGTGGGTTTGGGAAAATTCTTCCATTTGAAAGATTCGAATTCCTCGAGAGTATCACAAGTTCATTAATTGTTTGCCAACAATTATCAAGTTCCAGAAGAGGTGGGGTGGGACAAATTTTTTTTTTTTTCAACAATTATCAATTTCAAATTGGGAAGTCATGCTTTATTGTTGGCTTAATTCAGTGACAAAAGTTTGCTTGTAACTAGACATGACAAAACAGGTCAGAATTTTCTGACCCAACCCAAATCTCTTTTTTTTACCCGAAGCAATAGGTTGACCTGTGACCTGACCTGAATCCGAACCATTTTTTTAAAACTTTTTTTTTGGTAAAAAAAAAAATAGTAAAATTAAGCCAATATTAGTTTAATTGTTTATTGTGAGTTTTAAGGAAACAATTGATACATTTACATAACTGCATGCAAATTAATTGAAAGATAAATGGTTGAGCATTCTGTAATGAGTAAAGATTTTTAGATATCAAATAGTAAAGTACATGCCAAGATAATCTGGTTACAGTAGAGTTAAAAACATAGATTTAAAATTATAGACATGTGTGAGAAACATTCATAAGTGTGAAAATAGTGAAGCAAAAGTATCAAATTAGCATAAATTATGAATGCTTAGACCTATTTTTTTAACAATTTATGTCCAAATAACGGTTTTTCAAAATAAATTATGATATTTCCTAGAGTGTGTGTTGCTTAACAATGATATGATATTCATAAAAGAGACCATATATAAATAAGTAAGCAATCAAACTTTAATGTATATCTCAATTGAAATAGAGTGCCAACCACAATTAATAATAGATTATTGTAGGGACCCAATTCGGGCACTTCCCTCTTGGGGATGAGTGGACCCAAGCCCATGTAACCCTATACAATAAATTTGTAGAGAGTGGATAGAAGGACTAGGCATTAGTGAAAGATACAACGGTCGATGTGGGTTTACAGGATCATCAAGTGAGATTTGGCTAAGTGTTCTAAGGGAAAATTCGTCCTCAGCCCAGTCCGAGGAGCTCTTTCCTGAGTGTTAGTGGAAGTTGGGGTTGTCCTTGAACACCCCGAAAACCCCGGACCCCCTCTTCTCTAGGGTTCATTCTATTATATAGTCCTATTCAGCTGATCTCTGCCATCTACTTATTGATCATTTGGGCCTGTGTCTGAGGGCTTGTCCTATCAGCCGTCTTTCCAGACTTTCTGTTAGTTGAAGTAACCAAGGCATCACTATTCAATGGTCAATTCACCATTAATGTGGCCAGAGTGTTGGTTGCGTACATTTAATGGGTGGATGACAGCTTCCTTTCTTCAATATTGGCCGGCCGCGGACATGGTCGTCCTCGGCGACGCTCCTTGACAATTTGAGCCTCCCCCACTCATCCACGGATTCTGTATTGTTCTCAGCATGGGCCTTAGGCCCGATATGGAGTGGGCCGGGGTTTCCAAATCTTTGCGCCCCACAATAGCCTCTCAAAATTCTGCTACCCGGCTCCTCGGGCGGGGAGGAAGATTTTGATGTCCTTCGGTCCTTGCCCTGGCCTGATGGATCTTGTCCTCCTGTCAGCATTAAAATCCTTTCAACTACCTAGGGGACGTTCCTGGCATTTCGGTACTTGAGCGCGCCTTCATTAGATTTCGGCGGCTCTGTGTCCCCTACGTTCAACGGTGTGATGATAAATGGACGGTAGGAATTCTTCTGACTTAATGGGCGGGAGAGCCCGTGCGGTTATTTTTAATTGGGAGTATAAATACCCAATCGAACTGATTTGCCCTTTCACTTTTGCATTCAAGAGACCTTGCGCACATACGCTGAACTTGATCAAGCCTCCAATCGACCTTACGCCTTCTTTCAACACAAAAGGCCTGTCCGAGGAGCCTTTCCTCATTTTTGTAAGTTCTCTTCTCCTTCTTGTTCATACTTTGCCGCCTGAGTTCCTTGTCCTCTTATTCTTTTTTCTCTCTCCTTCATTTTCCCTGAGCCCCTCGTTAGTTCTTTAAGATGGGTAGATTTAAGAAGTTAGTTGAGTCTGAGGGGGTGATGGACAAATTCATTACTGACTGTAAGATCCCCAATACAGTGAGTTTGAGGTACTGTGAAGAAGGGGAGTGGAGTACAAGGAGAAAAGAGGGTGAGATGGCGATTCCTATAATCGCCTTTCTGGAGGATGGTATGAGAATTCCTATGGGGCCAGTGATAAGGGATCATCTTAGGCACTTCGACTTATCTCCCACTCAGTGTCCGATCAATGTATTTAGGATCTTAGGCTGTGTGGATGCCCTGAATTAGAAGATGGGGCTGGGGTTAACCCACAATGATGTGAACTGGTGCTACAACCTCTAGTGCCTCAAGGGGAAGTTTTATTACATGAAGACAAGGGACGATAGGGTCCGGCTTATCCAGTGCCTTCCTGAGTCCAGCAAGGGTTTGAACAAAGACTTCCTCATTGTGTCCAGAGAGTGGCACGATGGCCTTCATTGTCCAACAGTGGAGGGTACACCAGGTGAGGCATTCAGACTAGGAAAGGGTCTAATTTTCTGTGCTTTTGCGCCCTGCTTTGCTCGGTTTTTGACAGGAACTTGTTTTCTTTTATGCAGATCCGTGCGCTTTTGAGCGTCACTTCAGCTTGGTCAACAAGGAGGATTTGCAAACCGCACTAAGGTCGGAGATTTTTGTGAACGAGGCCGACAGCCAAGTTAGAGCCGCTCAGGAGATCCTAGGATACGATCCAATTCAGAAATCGTTCTCGGCTCCAAAGCACGTGATCCGAGCTAAAGATCCTCGGCTGCATAACATCACCGTAGTCGAGCCCAGATTTTTGATCCGGGAAGGATCTCCAATTCCTGAGGGCGTACCATTGGCGGGTACCTTTTCATCACCTCAAGTTGCAGAGACTGAAGGGGGAGAGCTAGGAGAAGAGGAAATTGCTGACTCAAGTCCGTCCAAGGACGAGTTTGACGTGTTCGACCAATTCCATTTGCCTGAGGACCCTTCTGGTGATTTGGGTGATCCCAGCTTGGTTGAAGCGGACTTTTTATCCGAAGAAGCCTCTCCCTGGTCGAAGATGAGTTTCCAAAAGCGACCTCAAGCGAGCTTGCTGGGGCAGCCAGGGAAGGACGTGCCAGTGAAGTCTCCTCCCAAGCTTCCTTCTCCCCCACCCCAATAGAGTTCACCATCTGGGTTCAAGCCCACCAGTCCCCTACAGAAGAAGGACAAAGGCAAGAGGCCTAGGGGGGGCGAAGAGACTGATCCTTCCCGAGGTGATGGCGACGCTCAGCAGCCATCAAAACAACTGAGGATAGGGCGCCGAGGTCAGGAAAAGCAGGCCGCTATCCAGCCTGGGGCCCAGGCTTGGCTTTCTGCCCCTATGCTTCATGGGAAGCCCTTGACGGACGACGTCTCCCTCAGGGACCCTCAAGGGGGCGAGGGTGCGCTCGTGGCTGATGCATTGGGTAGGTCCTTGCTACTCCCTACGGAGATGGCCCAACTGGAGGCTCTAAGGAGCAAGGAGGTCTTCCTTGGCCTCAAACAATACTTGGGTATGGTAAGTTTCCTGATCGCTTGTGATTCTCTTGACTCCCAGTTTCTTGGTTCCTTATCTGTTGCGTATTGGTTTTAATTAGCAGGCTATCCAGACTACCTTTAGGTTGGACGATATAGCCAGTAGCTAGAGCAAGACTGCGGGCTCGGAGCGTAACAAGTTGCTAGACACTGTGCGGACCCTCAACGCCTTCAAGGCTGATTTTTTAAATGCGATGGGGGAGTTGGAGGAGATGAAGAGGGCTCGAGACACCACTGAATCAGGCCTTATCAGCGCCCAAAAGCAGGCCTTGGATCAAACTGAGCGTCTGCTCAAGGCAAAAGATCAGCTGAGGGTCGCCAAAGAGGAGATCGCGACCCTAGAAAAGAAGGTGCTTGAGGTGGAGGGGGCCAGAGGCATTACGGAGTCTGTCAGGGACGAGGCCTTGAAAGCCAAGGGGGAGCCTGAGTTGGCCAGGGCCGAGGCTGAGGCTTCCACAGGTAAGGCCGCGCAGGAGGCGTACGAGTCAGGGGTAGCTAAGACAGAAGCTGCCCTTAGGGCTTAAGTGCCTGGGGTATGCAGACTTTACTATTCCCATGTGTGGAATGAAGCCTTGAAACAAGCAAGTGTTGAGGCTTCATCTGACCTGTGGAAGGCAAAGAGTGTGTACTACCCTTCTGCTATTCGTGAGGCTGCTATTTCCAGTTCCGCGGCCGAGGTGGCTCCTGGGGGAGTTGGGGCTGTTCCTGAGGAAGACGCCCCAGCTACTACCACTTTGGACGAGCCCGCCAAGGAAGCTGATCCTCCTGGGGCCATGGAGACAAGTAAGGGTCCCACTGTGAATGTGCCTTGGGAGGCTACGGACCCCTTAGCTGATGTCCAAACCCCTCATGTTGGGGAGATATCTCACCCAGCTGACCCTCCCCAAGCTATGATCCCAAGCGAGGGTTATCAAGACCCCGAGACCTCCTCTGCCCAACCCCCTGAGGGAGGAGTTGAGACGGAGATAAAGGAATGATCCTCCATTGCGCCTTCGCCTTGTTTATTTTGTCTCTTTCTTTCTTTTCTTTTTTCTTTTTAAACATTGTAATGGCACTTTCGCCTCATGTAACTCTTTAAAGACTCAGTGAAGTTTATATTTTATTTTCTCTTATTCGTCATGTTTGTATTATCATCATTTTTTTTTTACTTGTACAATCTTGTCTTTAAGTGCACTTTAGTCGACCGCATCGATGCTTTAAGTGATGCTCATGTGCTTGGTCTTGAGATTCCATCGTAGGAAAGGTCACCATCGTCTGCAGTGTTCATTATTAGAACCCAAGTGGTCAGCTTCGCCGTAGGTTTGGGTCCGCGGACAGTACAGGACCCTGGTTCTGTATAGTGCTTAGATCCTCCTAAAGTGACTAGTTTCCCCAAAGGTTTGAGTCCGTGGACCATGCAAGACCTTGGTTCTGTCTAGTACTTAGATTCCCTTAAAGCAACTAGTTTCCCCTCAGGTTTGACGCCGAGGACCATGCAAGACCTTGGCTAGGCCTGACACTTGGTCTTTCATGAGTGAATAGTTTCTCCATAGGCTTGAGTCCGAGGACCACGCAAGGCCTTGGTTCTGTCCGGTACTTGATTCTTGAAGTGGTTAGTTTCCCCATAGACTGGAGTCCGAGGACCATACAAGGCCTTGGTTCTATCCAACATTTAGTTCTTGAAGTAGTTAGTTTCCCCATAGGCTTGAGTCAGAGAACCATGCGAGGCCTTGGTTCTGTCTAACATTTATCTTCTGAAATAACTAGTTTCCCCATAGGTTTGAGTCCGAGGACTATGCAAGACCTTAGTTCTGTCTAATACTTAGTTCTTCCTGAAGTAGTTAGTTTCCCCATAGGTTTGAGTCCGAGGACCATGCAAGGCCTTGGTTCTGTCTAGCACTTTGTTCTTCTTGAGTGTCTAGTTTCCCCATAGGTTTGAGTCCGAGGACTATGCAAGACCTTGGTTCTGTCTAGCACTTTGTTCTTCTTGAGTGTTTAGTTTCCCCATAGGCTTGAGTCCGAGGACCATGCAAGGTCTTGGTTCTGTATAGCACTTTGTTCTTTTGAAGTAATTAGTTTCCCCATAAGCTTGAGTCTGAGGACCATGCAAGGCCTTGGTTCTGTCTAACACTTATCTTCTAAAGTTACTAGTTTCCCCATAGGTTTGAGTCCGAGGATTATGCAAGACCTTGATTTTGTCTAGTACTTGATTCTTGAAGTGGTTAGTTTCCCCATAGGCTTGAGTCCGAGAACTATGCAAGGCCTTGGTTCTGTCTAACACTTAGTTCTTCTGAAGTAACTAGTTTCCCCATAGGTTTGAGTTCGAGGACTATGCAAGACCTTAGTTCTGTCTAGTACTTAGTTCTTCTTTAAGTAGTTAGTTTCCCCATAGGTCTGAGTCCGAGGACTATGCAAGGCTTTGGTTCTGTCTAACACTTGTCTTCTGAAGTAACTAGTTTCCCCATGGGTTTGAGTCCGAGGACTATGCAAGGCCTTGGTTCTGTCTAACACTTATCTTCTGAAGTAACTAGTTTTCCCATAGGTTTGAATCCGAGGACTATGCAAGATCTTGGTTCTGTTTAGCACTTAGTTCTTCTTGAGTAGTTAGTTTCCCCATAGGCTTGAGTCCGAAGACCATGCAAGACTTTGATTCTGTCTAACACTTGTCTTCTGAAGTAACTAGTTTCCCCATAGGTTTGAGTCCGAGGACTATGCAAGACCTTGGTTCTGTCTAGTACTTAGTTCTTCTTTAAGTAGTTGGAGCGGGGGAGCTCATCCTCAGCGTTGGGGAGTCTGCCCTTAAGGTGATAGTGGCCTTGAGCATGCTCCGCCGAAGGGGGACCTTTCTTCGGTCTAAATCTTTCGTCTGACGCGCCACTTCCAATTACGAGGCGTCTTTTGGGCTATTCGAGTAACGCGCTTGACGCTTCGGTGCGCGAGGCGCCTCCACATTAATATCCTTGCGGATTTACGAGGATCCAGCGATTGGTGAGTTCTTTGGAAATTGGGCAGAGTTAATACCTCCGGTAATTCTTTCTTAGGATTCTGTGCGGGCTGGCTTTCACCAGCTCCTACCTTCTATATAAGGCATTTTGGGGTAGTATTTTCTTCAAATTTCACAAATACTTGGGTTCAATAGAGGTTCAAGGCTCTCCATTTTCTGGGCATTTTCAAGGGCCTTGCCAAAGTAGTGACTTGTGCAGGAGGAGATGGAGTGGCCCTGGAAAAGGGCGGGGTTAAGAAAGCTAAGCCCCCTTCATAAGCCGAGGATGCCACCCCAATCTTGGACGATACAATGGAGGTGAAATAAGCAGAGGCCAAAGACCGTCCTTCTTTTCAACTTAGCCAGAGAGAGGACTCCTCTTGCAGTTTGGAGGGAGATACAAAAAGAACATAACGTCCCTCCTCCGCGTGCGGATCTACTGACCCTCCAAGCTGGTAGTGATTCGCCGGCTCCTGGTTGTCGAGGGACTGGGAGGGAAACCAGGAGAAACTTTGAGATGGGACCATCAGGCGTTGCGCCTTCTTCTTCCTTCTCTTTCAAAATGCTGCCCATGCTGGTTGGGGAGCTGTGGACGGCCTTAGAATAGGCCTGTCTCCGCCTCTCCCTCCATGCTCAGCCTAGCTTTAAAACATGCATGCCTAGGCCCTTTTCTTTTTCTTTTTCTTTTTTTAGCTTCAACACAAGCCTGCCTAGGCATTTACCTTTGTAGTTAGTTTTAGAACAAGCCTGCCTAAGCATTTGTTGTATAATGTAATTTTTTTTTACTTAATAAAGAAGTAGCCCCATTTTGTTTCTTTTACTTCTTGCATCTTTCATTTCTGTATGATGATTGCCTTCTAAATGAGTACCATTCCCGTTGTTTGTGCTTTTTTTTTTTTTTTTTTTTGTGAACTTGGAAGAAGTGTTGCTATTGATCTTTCCGCACCAATCGTCGCACTTGTTAATCCTCAAGTCCTCCCCACAGACGGCGCTAATTGTAGGGACCTGGTTCGAGCACTTCCCTCCTGGGGATGAGTGGACTCAAGCCCAGTTAACCCTATACAATAAATTTGTAGAGAGTGGGTAGAAGGACTAGGCATTAGTGAATGATACAACGATTGACGTGGGTTTACAAGACCACCAAAGGAGGTTTAGCTAAGTTTTCTAAGGGGAAGTTCGTCCTCGGCCCACTCCGAGGAGCTCTTTCCTAAGTGTTAGTGGAAGTTGGGGTTGTCCTTGAACACCCTGAAAACCTCGAACCCCCTTCTTCTCTGGGGGTTCATTCTATTATATAGTCATGTTCAGCTGATCTCTGCTTTCCACTTGTTGGTCATCTGAGCCTATGTCTGAGGACTTGTCCCATCAGCCGCATTTTCAGACCTCCTGTTAGTTGAAGTAACCAAAGCATCGCTGTTCAACTGTCAATTCCTCATTAATGCGGCCAGAGTGTCAGTTGAGGACATTTAATGTGTGGATGACAGCTTCCTTTCTTCAATATTGGCCGGCCGAGGACATGGTCATCCTCGGCGACGCTCCTTGACAATTTGGGCCTCCCCCACTCATCCTCGGGTTCTGTATTGTCCTCGACATGGGCCTTGGACCCGATATGGAGTGGGCCAGGGTTGCCAAATCTTCGGGCCCCACAATTATAAAATTAATTTTCAAGATTGTAAATTTCTTATATGTTTTTATTTTTTATCAAATGAGTTATCCAATAAGTCATTTGTAATTTTGTTTTATATTTTGGAATGTTGATATTGTGTAGAAATAAAATTTGTGTATTTGTTTTGCCTATCTTTGTGTTATTTTGTTTTAGATAGCAATGTTAGGATTTGTATAATTTTAAAATTATTGAATAAGTATTAATAAGTTTAACTAAATTCATTCTTGATATAAGTGGTGAATTCAAAATAATGCATTTTACATCAAGTAATTTGTTGCATAATTTTTCAAATTGCAAATACATGTTGTGGTCTTTATAAAAAAAAAAAAAAAATTCATGTGAAAAATACAGGTCAACCCGACCGACCTGCAACCCGAACCTGTTTTTAACCCTTTTAAAATGACTTGTTTTTTACTTATGAACTGTTTGACCCGCAACCTGATTGATCCGACCCGACCTGACCCGACCCGACCCACCCATTTTTCCATGCCTACTTGTAACATTTTTAACGTTGATGTATTGTTTCCTCAGTTTTCATGTATTTTGGGGTAGAGTACTTCAACATCTCCTTGAAGATTGGAAGTAGCATCAGAGAGTGATTTCGCGGCTTATAGGCAACCTTCTTGCGACCTAGCTTGTCCACGAGATCCACATGGCAAGTATTTTGTTTGAGTGTGCAATCGTGCACCTCGCAACCAACTTGCTACCTTAGGGGTCGATCAGGTCGCGAGCTACACGATTTTTGTACTCTACACTCACCTGTCCATTGTTTATCTGCTAGCACACACATAGCTTCAAATAATGGTTGAACAAACCCCAGAAATGTAAGAAGTGTGAAGCTACTGAAGTTAAGCCTTTGTATGAAAAGAGAACTTTTTCCATGAGAAAAACCATAGCTTCCATTCTTTCGTTTCCATATCTTTCATTGCATTGATAAAGATTTTGTAAACACCTACTTCATCCACAAACACAAAACTTGTGAGTAAGAGAATGGCATTGGAAACGTGAGAAGTCATATCCAAATCCAAATCCTTTGGTGGCTTTCTGTTGGCGGTTCAATGGTGGTGACTTCAGGAAGCTAGGTGAAGAAAAGACTCGTGAAGTTTGTTGCTACCTAAAGCTTGGAGGGCTTAAGTACACAGGGAGATATAGGCTTAGAGGGTTTATAGTCATCCATGTAATACAACTATTCATTCTAGTGGATTTTTTCCGACGGGTGGTCGAGGGAGAGGTTTTTATGCCTAGGGCTCGGGTTTTCCTCTTCCATAACACAATGTGGTGTTATGGGTAGTTGACGTGTGGTGCTATATTGCCATGTTTGTTTAGTGTAGTTAGTTAGTTTGGAAATTTGCTAAGTAATTTACACTTGGACATATTGTTTAGTTTAGTGGTAAAATTAACTTAGCCGTAAAACTGTGTTAAGGATTCTAAATAATGTGCTAGGGATAATATATCATATTTCAATTGGTATCACTGTATCAGAGCCAAGCCAAGGTCATGGGTTCGAGTCACGGGAGTTTCATTGAGAGCTCAATCGTGTAAAAATACTATAGCTTGTTTAGACTTCCAATTTTAAACTTACGGCTAAATTGCTTTTAAACTACTCCACTAAGTATGGAATAAGAGTAAGTGTAGCGCAATTAACCGAATACACTCTCTAGTGTATAGGCACATACACTAAACAATAAATGTAGAGCACAAATAGTAAGGGAAAAGAGATGCAAACTCAAATAACACCAAGACGTGTTATCGAAGAGGAAACCAAAGAACTTATTGAAAAACCCCTATGCGGCCCTCCAAACTGAAATGATCTGCTAGTGAATAAAATTGGAGTAAAGTTGGAGTACAAGGATATCAAAAAGACCCTTCAAGCCTAATCTACCCAATGTACTTGAACCCTCCGAGTTCCAGCTCCCAACGGATTTCACCGAGTCTTTTCCTTCACTAGTTATCTGGATCCCGCAATTAGCTCCAAATTGCATCCGCCAAACGATGGCTTCATCCAATGCTTCCCACATGCACCAAAACAACTTTCAACACTCAAATTGGGTGACGTAAGTGTTTGGACTAAGAACCTCTCAAGGATATGTAATTGGAGAGGTAAGTGTAGAGGAAATCTAAGAGAAATGTGTAGATGATTATGAGTTTACAATCTCTAACTCTCAAGTGTATTTCTAGGGTTTTCTCTTTGAGATTCTTCTTACAATTTTGTATGTAATGTAGACTTTTATAGTGTGAGTAAAGAAATGAGGAAAGCACACTTTAACAGACTAGCAGTGCATCTTGCGAATCATCTTGCAAGTTGGCCTAGTCACGAGGTGAGTCAGGAGATGCCTCCTGGCGCTTGACTCTTCAACTTCCAACTTGTGCTCCTCACATGACCTTTCACAAGTTTTCCATTCACAAGCTAGTCGCGAATAAGTCACAAGTTGCCCTGTTCTTTACTAATCTCTCACACTCAACCCATACATTGAATCCCACAAACATACAAGGAAATGATTGACTAAATATAATCAAATTCGACACAGAAGTAAGCCAATAAAACATAATTGAAAATTACGACTTTACAATCTCCCCCTTTGGCTATTCCGTGACAAAATCCCTAAACAGACTCTAGACTTAAAACATGAGTTTTGGAATAGAGCCAAAACTCACTTACACCCAAAGCTAAAACCTGTGAAGAACTTGTAACATTTATACCTGTAACCTGAAACACTTGCACATAACAAATAACTTCATTAAGATTGAGATAAGTAGATATCAAGGTATGTATATAGAACAATGCAATCAAGTAAATGCCAAAAGAAAATACGTTAGAGCACAACTTGATCAAATATGAATAGTCATTAAGAAATGACTACAATGAATATTTATCGAATAAATGAACATCTAGACACTCAAGCAATTAAGTGCAACACAAAAACTAATTGCATATCCAACAAGCACATGATGTAATAAAGAAAAGTCAAGCAAGAAGGCAATAGATAACTAAATGCATCATAAAGGTTATAAAAACAAAGTACAAAAGTACTAAAGATAAACTGAGTTTTTAAACTAAAGTACTAAAAGCTTAAATAAAGCAAACTAAATAAAATAAACACTATTAGATGGATTTCTATTCCCCCTCAATCTATACTTCCCCTCAAGCTAGTATTACACCCCTTTTTGACAGAAATGGCCAAAGGTACTAGTCATTGGAACCCTCCATGTCCTAGAAGCGACCTGAGATATAAATAATTTGCTTCTGAAGGTAGACGAACTGTTGTCTAGAGTATATAGCATGATCATCAAAGGACCTTTGCAAGTGGTCCGATCGAGGCAGTCAGGTGCCTAAGCCGGTGGCTGAGGCTGGGCCTGTGGCTGTCCCTATGGCTGATCCTGTGGTGGTAAGGTTGGAATGTCCTTCGGACCAAGAGTAAACTGATCAATCTCCTCATCAGTATCACCACCTTTAGCTTCAGTAGCCTCTCCTTTTGGTCTTTCTCTTGCTAGTTCCTCCTCATAACCTTGAAGATGAACTTTGCTTCTAGTCATGGTTTGAGCGGACATTGGATCTTCCCTCTTCAATGAAACCCAACTAGACAGAAACTTGACCCTCTTGTCGTGAAGAATCGACATGATCAAACCCAGGAACAGTAAAGTCATTTGAACCTTCTTCTTCTGAACACACTTTGCAAGAAGATAGTAGATATGAGCACAGAAGTCTATTTCCTTCTTCTTGAACAAATCATGAAGGAATAGAGTCCTTGGTTAAGACAAGGTCGTCAAGTTCTTGACCGGATAGAGATTGAAGATTATGATATAGGCCAAGGCTCTCATTTCTGGTGAGAAATCCACTGTGTGCATGGTCTGAATTGATAGGTGCTTTTTCTTGCTTCCAAGATCTACCACTGCTTCGACAATCCGGGTTCTTCTATCATCAATGGTAGAGAAGATTCAGGAGTAATCGAACGGATTTGAAGTAGGTTCTGAATGGATGAGGGAGAAACGGTAAACTATGTTCCTCTAACCCAACAATTAAGGTGATCTCATTCGAGAAGAAATCCCGAACTATAGGATTGCATACATTCCCAAAACCAGTGAGAAGTGGAGTCCAAGTTCATCTCTAAACA
The DNA here is from genome assembly GCA_019022515.1 of Quercus aquifolioides. Lineage (NCBI taxonomy): Eukaryota > Viridiplantae > Streptophyta > Magnoliopsida > Fagales > Fagaceae > Quercus > Quercus aquifolioides. Next base: position 284,170 of record JAFHAW010000027.1, on the reverse strand, counting down.
CTTCTGGAATGAAGGAATGAGATAGTGACTCAAAGTTCACTTCCCTTTCCACAATAATCACAGCCTCACTGTAGAATTCTGTGTATGCGACGTCAGCATCTCCATGTTCCGATTCATCTTTTTCCAAAAGATGCTTTCATTAACTACTTCTAAAAATTATGACTATGCCTTTCAATCAGTCATTATTTCTTGATGGTGCATCTAGAAACACCCTTACCCAATCACTTGCTTTTAATTTCTAGGCAATAATGATTTAGTGTTTTCTTCTCGTCGGCATGACAATTTTATGCATTATGTTAAATATTTTTTTTAGCAGCTTTCATCAATCAGAAGAAAAGAGTCTCAACATATACATATGTATGACAGTGTGAGGTTTAATAATTAGATTATAGATGATCACTAAATCAGGTTAACAAAATTTTTCTTAGTTTTTTCTTGGATTAACATATATTGTATGTTTGGAAAAAGATGAATCTGAACATGAAGAAAAATTTTATTTCATGAGACAAGATCTGGATTGTTCATGTTGATGAGGCAAGGAGCATGGTGGTGAGATTGGAATTAAGAGAAAGGCAATAGAATTGAGTTGGAGAAAAGCAATAGAGGAGAAAGAGAGAGAAGAGAAAAATGTGATTATGGAGGAGAGAGAGACGTAGACTTTTTTTTTTGGGGTTTAGATATAGGTATGGAATGTATTAAATAAAAGATAATAAATGAGATCAATTAGAATATTAGCTTTAATGAGTTTTTTTTTTTTTTTTTTTTTTTTTTTTAACGTTAAATCTACTTAAATCAAATAGTTTAAAAAATGTGTAATTCTCTTGAACCCATATCTCTCTCTCTCTCTCTCTCTCTCTCTCTCTATTCAGATCCTCTAGAGTTCCTAGGCTACTCTACCAATAAATTTCCTTAAATCCTAACCATTCTTTAATGATTTAATGGTTTAGATTTTGCCATACCAACATTCCACTAACAATATTCTTAAAATAATATAATAATGTTGCAAACACAAAAATTAAGGTTATTATTAATGGAATACTGACATGACAAAATTGAGACCATTAAATCATTAAAGAACGGTTAAAATTTAAGAAAATCTATTTAGTAGAGTACCTTAGGAACTCTAGAGGATCTGAATCCCTCTCTTTATTCAGATCCTCTAGAGTTCCTAGTGTACCCTACATCTAATAGAATATTTTTTATAGTTTTTTTTAAAAAAATATTATTAGCCATTATGCATTTATAATAACTATGGTGTGGCATGCATTTATCATAATTATAATGTAGCATTATTGAAGGAAATTAATGGCTATACTGAACGCGTATTGTCAATTGTGATGCCACTAAAATAGTTTTTGAAGTTTTTTCTTTTATTAATTGTTGGTTTAATGAGGCATCTCTCATTTTGGAAGTTTTTTCTTTTTCTATAAATATCGGATACTCTATTGTCAAAGGAACATTTTTGGTAATGTTTTTTAAAAAAATCTATTAGTAATTATGCATTTAAATTTATGCAAGGGCCGTTACAATTAAAAAAGTTAAGAGGTTGGTGATTCCATTTAATACTGAAGCGCAGAAGAAAGAGAAGATTGACATTTGACGGTCTGAGGGAGGATAAATTATACAGTCTTCATGATAGACTACATCATTTGTCTACTATTTTAGTAAAAGACTCTCACATGTTTAAAATTGCTAAGTCAATATTTAGTTTTTATTTAAAACTACACTATTTTAAACATGTGGTAGTTATTTATTGGAATGATGGATCACATCACTTGTCTATTATGAGGACCTTATAATTTCTCTAGAGGAAGAGTAGGAATGAAACATGAAAGTGAAAAAACCTAAATAACAATTAAAAATATATATTTATATATATATATATATATATATCATTGTAGTAGGTAGGGGTGTACAAGGAGATACCGACACCGACAAAACCGGTCTGACCACACCGCCCCGCTCCGCCGAAGGTTTTTGGCATGGTGGTCGGCGGCAGATTTTCAGTGCCGATGTCGAACCGGTGCGGCCATCGGCACCGAGATGTGCACACCGACAAAAACCGAACCGACCCGAGCATTTTATATATGTATATATGTATTACGTAATATGTATAAGAAGAAGAAGAAGAAGAGGCCTCACGTTCTAAGAAGAGGCAACGTTCATCCATGAACACTGAACTGAAGTTACTGAACAGGGTCGTTCCTATATATATATATATAACGTACAGGTCTAACGTCTTTATCAAAAAAAAAAAAATTAAAAAGGAAGTTGACGTGTGAGGCTCTGTCCAAAAACGTGTGGTCTGACTCTGATAAGTAACTCTAGTATCTAGTGTCTTACACTTGCATCTTTTGAAAAAAAAAAATATATAAAAAATGCTGTATTGCCGTTTGGGTTAGTGAGGTACAGATTGTATAGTCATGTCATAAACTTGCCACTTGAGTTTTTTGAAAAAAAAAAAAAAAATATATATATATATATATATATATATAAATGCCGCATGGGTTGGTCATTTTTTGAAAAAAAAATAATAATAATAATAACCAAAAACGATGCTTGTCACTGACTCACTGTTTGAGTCAGTACCGTGCAATTGTGCAAGTTTTTTTTTTCCTCTTTTGATTTTAGCCACACGTCTTTTCCCTTTTGTTGTTCCCCAGCTCCCACTCAGCTTCTCTTATTAGTCATTTCACCACTTTATTCTCCTCTTCAGCTTTCACTCTTTAGACTTCTGCTCCTCTCGAATCTCAGACTCTCAGTGTCTCGCACTCTCGCCAGAACTCAGTCATCAGTTACCTTCGTTTCTCCTCCAAACCCTAATCCCACTGAAAAAAAATTAGTTTTTCCTTCTCAATCTCAGAATCTCAGGCTCTCACCTAACCATTTTTCTCTTCTTTTTAGCTCTCAGCCACATAATTTTTTTTCCATACCCTAATCCCGTTGAACAAATAATAGTTTTTCCCTCTCAAATTCTCAGTCTTGGGCTCCGAACTAACCTCCCTTTATTTAAGAACACAAGCTCTCAGTCTCACTCTCTCACATAAAAAGACTTTTCTCTCAAGGTCTCACGGAATTCCTAATACCTAAGACAGTCAATCTCCTTTTCATCTCCGTTCTCTACCGTGGCTCTGCCACTATGTAGTTCTGTCTTTGGTAACCCTAACCCCTACTTTGTTTTAGTTTTATTTTATGGTCACTAAATGTTTGTTGTTGATTCTTTTCTTTTTTTTTCTTTTTTTTGGTTATTTTCTTGTAATTTCAGGAGTAATTTAAGAGATTCAGCTTCAGCCTAGTAAAAGAATAAATCTCAAAGACTTAAATATTTCCTGGGTATTTTCTCACACTATTTATATTTGTTTTGAGTTCACTATTTTTTTTTCTTTTTTGTTTGATTTTGTTTTAAGGATTATTTTTTATTTTGTTTTCAGTTCACCATGCTGTGTCGAATTTTCATATTTGTGTCTGATTTTGCTTGTATAATTGTGGTTGAAACTTGATAAAGAAAAGCTTAGTTAAAAAGTAGTCAAAAGGGGCTAAAAATGCTATTTTTTAAAGGCCTAAAAGCCCAAAGCTTAGAATAGTAATTTCTAAAAATTCAGCCCATATAACCGAACGAACTGCACCGAACCGCTAAAATTAACCGCACTTTGTGTAGACCAGGTTTTATCTTCCAAAAGTGAGGTGCAGTTAAGCATAGTGTGAAACCACACCCTGTAGGTGTGGTGCGAAAAATCTCTCCAAAACCGACCAAACCGAACCGTGTACACCACTAGTAGTAGGCATAACGGAAATGTAATCATTGTTCTATACGTGAACATAAAAGGAGTGGCAGTAAAATATCAATTTACGTAGGAATCATTGAATGATGCAAATAAGGTGCAGAATTAACTGTTTTTTTTTTTTTTTTTTTTTTTGTGTGAAATTTAATGCTTGACACATGGTTTATATATAAGCAATAAATTTAACACATGTCAAACATATATGAGGTGGACCAATTATGGTTTGCCATGTAGCATTGTTAGTCCTAAATGTCTTGAAGATTCTATTACATGTTGAAAGCTTGAAAATGTGTTAAAAACACAAGAGTTGTTTAGATTCCCAAATTAAATATTATGGCTCGATAGATTTTACTCTAACTTATACTAAGTGCGGAATAGAGTAAATGCGAGTGGATAAACAAATAAACTACTCTAACCCATAATCAATACAACACAGCAGTAAATTGAAAGGTAAAAGAGTGATAAAGAATAATGCAAATATAAGATAACACGCTGATGTGTTATCGAAGAAGAAACTGAAGTACTCAGCGTAAAACCTCTTCACCGCCCTCCAAGCAGTAAATCGATCCACTAGACAATCAGTTGGGATACACAAATAGCAAGAGACCCTCCAAACCTAATCTACCTAATGCACCTAAGCCCTCTATGCTCCTACTTCAATAAGGCTTCTCGGAACCGTGTCTTGTCTAACTTTCCAGATCCCGCAATACGCCCGATTGCATCCGCCAAGCCTCAACGGCTTCTTTTGGCAAATCTCCAAAACTTCCCAAGCTCCAAAACACTCTCTACACTCTGAAACGGTGTGGGTTGTGTTTGGGTGCAAATCTCCTCTCAAGGTATGATAATGGGAGAGGGAAGGAGAAGATACTACAATGATTTCTCACTAAGGATTAGTAGCTCTCTCTCTAAAAGATGAGTGTGTGTGTTGTAGAAAATCTATCTAGGGTTTTTCTCTCTGAATGACCTCCTTTACATTTGTAAGTAATGAAGGTATATATAGTATGGGTGAAGGGTAAGAAAGTCACATTTAAAAATCATCTAGGCAGAATGTTTCGCTACTATCTCGTAGGAAGGCTTTACCCGCGAGACACTCGCGAAACTGACAGCCTAGCACGACTCTTCAGCTTCCAGTCATGTGCTTTTCACATGCCCTTTTCGCGGGAACCCTTCTCGCGAACTTCTCGCGAGCTAGTCGTGAAATGCACTGATCTTCAATTAAGCTTGAGTTTTCACCAACTTAATACTAAATCCAATACAATAAAATCCCACAAAATATAAGGAACAAAATTAAAGCAATTACAACATTTTTTGTCATGGAATAAAGCCAACATAAAACATAGTTGTAAATCACAACTTTACAATCTCACCCTTTGTCTATTCCGTGACAAAACACCTTAAAATAGACTCTAGACTTAACCATAAGTTTGGGAAAAATGGCAAAACTCACTCACACCTAAATCTAGAAGCTGTGATGAACTTGGAACATATATACCTGTAACCTGAAACACTTGCACAAAACACATTAGACCCTTAAGGTAAATCAAGTGATAAAAGGACAAGTATAATGTAACAAATAAATTGTGATCAAGTAAACATGTTGTGAAACATATGAGCAACTTGATCAAACACATTACAGTTATATTGAAATGACCATAATGATCATATAGCAAAGCAAATGATCATCTGAATATACAACCAATAAAGCACAATAGCATAAGAATAAATGCATGTCCAACACATAAGCACGATGCGATGAGAGCAACAAACCATAGATACTAAAGATAACTCAAAGCACCATAAAGCAACGAGAAAACAAGCATAAAGTAAAACAAGACAAAACAAGGTTTTCTCAAAAATATGTCTTCTCTCCCTTGGTATATGCATTTCCCTTATGGTTTTCTCCCCCTACAAATGTGCACGAGATAGAATTTCTCCTTCTAAGAAAAGAATGTGCACGAGTCATATAGAAATGACGATACACTCCAGTATACTCTCCGGTATACTCTCCCCCTTTTTTGTCATGAATAGACAAATGAATCAAGAGGAAGGACGGAAAGAAAAGAAGATATGTACAAGGGTAAAGATGCATGAGGCGTGCAAGATGTATGAGAAAATGAAGTTCAAACAAAAGATAAAACAGCTTAAAGACATAATGCTACAAATCATAGAGTAAACATGACATGCTAAGGATGATGAAACATGATATAGACCTTGGCATGACATAGACACAAGAACATGTTATATGTGCTAAAAGGTCTAAAAGACTTAACTAGCATGAGTGAATGTAAAAACATGTCAAGTGATCAAGTGTGTGCAGCAAAGGTGCATCTAATGTGCATGTGAGATGCAAGACCAATGCATGAGCAAGCACTCAAAGGGCAAAATGTATAAAACACACAACTAATGATCAAAACATGATAAACATGCATAATCATGGTGATCCCCAAAATTTGGTACTCATTGGAGTCCAAAACAACAAGAAAATGTCATTTGGACATTTTATCAAACACTTAGAGTGCACACACTATACATGTATGTTAAACAATGCATGAACATATGAAAATTTTGCCTGAATACATGTTATTTTTGCCACACAGGCCCAACATCCAAAGCAAATCAACATTTAAAACAGAGCCCAATAAAAAAGATTGACAAAAATTAAGTTTTCCAACTCCCATTTGAAAAAATCCCAACTATGAACATAAAACCCCCTAAAAACATAATCTAAATATCAAAATCAATGAAAAGAGTTACAGTTTACCTTAGAAATGTTAGTAGAATGAAAAACAATTGAATTTAGTTGGGTTTTGATGTAAAAACATTAAAATAGGGGTTTGAGAGAGGATGTGAGAAGTTTTAAAACAAATGACCCACGAAATGCCTTATAAAAGCTGATCTGGAAATTTTCGTGGGTAATTTCGCTGGTAAGCTTCCCGCGAAATTTCAATGGTAAGCTTTACTCGCGAAACAGTCACAAAACTTTCTATCCAAAGCTGAAAAACTTGAGAATTGGACCCTTTAACTCGTAACTGAACTTACACATGAAATAAGTCACGAAAATTTGAAAAACATGGGTGATACAAATCACTTCCAAAAGCAAACAAAAAGAACAAAAATCTTTTTGGTTTGATCCACATATGGTTAAGTACACACACGTCACATTTAAATATGTACCATCACACAAATGAAATAGACATTCATTGAACATTAGACTTGTGTGTTGTGTGTGTGTATCAAATGTGGAATAGTCCTTAGTCTAGAGTGAAGTTTCAATGATCAATTCAATTAAGTCATACACGACTAATACTAAGTCAAGTGGTCTATCTCAATTATAGAAATGAACATATATGACCCCCCACAAGAAAATGATTACAAATTTTTGAAGCTTTTCATTTGGCTTCTTTACAAATCATAACATTTGATCTTTTTGAATAATACATCTCATTTTGAGATCGGTGCTTGAAATTTTTGATATTTCAATATTGAGAATAAGCCTTTGGCTTTTTGAGCACCTTACATTTTAATTAAAAAGTCGCTTTCTCTTTTTCCTAGTCAAATACTAGTATGTGTGACGACTTTTGTAGCTCATTATCTCTTTTCATTTTGAAATTTACATTTGTTGAGCTCTTTAAGGAAAAACATAAAAAAATGTGGGAATATATATAGGCACAAGTCTATGCAAGTATCAAGACCATCAAAACTATTGACCAATCATTCATCACAAGCTTGAAGATCGATTTACAACAATCACACATAGTTTTCAAGATTTTTCCCACACAGATATATGTGCATATATAACAAGCTAAGCTCGTAAATGCACTATGCCATTAGTACGAAAGTATTAGACCAAACTCACATGTGATATACACAACACAAGCGATTAAACTTTTTGGAGATTTTTTAATTTTTATGGGTTTTTGAATTTTTAACACACAAAAAAACAGAACAAGTAAAGTAAGATCAACAAAATAACAAGTACAAAAACAAAACTTGTAAAAGAAACATGATATAGACGGGAAGCAATGACATAGGAGAATTATGTATATCATGATGCATGAACCTATGATCCTAAACATAGGAAATATTAATGCGTGGGCATAGAGAGTGATCATGCATAGGTACCCTTCTTCACCCACTCTTTACGAGTGTTTTGGGTGAGAGATGGCGGGGTACAACCAACATAACTTTCAAACCTTAGAGTGAAGCTAGCAAGGCATAGTGATATGTTCTTCAGCATTTCCATAATGTCTCCAATGATATGTCCCTCACTATCTCCCTTAGCTTGTGCTTCCTTTGGTCTTCTCTTTGAAATTTCTTGGCCACGCAGAGAATCAGCCTTCTTGAGTGCATGAAGCTTGAAACAATTCGGCCTTGTATGCCCCTATACGCCATAGTGATGACACATATGCTTTACTTGGGGCCCCCTTTGATTTTTGGGTAATGAGGGTATATATAATATGGGTGAAGGGTAAGAAAGTCACACTTAAAAAAATCCTCCATGCAGAAAGTTTTGCGAGTATCTCGCGGGAATGCCTTACTCGCGAGACACTCGTGAAAGTAACAGCCTGACACGACTTTTCAGCTTCTAGTCATGTGCTTCTCACATGCCCTTTTCGCGGGAACCCTTCTCGTGGGAACCCTTCTCGCGAACTTTTCGTGAGCTAGTCGCGAAATGCACTGATCTTCAATTAAGCTTGATTCTTCACTAACTTAATACTAAACCCAATACAATAAAATTCCACAAAATACAAATTAAAGAACAAAATTAAAACAATTACAATACTTTTTGTCATGAAATAAAGTCAATATAAAATATAATTGTAAATCACAACTTTACACATGTCAAGTGTTTAAAGACTCAAACATGACACATGTCATTGTTGTGTGCATCCTTCAATTTGAAAATCCGTCTTTTATAATATATTATAGATAGATAGATTGTTGAGCTTCTTGAAAACTGATGAAAAGAGTAGGTAATTAGGAATTATGATTACTATATCCAGGCACAGAATCAAAACTTGAAGTTAGAGTCGGCAGCCACTCTAACCTCTGGCTCTACTGCTTTTTAGCCGCAAAGGGTTTTTATTTTTTTGGAGTTTTTTATGTGTGTATCTACTGCTGGGTAAAAATAAAATTATTTTGTTTAAAACTTTTTAAAGTGATGGTTGTTTGTTTTGAGTAAATTGGTTAATTGGACTTTTTTTTTTTTTTAATTTTTTTAGTTTTGCTATTGGTAATTTTTATTGTTGCGCTAACTATATCATATGAAATCAATGATTGAATATAATATTTGATAATGTATTTATATTTTAGATTTTATTTACATTTTTTTTTAGAGAAACAGAGAAATAAACTAATTATTTAATATTATTAAAGAAATAGAATAACTTTATTTTTAATCTTTTCTACATCAATTTTGTTTAATTTATATTTGATTATAATATGGTATTCTTTATGTATTTATTTTTAGAAAAAAAAATGGGCAAAAAGAGAGATCGATTTTGGGATTATGTTGAGGACCTAAAGGGTCGTTTCAAATGTAACTATTGTAAACGTGAATTCCCTGGAGGTGCTTCGAGGATTAAATCACACTTGGCTAGAGTCAAAGGGCGTGATATTGTTATATGTGATGCTGTGCCTAAAAATGTACAAAAAGAAGCTTATGAAGCAACTCAAGAGACTAACAAAAAACTTAAAAATGCATCAACCTCAGGCTGTTATAAGGAGAGCACAACCACCTCAGCTTCAATTTCAACATTTCAGAAGGAAAAAATTGTCACGCAGGTCATTATCTTGTTCCAACTCTACACATAGTTGTTTATTTGTAATGAAAACCACACATTTAGTTTAATAATTTGCAAATTTTTTCTTACTAATTTCTCTTCAGCATAGCAAGGAAGAAGATATGGCTGAACTTGTGCTTAATGATGTTGTGGACAGACTAGTAACCAAAGCATTTTCACTTACCACTAAGGATATCATTTCTAAGTGGGGTTTCAAGGAGGAGCTGAAAGATCTTTTTGACAAGTTATACAAGATTAAAGTGGTGTTGCATCAAAAGAGGCAAGTAAGTGATGAGTCTGTAAGGATCTGGTTAATAGGGCTTACGAAAGTATCTTATGAAATTCATAATGTGCTAGACAAGTTTGACTATGAGATCATTCAGCAAAACGTACAGCTTCAAAACCAAATGATAGATCAGGTACATAGCTTTTCATTCTATTATCACGATAAAGTTAAGACCATCAAACAATCGTTGGATGACCTTGTGAATGATGTAGTTGGCTTTGGTCTTAGAATGGAGTTGTTGAAGTCAATCATCAAGATAAGTTTGGACAAGAATGAGGATTCATTCCTCAATGATTCAGAAGTTGTCGAAAGAGGATTTGATGTTGCAAAGATAGTGAACGAACTTATTATTAGTTCAAGCAATCAACAAGTTATATCTGTTCTTCCTATCGTGGGTATGGTAGGTCTTGGAAAGACAACTTTAGCAAAAGTATTGTATAACCATGAAGAAATAAAGAAACACTTTGATGTGCTAGCATGGGTGCATGTCAGTGAAATTTTTGATGTTGAAGAAATTTCAAGAAAGATTCATGACTCTCTTAAAATAGACTTGACTAGTTTGGAAAGGAAGAAATATTTTCTTGTACTTGATGATATTTGGATTGAAGACCGTGATAAATGGGATATTTTAAGGAGTCGTTGGGTTGGGATTAATTCAAATATTAGAATTAATATTATTGTGACAACGCGTAGCGACAAAGTAGCACAGATTTTGGGGACACTTCCTCCGCATCACTTGGAAAAATTATCAGACACTGGTTGTTGGTCGATATTAGAAAAAAGAGTATTTGCAGATGAAGAAAAATCACTAACTTTTGGTTTGGAGGTTAAAGGAAGGGAGATTGCTAAAAGATGTAGAGGGGTTCCATTGGTTGCAAGAGTTTTAGGGGAAGCAATGTACTTTAAATGTGATGAAAATGAATGGTTAGCAATTCAAAATGATAAAATTTGGTATTTGTTGGATGATGGTAATAGTGATATCTTTTCGGCGCTAAAATTATACTTTGATCATCTTCCAGCACCATCTTTGAAACAATGTTTCGCATATTGTGCAATTTTCCCTAAAAATTATGACATGATAAAGGATGAAGTAATTCAGTATTGGATGGCTGAAGGGTTCCTTAAACCAGTTGAAGAAGCAAATATGGCAATGGAGGATATTGGTAACATGTATTTCAATATTTTGTTGGCCACTTCCTTTTTCCAAAATGCTAGAATGGATGGCTACGGTAATATTATTAGTTGCAAAATGCATGATTTGGTGCATGATTTTGCACTCTCAATCTCAAAATCTGAATCTCTAATCTTGGAGAGAGATTCGATGGATGATATTAGTAATGTACAATGTTTATTTGTCCAATCTGATGGCAAAGCAACACTAGGAACTGCATTTAGTGGAGATGGTTTCATAAAATTGAACACAGTAATGTCAAAAAATATTTACATTGAGAACACGCTATCAAATTTTAAATTTTTGCGTGTTTTGAAATTATCAGGGCTTAGTATAGTGTGGTTGTCAGATTCAATTGAGCAATTAATACATTTGAGGCTTCTTGACATCTACCAAACTAGAATTAAGGAACTACCAAAATCTATCACCAAACTCTACAATTTGCAAACTTTAAGAATTGAAAAATGCTTTACACTCATGAAGCTTCCGGAAGACCTAAGCAATTTGGTTAAGTTAAGACATATTCACATTAATCATTTCACGGATTACGGTTCCATTATGCAAACTCCTAAAAGTATGGGGCGGTTGACTTGCCTTCAAACCTTGCCAATTTTTTTTGTGGGTCCAGATGAAGGTTATCTTATTAAAGAATTGGGACCTTTAAAGAATCTCAGAGGAGAAATAGGAATAAGGAATCTAGAGAATGTGGAAGATGAGGAAGAAGCCAAAAGTGCAAAATTAAAAGAAAAGGAAATATTCAAGTTGGAATTATTCTGGCAAGCTTTGTATAGGAGAGAATATGACGAGTATGATAAAGATGAAAAGGTGTTGGTAGGCCTCCAGCCTCACCCAAATTTGAAAAGCTTAACAATCTATGAGTATAGGGGAGAGAAATTCCCATCATGGGTTGGTTTATCGCTATATCACAATTTGATTGAGATCAAGTTGATGGAATGTAGGAGATGTGAAGAAGTTCCCACTCTAGGGCATTTACCCTATCTGAGGTTTCTTGAAATATTTGCAATGAGGAAGGTAAGATGTATAGGAAGCGAGTTTTACCATGATGGGAATTACATAAATACTGCATTATTTCCGGCATTGAAAATACTCAAATTGCAATGCATGAGTAGCTTAGAAGAGTGGAAGGATGCAAGTGAGGTGTTGGTGTTTCCTTGCCTTGAGGAGTTCACTATTAAATGGTGTGATAAACTGAGATATTTGCCAAACTCATTGCACACATGTATTTCCCTTCGTAAGTTGGTAGTGGAGTTTTGTAACGAGCTGAGGTATTTGCCAGGTGTCCCGCTGCAATGTTATACGACATCTATTGAATATATGGAGAATAGGGATTGTATGCCTTCTACTTCCTCCATTCAACCCTCCCTCCAAAAGCTCCATTTGTGCTTGTTGGGTACACCTCACTCTCTCCAAGTGCTGAACCAAATTCAATACTTCATTGCTCTTAAAATTCTGTGGATAGAGAGATTTATTGCAATGGAAGCTTTGCCAGAGTGGTTGGGCAATCTTTCCTCTCTTCAAAAGCTATTTATCAAGCATTGCGATAACTTGGTGCATCTGCCCACTGAGGAAGCCATGCGACGCCTCACCCAGTTGAAAATGCTGACGATTTATGGTTGCCCTAAATTTGGAGAATATGAGCGGATCAAGATTAGCCATGTTCCACAAGTTGAAATCAATGCTCGGTAAGTCCACTCATACAATTTATTAGGTTAATTGTTCTATGTCTAACTCAGGAAGCTTGCAAGAAGTTTGCATTTAATTTGCTGGGTAAGTCTATTCATACTAGACTATATCCTCTTCTATTCTCGTATATTTGTAATGGGTGAGAGTATTCCTGGTATGAATACTTAATTGGATGCCACTGAAGAAATATATAAATGTTGCAATTTGGTTTAATGGCTTTTGAAATAAATAGTAGAAATTAATCTCACCAACCACCATGGCCACACTTGAAAAATTCTACTCTTCTTCTTCAATATTTGAAATTATCAACAATTATTTGCAAAAAGTCACTAAAAGCACAATATAATTAAAATTTTTGTGATTGCTACCGTTTGGCTTAGTTCTACTTAAATTTTTGTCTCTGCAGATTATCACAAACACTTAAAAAGTTGCCAAAAGTATAGTAATTAAATTTTTTTTTTTCTGATTGTTAACAGTTGTCTAGTTTCTTTTCAAATTTCTGTTTACTAGCCTATTTCTTTCATCAAATTATTACCTATTAATTTTTTAAAATTGAAAATTTCTGGAAATTTAGAAATTTCAAATATTGGATTTGTCATTATTAGATCCTGAAGTCCTCATGCTCATTCTTGGTCTTTGTGTTTCTTGAAACCTTCACTTATTGCCTCACCTGGTTTCTTTAATTGATACCGTAATAGTTCATGGATCAGTTCTTGGCAATAGAATTTGTTGATTTGGACTGGGTAATAATTGCTATATTTATAAATGTGAATTTATTGTTGAAAAATACAGTTGAGTTGTATAAGAATTAGAAATTAAGTGGGTGAAGGTTTTGCTGATTTTTGTTTTCATGTTTGGATTGGGAGGTCAGTTTTACTAGTCCATTAAGTTATGTGATTCCCTGTTCTACTAGTGCTAGCAAAGTTTAACTCACTTTCTTATAAAGTTTCAGACAGCACCGAAGGTGTTTTATCATTCTAATATATTTCTATTTATGTTCTTTTTACCTTTTGAAGGGACCTGCCAAATTTAGAATTTTAAGGCTAACTCGTGAAGCTCAGAAGATGTTTGTGTCTGGGAAAATAACCAACTTGATTAGAACTGATGCCAAGGTACTTAAATATGTTCTCTTTACCATTTGGGAATTGTATATATAATTTAGTTCAAACTGGTGTTTTACTAGTTACCTTACTTAAATATGTTCTCTTTACCATTTGGGAATTGTATATATAATTTAGTTCAAACTGGTGTTTTACTAGTTACCTTTGAATACGAGATGCTTGTCTTTAGAGTGTTGTTTTTATCTTCTGATACTAACGTGGACGTAAATTTACAATTATAGTTGGAACACTTCTAAAATTTTCATGATAGGAATGAATATAACCTTATAGAATCCAAAAATGATAGGCGTGTATCATGTTAGGCTCAATGACTATGGAAGTCACTAGATTCTGATGTCCAGTTGTCCACATATCACAATTTTCAAGCCTAGAACCCTATTTTAGAAATACATATAAAAAAATCTATCCAAGAAAAAAATACAAATAAAAAAAATAAAGGACCTTTGTATTTTTACATTGTATTTGCAATGTGTAACACACAAAAAGTAGCAAATGTTGTACACATTTACGATAAGTGTATAATATTTACCACATTTTGCAAATGTGTACAACATTTGCTACTTTTTGTGTGTTTACAATATAAATTTACAATATATTGCACAATGTAAAAGAAGAATTTTCTAAAAATAAATAAGCATCTTCTTTATGCAAAGTGGTAAATTGGTGGCTGCTTGTTTTAATAATTGAGAGAGGGAAAATAATTTAGCAATAAGTTGGAGTTATAATTACTTCCTTCTAACTCAATAAAATTAATGTCTGCACTGGTTTTACAAATTAACAATAAGTTGCTTTACTATTACTTCTTTTCTTTATTCTACTCTTCTGAATTCGCAAAGTTTACCTCTTCTCTTGTTGCATCTATCTGTTTGCAAATAAATAGAGTAAGTGCACTATGACATGTCTTTCATGCCTTTTTTTTTTTTTTTTTTGGGTAATGTCTTTCATGCTATTGGTTTTATATTATCTTGGCTAAATAAATGGTTTATTAACAATTTAACACAACATAGAGAATAAGAAGAAAAAAATTAAATAGTTTGCTGTCTACCACTATCGAGAAGATAGACATTATATAGATCCAATTCTATATAGCCTGTGATATAACCAAAAAGCCCCCTTTTTTGTTTATTTTATTATACACGCATGCTCAGATCTGGTCATTACAAAATGTAGGAATTAAGAATAGTAACAATTGTTGAGCTTCGTGAGAACTGATGCAGAGAGTAGGTAATTAGGATAACTATTATTATATCATATGATATCAATGATTGAATATAATATTAAACTTATTTTTATTCCTTTTTACCTCAATTTTGTTTAATTTATATTCGATTATGATATTGTATTCTTTATGTCTATGATTTCTGTAACCCATAGTTAGCAGCACTTGACAATTCTTTTGATGTAACTGCCACAAGTAATTTCTTTTCTATCAGTGGATACTTTTCCAATGTCAAAGATGCTTCATGGTTGTTTGGTAACTTTTTATCTCTTCAAGAACTGAAGTTCTGGAACAAGAGTGCTACTACCTACCAGCGAAGCAGGTGGTGCACTGCCTTCCCATGGGAAGGTAAATGAAGAACTGAAGCTTGAATTGGTTCCAAATTTCCAATCTAATTGTTTCATTGAAATTTGTTAGTTTTCGTTCTTGTATTCTTCTCATTTAATTTCTCTCTTCCAACAAAACCTATTATGATTCCTTTCTTTTGATTCTTTTTTCTACTTTTAATTTCATATCATATTTACTAAATTTTTGTTCATATAGTATTTATAGGTTTTGGTTATCTTTTATTTCCCAATTAGTGGTCATGCACTTCAGCACAGAATGGTCCAAGATTCGTCCCTGTTCCAAATATCCAGATTAACATTTGATTCCTCTTCTAAGCTCAAAATAATCCTAAATTCATATTTCCTCTCAAAGGTCCTTTTTTTTTTCCCTAACATTTCATTTTAAAATAAACTAGTTCTTTTTATAATTAATTTACCATATTTATTATCCACTTATTTTAAAGCAATTTCCCTTCAATTTTTGTTTCAAATTTGTATCTCCATGTATTGCAATATATTCTGCTGCATCGCATATGCAAACCTTCAAATTTTTGTTTCAATTAATTCCCTTAATTTTTTTGGGACTAATTTTACATATTAAATTCTGGTCTACTTGTTACTTTTGCATTGTGTCCACTATAATGGTTTGACTTGTTAGTTTTCTAATTTTCTAATAATAATGGCTCTTATCGAATATTAAGAAACAGCATTTTGTATATGCTTTGGTCATAATCTGATTTCATTTTAAAAATGAAAAGCTAGAACCTTATGCTTTCTCAGTCTCTGTATATATCCGCCACTAGCAATCACATCTGCTGCATATGTTTATTTGAGGACTCAATATGCCTGCTAATTGCAGCCAGGAAACAGCTATAAAGCTCAGATATATGCTTATGTGCACAAATGCATGTATTCCAGAACCACGCAAGAATCCCATGAGCCAATGCTTGAGCCTCATTCATCTCTCTTAAATTTCTCTGTTATAGGAGATAAAAGGAGCAACAAAACTAACTTATATTTGATGGCATATATACACTATGACAATGGCTCTACTTGACTGCATGCAAAGATATGGTGACAATACTAAAAGTCCTACCAGCCAATCTTTGAAGCTTCTCCAAGGTAATTCCAATCATGCCATCATGGTTTAAGCATCCTACATAAACTTGTGTCTTGATCCTGCTGGTAGAGAGGTTTCCAGTAAATACTCAGACCATCACTTTTAAACCATGTATAGTATTTTCAGCTTGGTGTATTTGTTAAAGGTTTCATATAATCTTGGATGAAAATTCCATGACTTGAAAACACTTTTTGTAAGGTTCAAAGTGGTTGGCGTACCTCATCTCTTTCATTTGGCAAGGATCATGAACTAGAAGGAGAAAGTGAAGAATTTGAGACATACTCTCAGCACAAAGAAACATAATCAGGATGTTAGCACCACACCTTCTTGGGATGTCATGTTGGATTATGATGAAGATAAAGAAGATGCTGATTTCTTTGAAGCCCCAAGTAATATCATTACAACCTTATTTTTCTTAACACATTTGTTCCCATGTTTTGTCTTTCTTTATTTTTTTACTGATTTTGTGAGGTAAAATGCAAACACTCCAACATGGTTTCCTAATTACTAATGCCCCTTATCTTTTGATTTTCAGCATTGAATCAAAGCTGGCTCCTGAGGGGTTCACAGAAAACCACCAGACATAATCCAAGAGTAGTGCTTAAGAATTTGTGGAAGCATGCATTGTCAAGCACTATCATTCTCAGTTTTAGAAAGAAAAACAGAGGCCTAAAAGTCTTAAAAGGACATTAATTGAAACTGCAACTGAAAAGTTGGCATCAGCTTTTGTCGTGGTATCAGAAATTCAGAGTTCTTTCCACAAACTTATTCTGTCTCTGCTGCTCTTGAAGGTGGAAAGCAAGATAACAATGGCAAGCAAATATGGGATAAGGGTGTTTCAATGGACTATCTTATGCATAAACTTGAGCCTAGGGATGGACGATGAGAGAGTGCTTTCTCCCGTGATATCCATGGCAATGAGTTCAAAGAGAACTCCTGGTTATATAGGTGTGGTATGAGGGACGCTGTAACTTTGCTCCAACATGAGGAATTGTCCAAATACACTACTATGAGCTCAGTTAGAAACACAACATCGCCCATGCCAATTTCCACCAATGTGCATTCGGCTAAAGACTCACCATCAAACACTTAGATCTCTGCCAATGCTCATAAATATATATATATATATATATATATATTTTTTTTTTTTTTTTTTTTTTTTTGTGTTTGTGTGTGTCAATTTTGATCCTGTATGTATATAGAGACATGGTTACGAGTTTCAATTAGTTTTTGACTTCCATGTATCGATACTAAAAACAATCACTATCAGACATGCATGATCTGATACTAATTATTCTATTGACAGTCTGATAGACTGATAACCGTGGAATGCATTTGATAAATAGTAAGAAATCACTTACTTAAATGCATGTTGATATTTAGTTATTTGAACAAGGTCCTGATTGTGCTATGGTGTAATTTCTCTTTTTGGTATTATAATTCATATCTCGTGGGTATTTCTCTTTTTCAATTGATTGGAAAGAAAATCATGGAAAAATCTTCCAAGCCAATAGAGAGGGGAACACGGACACGGACACAAGTACAGCTACAGACACAAGTACAACATAGTGACAAGCAATTTTTGAGAAATTATCATGAAATGGTCAATACAACACCAGTCTAACATGGGTACGGTACCCTAAATGAACTGTTTGTGCTTCCTAGGCCCATAATGAACTATTTGGACCTCAAAGCAATCTTACTGGGTACCATTCATGATGAAATGATTCTGTAGAATTAGCTATGTTTGCCTTCAGCATATTTCTTGCTTATGCCATCTTTAATTAATTTTATTTATTCTTTTTTCTTATGTCCATTTGTTTATTATTATTATTATTATTACTATTTAAGGGTTTCCTCTGTTTGGATTTCTCAATTTTTATGTCTAAAATACCCTCAAATTCATCCATTATAGGGTTAGACATGTAAAATTGTTAATTTAGAAACTTCTAAATTTTAACTAAATTTATAACACATTCACATTTCCAATTGGTTTCTCCTTGCATGTATAGTTACCAGTAGTTTCAATATTATCCACATACCCACGTTTTAATTTGAATTCAAATAAAAATAGTTACCACAATTTACATCCCAATACTCCCTTAACGGTTGCCCAACTCAAGCTCCCATCCGTTCCTATCCATTTGCCAACTTACATCCCAATACTCCTTTAAACTAGTTGACCAACTCCAAGTTTAATTTCCATCCGTTCCTATCCATTTTCCAACTTGAAGCAGCATGCCAAGTGTTAGGTTCTAAAACTTTAGGAACTAAATGTATTGGAACTTCATTTTGTATATGTTAGCAAACCATGATCAAAACAATGAGTCTAGATTTAGGCTTGCTCAAAGTTTGTTTAAGTGTAAATTTGAATCAAGTGTTTTGCAAGAATTTACTGTGTAAAACTGCAAGACTTGATCAATCGAAAGTAAGGCTCGATTGATCGAAACACGCAGTTCCAGAATTCTGCAGAAATGTTTCAAATGTAGCCCAAGCCCAATAAACGTGTAAGGTTAAGTGTTTTACTCCTAATATAAAAGGAAAAATCCTAACCACGTTTTAGAAGTCTCTGAATAGTTGTGTGTTTGCTCTTGTGTGGGATTTAAGAGGTGTTTACCTTAGAACACACGAAAAGCTCTACCAATATCAAGATTTGGTGGTGGTTCAGTTGCTGCATAAAGAACCTTCAAAGAACAACAAAACCTTTGAGAGGTGTCTCAAAGTCACAAGTATGAGAACTTGTGCTATAGCAAATTCAAGAAACAAGTAGTCTATGGATTCGGAGCTAACACGTGGTCTTGGTAGTAAGTTTTCTACTCGAGGTAGCATTTGAATGTTAGTAGTCTAAGCCCTTTTGTAAAACTTCAATTCTTTTATAGTGGATCTGTTTTTA
This sequence comes from Quercus aquifolioides, assembly GCA_019022515.1. Classification (NCBI taxonomy): domain Eukaryota; kingdom Viridiplantae; phylum Streptophyta; class Magnoliopsida; order Fagales; family Fagaceae; genus Quercus; species Quercus aquifolioides. The sequence continues at coordinate 264,765 of JAFHAW010000027.1, read as the reverse complement.
CCTTGAGGATAGCTAGTCAAATCCTCCCTATGTTTTTTACTGGTTTGGTTTTCTTGGGTTATCAGTTCTTTGTGTTCTTTATATTTTTCGCTTTATGTTTATTTGTGTTTAACCTAATCTTGAATAACAATCTTGTTAATCAATTTAGTTCAATATTGTGACAAGGGGTCTAAAAACCTAACACCAAGGTTTTTGTCTTTTTTTATTTATTTATTTAATTCAATTACTATTTCCTTCTCTTCCTCACTTTTTTTTTTCCTTCTTTGTACTTTTTTGTTTTTAAGAAGTTTTTTTACCATCATTGTATATGTTTTTGGTGTTAAATTTTTTATTTTTCGCATTAATTTGACAATTAGAGAGATTGCAATTGTTTTATTTTTTTCCATAGCCACATAGATGGATTTGTGAATTACATCCATAAGTAATTGAGAGATCATTGGAACTGATGTCAATAGAATATTTAATATCTGCTCTACATTCAGGTAATTGAGATCTCATCGTATCTTCTTTTTTTTTTTCTTTTTTTTTTCTTTTGAGATCTCCATTCTTTGTATCTAATATATAGGTATAGATATATGTTGATAAAAATAAAAAACTATTTACCATGGAGATTTAGAAATTAAATATTTGAAATACATCAAGTGGAATTATCGTTGTCCTAAATATGAAATTGAGTTGTATCTTGAGTTAGAGATGAGTCTTTGATAAGGAGAGACTTTATCTTCAATCAAAGGTTGATTTGAGTTTAGAGTCTGCATTGTTATCGTTTAAAAGATTAACACTTATCCGCCCCTTACATCTCTATATAAAACCAACTTCTTTTGTAATATGATTGTATTAATAGTTTTGACAAGAGGTTCTAAAGGAAAGTTTATTAAATTGGGTGATGTACTTAGCGTGTGCCCTATATGAGCTTTGGTACAGTTGCTAAAACATTTCCTTATTTAAGAATGTTATATATTCTTCTCTTTAATTTTATATATTTCAGGGATCAAATTTACAATTAAAAGAATCCTACCAGTGCAATCTCCTACAACAGAGAATATTGGGTTGCACTTGATTTGGTTTCACTTATATTTTTAGAGTCACATTCAGAAAGCCATTTCGTTGATCCCTATAATGTTTCAGTTGGGGTTAATTGACTCACTTTGTAGTAGTAAGTTTGTTTGCAGATTCCTAATGTGTCTCAAGCAAATCTGTGTAGAACATAATTATGTTTCTGATTAATTAAATTAACCTTTCGATTTTGGTTTTTCTTTAGGAAAATTAGAGTGCAAGCGGATATGTCTTTGGAGAAGGAAGGATGGTGGATCCTTATTGTTCCCTCGTATGTCTCCTACTCATTTATTATTATTATTATTATTATTATTATTATTTGTGTATATGCAGTAAACACTAATTGAATGATAAAGACAAAATTACACCTCATCAAAGATTAGAAACACTTCTAATACATACGATTGGTTTAGATGCATATTGACTGTTAGGGACATATTTATGTAATTGGCTAATCCCTTGACAAAATGCACTTTACTTGTAATTGGGCAGATCTAGGATGTGTTTAGTACTTCAAGAAACAAGTGTTCAAGTTAAGTGTTGAAGCCATGCAAATTTGACCAAGAAACAAGTGAAGAAAGTGCTACTCATTAAAGCTCAACAGAAGTCTCGACAGAATCCTTTCTATCGAGAATTACTGCTGAAGCTCGATAGAAGCTCGACATAAGTTGTATCTATCGAGAATTACGAAATCAGGTTTTCCAGATCTGATTACACGCATATCCTTAAGTATTTGTGTAGGGTTTTTTTTCTCACAACCCTAAACATATATAAGGATTATTTTAAGAGCCGTCACAAGTGATGCAAGGTGTTGCAAAAGAATAATACATGCATATTGTGACTGGAAGCAAAAATTGCTCTAGTTCATTATTCTCTCTGTAGAAGCTACTACGTCTTTACGCCAAGGGTTTTGTGACCAAGGAGCTTCCTGATCTTCATTGTTGATGAACTGAAGAACTTTGCAGCCAACATCTTCCTCAAGTTAGTGTGTTAGTCACGTACTGGGATTGGTGCATCATTGGTTAGTCACGTACTGGATTCGTGCATTAAACGAAGAGATTGCCACTACAATACAAGTCCAATTGGGTATTGGGGTAAGGGTTCAACTGTAGGTTGGTATTGGGTACTAGGATTCCTTTTACTTGTAACCGCTTGTGATTGATAATAGTGGATTCTTGAGAGTGGTGACCTTAAATTCACCCAGTGGGGTTTTGCCTCGGTGGTTTTCCCCATTCGTAAACAAATCACCTATGTCAAATTTAATTTCCACGCATTTAGTTATTTGGTGATTTGTTTGTGCTACCACGCTATTGCATGTAATTTGACTAATTAATTAACTTGGGTAATTAATTAATTTGGTAAGGGGTCAATTCATTTTAGCCAAACAAGTGGTATCAGAGCGGGCACACTCTGATTAGGTTTACTATTTGCTATGTGATCCATTGACCCCTGTTTGTCATGGATAAAGGACAGTCTCTTATTATAGCTCATTTATTTGATGGAACTAACTATGCATATTGGAAAGTACGCATGAGAGCTTTCTTACAGTCTTTAGATGAAAAGGTCTGGCAAGTTGTGGAGATTGGCTGAACTAAGCCAAAGGAAGTGCCAGCTAATTGGGATGATGCCAAGATCAAAACAGCAAACTTCAACAGCAAAGCATTGAATGCCCTACTCAGTGCGGTGACCAATGAGGAGTTCAAGAAGATATCCTCAACTGAAACTGCTAAGTAAGTATGGACCATTCTCCAAACAACCTATAAAGGGACTAAGGCTATCAAGGACTCAAAACTCTAAAGGCTCACTACTAGCTTTGAGGAGATAAAGATGGAGGGGGATGAGTCATTTGATGAGTTCTATCCCAAGCTGAAGGACATAGTCAACTCAGCCTTCAATCTTGGAGAACAGATTTGATCGGTGCAAAACTGCAAGTGCACAGTATCGTAGTTTTATAGTAAAGTGATGAGAAGAGTATCGTCCTCAGGGATTGGTAACTTACTTTTGACAAATACCAAAGTTATGCTAATCTTGATTTTATCTAGAGAAGTCACTAAGATTGTTGTAATTGGAATTTAAAATAAAATCAAATTAAAGAAAATAAGCAGAGAAAAAAAAATATGTTGTTCAAAGATCAAATTAATGGGAAGAAAACTTCTAGGAAATCGATTTCACCTAATCCCTCACTATGCTTTACTCATCTAGCTAATTTAATTTAATTCTCTCTATTTGTTAGCAATCTCCAAAAAACATCCAAAAGCCTCTTTCGACAGTCAATTGGAAACATTCTTGTTCATCAATTTACACAAGAGTATGCAATTTAATAAAGCAAGAAAGCATTAAGACCAATGATTTTAATACTACACAGGTTCATACAAGTCTTTCGATCTCTATATTTACCTATGCCGAAATATTCAAGATCTATCCTATAATTCCCTCTTTCGATAGCAAATCACAAGATCAAAATCATCTAATTAATGGCCAGTTAATTAGAAGCAATAAACTCAGAATAAATCAGACAAACATGAAAAGAATTAATTCAAATTAACATAGAAAAGCAAGCATAGTTCGGAACTAGATTACATCGTTTTCCTAGAATAAAGAAAATTTAGTTCATGCTAAAAATTAAATTCAACAAAAACGAATTCACCATAATGTTTCTGAGAAGATTTGAAGGAAAAAAGGAACACAAAAATCTGCTTTAGCCTCCTTTCTGCTTCAGCCCTCTCTTTTTTTCTGTTTCAGCCTTTTTTTCTTTTCTGTTTCGGCGCTTTTTCTTTCTGGTTCAGCGCCTCTTTCTTTTCTGTTTCCGCCTCTGTTTTTTTTCTCAGACGTGTTGCCCTTTTTCTGCTTTAGACTTGGTGCTCTTTTCAGCCCAAAAAACGATTTTCTTTTCAGCCCAAAAACGTCCTTCTTTCAGCTCAAAAACCTTCCTCTTTTCAGCCCCTGTTTCTCTGTTTCAGCCCAAAAATCTTCCTCTTTTCAGCCCAAAACATGGCTCTATTTCAGCCTTTTTTCTCCAACGTTTTTTTCTGTTTCAGCCTTCTTTCTTTGTAGTGTTCAGCTGCCTCTCTCTAACTGCTTCATGTCTCTTTTATTTGGTTAAATCTTTATTTCCTTCAAATCTGCAATAAAATTTAAATAACAATAATGAAGTCTAAAATCAACAAAAATAAATAAAATTAGACTAAAGTTTAAAGTTGAGAAGTGATAAATTATGCCAAATTATGCAAGTCATCAAACACCCCCAAACTTAGAACTTTGTTTGTCCTCAAACAAAAAGAAAATAAAGTAACAGACAATTATAGACACTATCAGCTAGACCCCATAGAGAAATATCATCACTCACCAAGCCGTAATTTGAATTTAGATTTCATCACTAGTAACTTACTCTTTTAACATCAAGGATGGCAGGAAAATCAATCAAAAATTTAGCAATTTGTCAAGCAAGAGTTAAGCATTTACTTCAACCTAAAGCTAAGTCCTTGAGTGTGTGTGTGTGAAATAGTCAATTTAACTCCAAACCACCAGCAAATTCAGATAAAAGTAGAACAACTGAAATCAGAATAATTCTCTCAAAACTTCACCCCATAAGTCCAATTTTCAGAAATCCTCTCCACTAATGTAATCAAACACCAAAATCAGAGATCAAAAGGTCTTTAATCAAGGTTGTAATGACAGGCCACAGGGTGAGGGCTAAGAAAGAAATGGA
>JAFHAW010000027.1:180000-250000 GCA_019022515.1 Quercus aquifolioides | reverse complement strand
GTACCAGATCTAAAACTTCTCTTTATTATAGTGGATTGCTTTTCGGGAAGGTTTCCCCCCCCATGTTTTTTACTGTGAAACTAGTTTGTTTCATTGGTTTTCTTAGGTCATCATATCTTGTCTTATTTATTTTATTCTGCTGCATGATTTTGACATGATATTAATGTTTGTTTGTTTTAACAAGTTTTATTCATAATAAATCTAATTAACAACTTGGGTTTAAAACTTGTTAATTCTATCAACTGGGGGTCTAAATTTCCCAACAGCTAGTAAGAACTTAGATAAAGGCAAATCTATTTTGGGAGCACTCCCTAAGGTTGAAAAGAAAGAGGCTAGAAACCCTAGGACTAAAAGGGAAAACAACAAAAAGTCTTAGCAAAAGAAGCCACATTTCTATCATCACTGTGGAGTTTCAGGGCATACTCGTCCAAATTGCTACAAGTGGTTAGCCACTCAACAAAGCAATAGTATGCTCTCGTCCAGAAACCAGAATCAGTTTCCATCCTCTTTTGCTCCTCTTGGAGATCTTCTCAAGGCCCTCATGTTCCTTTCGAACTTGAACGGTTTCAATTCTTCCCCCTCACCTCTGGATCAAAGGTTCGCACAAAGGAAAGGTTCTTCCAAGGTGTGGAAGGAAAAAGGCTCAAAGTGATTCAGTCACTTTTTCTCTCTCTCCCCTTATGGTTATGCATTACTTGTTTGTTTTGCTTTCTTGTTTTGAGTCAGTCTAGTTTTATGCTTTGTGTGTTTCTTTTATGTTTTTGTTTGGTTGTTTTTCAATTTTTGGTTATTTTTCCTTTCAAAAAAAAAAAAATCAGAAAAATACAAAAACAGTGTATGTATGTGTATATTGGTAATTGTGTACCTTGGATGGCCATTGAATCAAAGTTTTCTAAACTTTGTATCTCTTGTAGCTTAGATGAGCATCTCAATGCACAACTAAGAAAGTGAGCTTTGTGGCTCATGTTTGTGATGAGTACGATTAACTAATCTCTTATACTTAACACTCATATCACTCTTTTTGACGGGAAGGACTAGAAAATCATAAGAGAAAGGCATAAATAACCATTCCACCACTAAAGTCCCCCCAATCATGTATAACATCTGTGTGTTTCGGCATAGCAAAATTGTAATGTTTAAGCTTACATAATTGGGTATTTCTTTTCTCTCTCTTATATGCCTATGCATGCTATGCTCAAAAATAAAAATATGCAAAGAAAAACAAAAGCAAAAAGAATCAAAATGCTTTTAAAATATGATTTCAAGCGTGTTTCTAGGAGATGTGGGAGTTAGAGGATGTACCTCAAAGGTGATAGCCCCTATCAAGCAGTTATGATTGTGTGTGAGTGTAGTTGACTTTCTCATATCTCAAATCATCATAATATGAGACATTTATGCACTCTTGCTATGTTTTCACACCCAAATCGCAATTCTTTGCTACTTTTGATACGTGTGCAGGTACAATGTGATTTGGCCTTCACAAGGAATACATGTGTTAATATATACTCACTAAACTGTCATAACTTGTTTTTGAAATATAAAATTGGTTGGACTTGTTGTGTGTGTGTGTGTGTGTGTGTTTTGGATCTATGAATGCTTTGCATATGTGTTGAGAGCTTAACATGTTGATTGGATCATTGGTTGAGTAGCTTGCTTATTGCATTCATTTTTATGTGTTTTTCCCCTTTTATTAACCTATTTTCTTCAAGCTCGACAGCTTCTCGAAAGATCCTCAACAGATTCCCTTCTATTGAGCCCTTCTTTCTCCTTTTCTCGATAGATCTTGACGGATTCTCGGTCCATCGAGATTTTTGGGTTTCTCCTCGATAGATTCTCGACACCTTCTTCAATCAATCCCCGATAGCTTCTCGACAGATTCTCGATCCATCGAGGTGATTTTGTCGTCGACAGATCCTCGACAACACCTCGACAGATTCATTTTTGTCGAGATTTTGTGCTTAATAGATCTTGATAGATATCTCAATCCATTGAGCTATGTTTTATATTTAAAGCTGAGGCGCGTATCAGATCTCACTTTTCTCATTCTCTCTCGACAGAAAATTCTTTTCTCTCACTCTAAACACTTTTCCTTCACTCCAATCTCTCTACCCACGTGATTTTCATCCTAGATCAAGCCTCAATCACTTGGTATGTGTTCTTTAACCCTCATTTTACATGCATTCATGCATTTTAGACCTAGGTTTTGGGTTTTTGGAAAATTTTTGGAGTTTTTAAGATTATTGTGAAATTTTTGGGTTGGGTGTTGTTAAGTTAGTGTTATATGCTCATGCATCGTACTCTCATTGCATTTTAACAATGTTTCATGCATTTTAGATGTGTGTTTGATTATTGCTGATTGTGTGCTGGTAGGTTTGGATTGGGTTCTACTCATGATGCATTTAAATTTTGCACATCACATGTTCATGCATTTTTCATGCATACGTCCTTTCTTTTCTTTCCTATTTTTTGTTTCTGGTTGTGATTGTGCTCTGTTCTTTCTCTCTCTCTCGGATAGACCGCGTCATGGCACCCAAAGCGCGTAAATCCACTCCGGCTTGAAATCCTCTTGGTTTTGGGTCTTCTTCTTCTGATCTCATTCCCCATTTTCACGTTCGGTTTCGTGATGAGAAGGCCCGAAAGGACTTCTTGGAGAACTTTTAGAAACGTGACGTTCATCCAGAGCGCCAGGTTATTCTGTCGAACTTTTCCGACACTCCTCTCCCCTCTATCATTCTGACTCGGGGCTGGGAATCTCTACTTAAGAGACCCTTGAGGCATCTCTTCGTGTTTATACAGGAGTTTTACTCCAATATACACGGTATCGATACCTTTGTACCTCGGTTTGCCACTACATTCTGAGGTACACGTATCGTAGTTACCCCGGATCTTATATTTGAGATACTACACGTTCTGAGGGTAGCGCATCCTAACCACCTTGGTTGTGGGCGTCTTCAGACTGTGTCCAGAGACAAGCTTCTGTCTCATTTTTGTGAGACACCTTCCATATGGGGTGGTAAGCAAAACACCCCATGCTCGGGCTTTGCCAAAGGCCCGAGGTTTCTTAACATGGTGATGACAATTACTTTTACTCCTTTTCCTCGCTATAACTCTATCACTGAGCCTCGTGCTCATTTTCTTTTGTCTCTTCTTGAGTGCCTCTCTATTGACTTCCATTCTCACTTCATTACATCTATCCTCGATGTATATCAAGATATGGCGACCCATGATAAGCTCATCTTTCCTTCAGCTATCACGCGGATCCTCCGACACTTCTCCATTCCCATTCCTGATTCTCCTTACTTCACCACCATGGGTGCCATCAGTGCTAGTTCTGTTCGGCAGAGGGAGGCCCAGCTTCGACCGAAGCGGCCACGTGTGGAGACAAATGATCCTGTGGCTTCTGCTGTTCCTCCTTCTTCTTCAGCTCCTTCCACCTCTGCTCATTCTTCTTCGACAACTGGTATGACCTTGGAGGCCATCATGGCGTAGCTTCAGCTGATGGAGGCTGACTTTGGTGGTCATCTTGACTCTCTCACTGATGAGATGTGTCAGATGAACACCTGAGTTGGTTGCATCGCTTATCAATAGGCTCGTCTTGGTGGTTTCACTGCTTCTTTATCTCTTTCTCCAGAGGCTTCGGCTGATGAGGACGATGATGCTGGAGATGATGATGAGGATGATGCTTGCTCTTCCAATGATGGTGAGATGACGACCTCTCAGTGACTTACCCTTTGTCATTCGTGACAAAAAGGGGAAGTTGTTTTGGGTTTGAGAGTATTCTTGTACTTAGGGGGAGAGTTAGTATAGGACATTTTTGTTAGGGGGAGTGTTTATTGATCTTTTGAGGGATATAGTGAGGTTTACATATATATTTTTTTCTTTCTTTACATTAGCCTCTTGTATACCGGTCTTGTGACCATTTATTTATGACATACATTGTACTTCTTTTTTCATATTTGTTTGTTGTGGTTTTGTCATGGATTGTCAAATGGAGAGATTGTTAGGGACATATTTGATATAATTGGCTAATCCTTTGACAAAATGCACTTTATTTGTAATTGGTAGATCTTGGATAGGTTTAGTACTTCTAGAAACAAGTGTTCAAGTTTAGTATTAAAGCCATGCAAATCTAACCAAGAAACAAGTGAAGAATGTGCTGCTCATTAAAGCTCGATAGAAGTCTCGACAGAATCCTTTCTATCGAGAATTACTGCTGAAGCTTGACAGAAGCTTAACACAAGTTATATCTGTCGAGAATTACGAAATCAGGTTTTCTAGATCTGTTACTTGCATATCCTTAAGTATTTGTATAGAGTTTCTTGTCTCATAATTCTAGACATATATAAGGATTATTTTAAGAGTCGTCACAATGATGCAATGTGTTGCAAAAGAATAATCCATGCATATTGTGACCGGAAGCAGAAATTGCTCTAGTTCATCATATTCTTTGTAGAAGCTACTGCGTTTTTACACCAAGCGTTTTGTGACCAAGGAGCTTCCTGATCTTCATTGTTGGATGAACTAAAGAATTTTGCAGCCAACATCTTCCTCAAGTTGGTGTGTTAGTCACGTACTAGAATCCGTGCATCATTGGTTAGTCACGTACTGAGATTCGTGCATTGAACGGAGAGATTGCCGCTACAATACAAGTTCAATTAGGTATTGGGGTAAGGGTTCAACTGTAGGATGGTATTGGGTACTAGGATTCCCTTTACTTGTAACTGCTTGTGATTGAAAATAGTGGATTCTCGGGAGTGGTGACCTTAAATTCACCCAGTGGGGTTTTACCTCGGTGGTTTTCCCCATTCATAAACAAATCACCTGTGTCAAACTTATTTTCTGTTGCATTTAATTATTTTGTGATTTGTTTGTGCTACTACTAGGGGTGACAAATGGGTGGGTTTGGGGTGGGCATAATTGGGGTGGGTATATTAAAACTCATTTACCCATTAAAACCCATTTAACTAATTGCGTCTAACCCAAATCCAACCCAACCCAATTATCATGGGCAAACCCCAACCCACCCAATTACCCATTTATCAAAATTACCAAAATGCCACTAAAGTTAAAAAAATACAAGTTCGAAATTTAGTAAGCTCAAAATCTGACTTTTCTTTTTAACTTTCCTTCATTTTCTTTGTTGCCAAACAAAATCAAAAACTCATAATTTTTTGTCAAAAAACTACAAGAACCGTTAGATCTAAGCTCTCTCGCCCTCGGAAATGGCGTTCTGAATCTCAGCGCACTTAACGACGACGTTTTGGTCGTTGATGTCGTCCTCTTCGATCAAGTACTCGCCGTAACCGTTCTTGTTGTTGTTTCCAGACTGAGGCAGCACGTGGCGCTCGGGCGTGACTTTCATGCGCGAGACTAGTATAAACTGCACGAACGAGAAGGCGATCCTGATCACAGCGCAACTGGGATCACGATCTCCGTCGCCAGCTTTGAGAGCAATGCCATCCTTAGCCGGAACCCTAGCTCCACTCGCGTGTCCCCACGTGCCGGAAAATGAAAAGCCTAAGCTAAATACAGAACAGAGAGAGAGAGAGTGAGACAAAGAGAGACAAAGAGTCACACAAAGAGTGAGAGTGATTTTTTATTATTTTTTTTTTTAGCCGAAGCTAGCTAACCTTACCTATTAATAATAATTGATTCAATTTGTTTCTCCAAAAAAAAAAAAAAAAAATTTGAGAGTGAATTTGGGTGTACTGTTATTGGGTTTAATGGGGTTCAATGAGTTTTAAGTTAAAACCCAATTATTATTGGGTCTAATGGGTTAATGCCCATTTAACCCAACTAATAATTGGGTGGGTTTTGACTTAATTAGAGTGGGTGGGTTTGGGTGGGCAAATGGGTTTGGGCTTATTTTGCCACCCCTAGCTACCACACTATTGCATGTAATTTGACTAATTAATTAACTTCGGTAATTAATTAATTTGCTAAGGGGTCAATTCATTTTAACCCAACATTGACTAAATAATTTACACATATACTAGCCTCTGAGCATGTAGTCACACGAGTGCTCATAGGCTCTTTTTTTCCTAAAAGTTAGTGATTTACATTCATCATAATTTGGAATTGCTACATTTTCCAATCATAAAAATGCCTAGCGTATAATGAGAATTATGTGTTTGTAGGTAAAATATATATATATATATATATATTGGTATAAATCTCATCACACTTAGGTATTTTTGTAATTGAAAAATGTAACAATTTGATGAATGAATGTAAATTATTGACCTTTAGAATTCAAATACTTCAATTATCTTTATATTTAAGGGGCTTCCCTTGTTTGGGATCCTCATTTTCTTTGTTCAAAAATGCTCCTACACCCTTATATTTAAGTAAAGACAAAATAAAAGGACAATCCGGTAAAAATACAATTCTAACTCCCACTAAAACATTGCCTATAAGGTCCACTCTCTTATTGATTTTCAAATTATTTTATCTACTTATAAATTAGATTTTCAAAATAAAAATTATATATAAAAAATAAAGACACGGGCTTTTTTCTTTTTTTTGGCTATAAAATAAGACCATTGAACCCAAAAAAAGTCTCATCGCTAGCGCGAGATGCATGTGATGAGGCTAATTATTATTATTAACTAGTCGCAAACTTGTGCGTTGTGCATGATAATTATTTTTATGGTGATTTTATTAAAATTGTCTAAACAATGTTAACTAATTTAATAATGAGTAATGTATTTCGTAATCATATTTTTATTTATTATAGGAACAATTATAAATGTAATATAGGAACAATCATAAATCATAAATATTAATTTTGTCGTACTAAAATGAAAATAATACAATTTTTCTTAGAAATTCAAAAGGCAAGTTAATGAAAATATTCATTTTTTAATAAAAGTTATTGTAGGGATAAGGGCCCAGAATTGTGTATTGGGCCTTGGGCTTATCCGAGGACGCTGTACGTCCGAGGAGACATAAAAGTTATGAAGGATTCCAGTTTAGTCTCTCCTAAATATGAAAGGAATAGAAGGCGGTCCGAGAGGGAACTCCTCCTCGGACATGACAAATACGGCTCAAATATGTACTCCAACCTGAGAAGAAGCTCAGGAAGAATTCAGACCCGATCACTTTTAGTGATGTAGACTTGGAAGGAACGTCTTAGCCACATGATGATGCCATGGTGGTGACTTCGCGAATTGGTGGCTTCTTAGTGAAGAGAGTCATGATAGACCAAGCGAACGGGGTAGAGATCACGTATCCCGATCTGTATAAGGGGTTGGGCTTGAAGCCCGAAGATCTGAGTAAATATGACACACCACTGGTAGGGTTTGATGGGAAGGTAGTAATACCTGAGAGGCAGATAAAACTCTCGGTGGTGACAGAGGGAAAGGAGGTTGAGGTAAATTTCATAGTGGTTAATGCCTATTTGCCATATACTGCGATTTTGGGATGGCCTTGGATTCATGTCATGGGCGCAATACCTTCTACATTACATCAAAAGATCAAATTCCCTCCTAAAGATGGAGTCGATGTGGTCCGGGCCGATCAAAAGGTAGCGAGACAATGTTTGGTAGCAATAATAAACCATGAGATCAAGTAGCAAGAACAAGTTGACCTGGAGCAGTTATAGCAATTACAAGACACCAAGGGTTTAACAGGGGTAGATAGTGTGGAGGAATTGGTTCAAGTACAAATTATGCCTTATACCGACAGGTATTTTCGGATAGGAAAGAGTTTTCCAATAGAAGATCGAGTGGAGGTTCTTCTGTCATTAGTACAGAATTTGGACATGTTTGCATGGAATCCGTACAAGGTGCCTGGGGTGAACCCAGCCTTTATTACACACAAGTTGAACGTAAATCCCCAGGTCCCACTGAAAAAGCAAAAATCGAGGAGGTCGGCGAAGCCACACATGGAAGTAGTGAAGGAAGAAGTGGAGAAATTGAAGCGGCGGGAGCCATTAAGGAGGTTTTTTTTCCTCAGTGGCTATTTTTTGGATGCTTTTCAAGGCTATCATCATATTGCTTTAGCATCTAAGGATCAAGAGAAAATCTCTTTTATTATGCCTGAATGTAATTACCATTACACCGTAATTCCATTCAGGCTAAAGAATGTAGGGACTACGTATCAACAAATGGTTACTCGGATGTTCAAGGATCAGATCGGAGAAACTGTAGAAGTTTACATTGATGACATGGTAGTAAAAAGCAGGAGGAGTGAAGAGCATGTGCCGAACCTGGTTGAGGTCTTCGAGATTCTGAGGCAACATAAGTTGCGCCTCAATGCAAACAAGTGTGCCTTCGGTGTGGGGTCAGGTAAGTTCTTGGGTTACATGATAACTATGCGGGGCGTAGAGGTTAACCCCAACCAAATTACAACAATTCAATAGCTTAACCCACCCAGCAACTTAAAGGAAGTGCAAAGACTCACCAGGATGATTGCCACCTTGAATAGGTTCGTTTCCAAATCAGCGAATAGGTGTAGACCATTCTTTCAGATATTGAAGAAGTGGAAGGGTTTTCAATGGATGGAGGAATGTGATATGGCGTTTAGAGACTTGAAGTCTTATTTGGCAAGTCCACCTGTCTTATCCTGACCCGAACTTGAAGAAGATTTGTACATGTACTTGGCGGTCTCTGACCATGCTGTTAGTTTAATGTTGCTCAAACATCAGGAGGGGATCCAAAAACCAGTGTATTATCTCAGTAAAACGCAGGTGGATGTAGAGACTCTGTATTTGCCGTTAGAGAAAATGGCACTGGCATTGGTGAATGCTACGAGGAAACTGCCGCATTATTTCCAAGCACATACGGTATGGGTGCTGACTGAGTACCCCCTACAATCACTTTTGAGAAGGTCGGATTTCACGGGAAGGATAGCTAAATGGGGAACGAGACTGAGAATATTTGATATATGGTACAAGTTGAGGAATTCCATTAAGGGTCAAGTGTTAGCAAACTTTGTGGCCAAATTCACTCCTGTGCTAGGAGCCCCTATTGGAATATGCGAAGTCACGATTAAATATTGGCGAGTGTACATGGACAATGCGTTCAACGCAAAAGGGTCGGGGGTTGGAAAAATCACTAAGATTGGGTTTCCCTGCTTCAAATAATGAAGTTGAATATGAAGCCCTCATTGCTAGTCTTCGAGTAGTGCAGAAGCTCGATGTCGAGGAAGTGGAGGTGTTCTCGAATTCAAGATTGGTGGTAAGTCAAATAGAAGGGAGCTTTGAAGCAAAGGACTACTATATGACATAGTATTTAAAGTTGTTTGGGGCACTACGAGCAAACTTCTAAAAGGTCAACGTGGTCAGAGTATCGAGAAGTCAAAACAGTCACGTCGATTTGTTGGCCACTTTAGCTTTGTCATTAGATGAATGTGTTCCCCGAATGATCTTTGTGGAGCTATTAGAGCAACTGAGTATATAGCAATGGGCGATTGTAGTAGCAGCTTTGATATCAGAGTCCAGTTGGTTGGATCCTTATGTTGATTTTTTGTCTGATGGGTCTTTACCTACTGATGCGAATGAGGCAGAGAAGGTACGGAGAATGGCAGGTCATTTTCGATTATCTGAGGACAAAAAGTTGTATCGAAGTTCATTTGGAGGTCCATATCTATTATGTCTCCACCCGAGTAAGACCGCCAAGTTCCTAGCCGAGCTACATAAAGGGATATGTGGAGGACACTCAAGGGGGGGGGGGGGGGAGATCGTTGGCCCACCAAGCAATAATGACATGCAAATGGTCAGGAATTTAGATTCCTTAGAAGCAAGACGAGAAATGGTATCTATTTGGCTTGTAGATTATCAGCAGAAGTTGTCCCGGGGGTACAACAGGAATGTGAGGCTTAGGGAGTTTGTTGCAGGAGACCTCTTCTTGCGAAAAGCAGTGGGAAATATGAGAGATCAGAATGCAGGTAAGTTTGCCCCAAATTGGGAGGGACCCTACTGAGTGATAGTAACAGCCAGAACAGGAGCTTATTACTTGGAAGATATGGAAGAAATACCTCTACCACAACCATGGAACATCTGTAATCTTAAAAAGTTTTATCCATAAGTGTGGAAGGAAATTTGAAAGATATGTCTGAGGTTGTAAATAAGCTTGAATAGAGAATGTGAAAAGAGTTCAGTTACTTTGTGTAGAGTTATTTACAAACCTTAATGAGTTTCTCTAAGGATAGAAACCTGGCCCCAGTATAACTCCGGTCACCAACCAGGTGGAAACCTTAATAAACATTTCTAAGGATAGAATCCTGGCCCCGGCCTGACTCCGGTCACCGACCAGGTGGAAACCTTAATAAACATTTCTAAGGACAGAAACCTGACCTCGGCCTAACTCTAGTTACTGATCAGGTGGAAACCTTAATAAACATTTCTAAGGACAGAACCTTAATAAACATTTATAAGGACAAAAACCTGGCCTCGGCCTAACTCCGATCACCAACCAGGTGGAAACCTTAATAAGCACTTCTAAGGACAGAATCCTAGCCTCTGCTTGACTCCGGTCACCAAACAGGTGGAAACCTTAATAAACTCCTCCAAGGATAGGAACCCAGTCTTAACATAAACCTATTCACCAATTAAAAAAAAAAAAAAAACTATAATGAATTTTTCTTTAGAAATGAAAGCTATCTTGATAGAAGGGCCTTGGTTGCGTTAACTAAATATTGAATCCTTTGGTTCAAGAGAATATAATAAATCAATCACTCTGTCGGGGGACATGGGTACATTGTGTATGTGTTACCAATTGTTTACACTTAGGATTTTTTGGAGTACAGTGGCACAATTTCCCTAAAAAATGGTAAAATTGCTTGTATGCAAGGGGCTCAGTCATGCAATCACATTATAAGGAAATAAAATAAAGAATTTATTCAAAGAAACCCAAATCATTAATATTAAGTAAACTTAATAAAGTTTAATACACGAATACTATTCCAATCAGTTAGATATAGAAAATTTAGGCTAGTCCAAAAAGAAAGAAAAAATAGTTAAATGATTTAACAAAATCAAATGGTCGGATTCTAGGGTGCGGCAATGTTTGTTAAGGGAACTTCATTGGTAACAGGAGGGGCCGAGCCGAGACTTTGTTGTGGAGCGCCTTGCATCTCAGTGGGAGTGGTGTTTGTCAGGTTATCTTCATCAAGCACTACCACATGAGAGTCAATTTATTGAGACAACTCCATCATATCAGGGCTTTCCACCCCCTCCTCCTCCTCACCGCCATCCTCAAATTACTCTTGAGCTTAGGCCTCAACTTGTGGGTCCTCGGGCAATGGAATTTGGTCTGCATTCCAGAATGGGGAGGTGTTAGGGAGACCAATGGCATTCACTGCAGCCATCCAAACCTCTACAAACTTGAACTTCCAAGCCTGAAGGATTACTATCCTAGCTGAGTTCTCGGTGTCTTTAAATCCCATATTATAAAAGACTTGTTCACAAGTCTTCATCATCTCTTTCAGATTTGCAAGTTCTTTGTCACAGGCAAAGACAAGGTTTGCAGCCTCGGCAAGTTTAACTTTGGCCTCCTCGAGTTTCCCTTGAAGATCCTCTGCTTTTTGCTGGCCAGCTCCTATGCCCTGGCGGTAGTTGCCCACCGCAACACTACGTTCAGCTCCAAGGTTTTTTCATTCAAGCTTGCCTCGGCTACTTGTTTTAGGGCCTTATCCTTGTCAGCCTCCTCCATCATGCCCTTTAGCCCGCCCTCCACAACATGGGTCACTTGGGCGGCCTAAAACAGTAGTAGAGGTGATCGGGGGTCAGTGTAATCCGAGCACTAACACTTATAGAAAGTGAGAGATGGAAAAAATATATAAAAAAAATAATAATTAAAAACAATAACAATTAAGAGAAAGAATACTCACTACTATGGTGTGCCACTTCAGTTTGAGGATGATGTCTTCGTCCCAACATCCAGCGTAGTGCTCCAAGTCAGCAGGCAACAATAAAGGCTGCTTGAGGCTATTAGAGACTTATCCCCCAAGGCCACTCCTCCAAGTCCGAATGTAGAAGTCAGTAGGCAAGACTTTATCCCCCAGATAGAAGGTGCATTCCCATCTTGTAGAGGGAGTTGAAGAGGTGGAAGCCACATAAGAACCTATAATGGTTGGTTGACTCGTGGGCCTCGTCTCTTGGGGGATTCTATTAGGCTAGAGTTGGGGGCTAGTCGACAGGAAAGGTACTGGACTTAATCGTGGCGTTGTTGGCACCCCTCGGTGTCTTCCTTCGTTAACAGGGGCTGGGGGGAGTTGTCTGCTAAGGAGTTGGTTGAGGACCAACCCGCCTTTTGACGGGCTGTGCAGCCGGGAACCAGTGGTCCAAAGCCATGGTGCGCCTCTAAACCATCCCTGCAATCGGATTAATGGGAATGGAGGCTTCTACAACAAGGGCTTCTAAAACAGGGGGTTCCACTGGAATATGCACGGCCCGACCCTGAAAAATCGTGTCAATCGAACCGTCACGAATGAGTTTGAGTGAACCTTGCTTAACCCTTTTGGACCTTTGGTGTCTCGCCTTACTGCTTGTGAGTTTGTGTGGCAGAAATTCGGGCAGCCGAACGTTTAGGTAGGACATGAGGGGACTGCTGACTGTTAAAGCGCCCAAAGAATCTTGGTAGCTGGTGTATAAGGGCATGCAACCAAGAATCAAATGGGACATTCTCAGTTGCCCGTCATAATGTACGAAAATTTTCGAATGCAAGATAAAATTGAGCTCTCAAGTCCGTACTGTGCTAAAATCCAGTTGAAATTTTTTGGAAACTGCAATGAGGAATAATGAACAAGTCATTGAAAAATATATATAATAACAAAAAAAAGAAACTTAAAGTGAAAAATGTGCACGGTAGGGTCATATTAAAGAATCGGAAAAGAAGATACTGACCTATTTGGTGAGGAGAGGTCGAGCAGGTGAGTTCACCATTGAGCCAATTCCCGCTCACCCTCATAAACTCCCCAACGAAGTTCTTATTGGAGTTGGGAAGACATGATATCAACCTAACCGTAGTATTTCGAATCTGAAGGTAATACCCGTTCTTCAGGCTTCCCCAAATAGCGTATAGGAAATTAATATCATTATGTGTGAGGTTTAGGCCATATAGTCGGTTAAGACGCCCTACACAGTTTACTACCCTATAAAAGTTGGGTAGACATTGGTTGGGGCTAAGCTTGTAAAAACTAAGAGTCCTAAGTAAAAAGGGATCTACTGGAAATCTAACCCCACCCTCTAGTACAGACATTAAGGGAAAAAAGACTACATGAGGCAATCTTTGGTCTTCTATATCTCTCTCGTGATAGTATGATATATTCACATCACATGGGATATTAAACCTAGTCTTGAAGGATTCTATGTCAACGTTATTTTTTAAAAGAAATGAAAAAACCCATTTTTCCTATTAAGATTACTACAAAAGATATAGGAGGAAGAAGACTTACCGAGTAACTTCTTGATGGTAGGGATGGTCTCGGAAGAAATTTAAGGGCTCGAGAAGAAAGAAGAAGAATGATTTTGAATTTGAAAGAAACTGAAGAAAGTTATAACATGCACTATGACAGTATTTATAGGGATAAAGGTCATTTAATACAACTGCAACAAATTAATTAATATAGACCGTTGTTTCTTTTCATGTGTGTCTCAATAATCGAAGTGTCAGATCATCTCGACCGTCCGATATAACAGATGTTGCCATGCGTGTACCAAGAGTGAGCTGTCATGTCTGCTGTATTGATTGAGTGATGTTTGATCTTTCCGAGACATAACCGTCATTTTTGAAAGACTTAGCCAATCACCAAAGCAAGAATCCCCGATCTTCGTGAAAACAGGATCGTGGGGGGCTATTGTAGGGGACTTGGGCCCAGGTGATTAGTACTGGCACACTAAACTTCAGCCTGAGTACTCAAGCCGAAACTAGCCCGGGGGATTGGAGCTGGCCCAAACCTTGTGGGGCTGGGCCCAGCCCAATAATAAGTGTATCGGGATCTAGAGAATAATGTTCGGTGAATTCATTAGGTGTTCAGGCACATCTTGGGGGGCTATTGTAGGGGACTTGGGCCCAGGTGATCAGTACCGACCCACCAAACTTTAGCCCGAGTACTCAAGCCGAAACTAGCCTGGGGGATTGGAGCTGGCCCAAACCTTGTGGGGCTGGGCCCAGCCCAACAATAAGTGTATCGGGATCTAAAGAGTAATGTTCGGTGAATTCATTAGGTGTTCAGGCACATCTTGACCCACTACTGACTGATAAGACAGTGCGAAATCAACAAGGAAATAGAGAAATTCATATCAGCCCCAAGTACTAGTAGTGCTTTTAAGGAGTCGCTGCCGAATGCTATTTGGCATCTAGAACAAGTTTCAAGAGAATTCTCAGAAGACATGATGATTTCTTGGGATTCTGGTTGAAAGTGGGATTGCATGGAAACTGTTGAAACAGTAATGATTTGAACCCCACTAAAAAGAGACTATATTAGGGGAGTGAAGGCAGACAAGATGGGTGGTTGGTGAGTCACTGAAAAAGTAAGGAAAAAAGTAAGAAAAGAGAAAGAGATGGAGTAAACATAGAGGGAGGACGAAAGAACTAAGGGAGAGATACCAAAGATAGTAAGAGACTAAGTCTAAGGTTGAGAGGGTGTTTGGGCTGGAAATCACAAGGATACTTAAGGTTGGGCTATCTAGGCTGCGTTTGAAACGAAACCTGTAGAACTATGAGGAAACCCACCAACAAATAAATTAGGAGCCCAAATCCATTTCTCTAACAATTAACGTTAGTAGGTTTGGGGCACCACAAATACAAATAAAAAAAATAAAGGACCTTTATATATTTACATTGTATTTGTAATGTAAACACACAAAAAGGAGCAAATATGCACTTGTAAAAAGTGTACAATATTTACCACTTTTTGTAAATGTGTACAACATTTACTACTTTTTGTATGTCTATCAAAAATAAATATCCATCTTTCTGCGAAGTGGTAAATTGGTGGCTGCTTTATTTTAATAATTGATAAAGGGAAAGAAATTTCAGCAAAGTTTCACACTCATTGGCTTTTAGCCATGAGAGAGAGAGAAGGAAAAGAATAGTAACAATTGTTGAGCTTCTTGAGAACTGATGCGGAGAGTAGGTAATTAGGATTACTATTACTATATCATAGAATATCAATGATTGAATATAAAATTTGATAATGTATTTATATTTTATATGATCTGAATATATCTCTCTCCATATTTTTTTTTATAGAAACAGAGGAATAAATTAATTATTTAATAATATTAAAGAAATAGAATAAACTTATTTTTATTCTATTCTACATCAATTTTGTTTAATTTATATTCTATTATGATATTGTATTCTTTATGTATTTATTGTCAAGGAAAAAGAAATATGGGCAGAAAGAGAGATCGATTTTGGGATTACGCTAAGGACCTAGAGGGTCGTTTCAAATGTAACTATTGTAAATATGAATTCTCTGGAGGTGCATCAAGAATTAAAGCACACTTGGCTGGAGTCAAAGGGCGTGATATTGTTATATGTGATGTTGTGCCTGAAGATGTACAAAAAGAAGCTTATGAAGCAACTCAAGAGACTAACAAAAAACTTAAAAATGCATCAACATCAAGCAATAATAAGGAGAGTACAATCGCCTCAACTTCAATTTCAACAATTCAAAAGGAAACATTTGTCACACAGGTCATTATCTCATCCCCAACTCTACACATAGTTGTTCATTTATAACAAAACCACACTTTTAGTTTAACTAAAAAAATTTCACACTAATTTCTCTTCTGCAGATAAAGGAAGAATATATGGCTGAAATTGTGCTCGATGATGTTGTGGACAAACTAATAACGAAAGTGTTTTCACTTGCCACTGAGCATATCATTTATAAGTGGGGTTTCAAAGAGGAGCTGAAAAATCTTCTAGACACGTTATACAAGATTAAAGTTGTGCTACACCAGAAGAAGCAAGCAAGTGATGAGTCTGTGGGGATTTGGTTAATGGAGCTTAGAAAAGTAGCTTATGAAGTTGATAATGTGCTAGGCGAGTTTGACTACGAGATTAGTTTGCAAAAGGTACAACTTCAAAACCAAATGATAGATCAGGTATGTAGCTTTTCATTCTGCAATCACGATAAAGTTAAGACCATTAAACAATCGTTGGATAAGCTTGTGGATGATGTAGCTGGCTTTGGTCTTAGAATAGAGTTGTTGAAGTCAATCATGAAGATTAGGTTAGACAAGAATGAGGATTCATTTCTCAATGATTCAAAAGTTGTAGGAAGAGAATTCGATGTTGTAAAGATAGTGAGTGAACTTATTAGTTCAAGCAATCAACAAATTATATCTGTTCTTCTTATTGTGGGTATGGCAGGTCTTGGAAAGACAACTTTAGCAAAAGTATTGTATAACCATGAAGAAATAAAGAAACACTTTGATGTGATAGCATGGGTACATGTTAGTGAAAATTTTGATGTTGAAGAAATTTCAAGAAACATTTGTGAATCTCTTGAAATAGACTCGCCTAATTTAGGGAGGAAATATTTTCTTGTACTTGATGATATTTGGATTGAAGACCATGATAAATGGGATACTTTAAGGAGTCGCTTGGAAGGCATTAACACAAATATTAGAATTAATATTATTGTAACAACGCGTAGCCACAAAGTTGCACAGATTATGGGGACACTTCCTCCACATCACTTGGAAAAATTATCAAAAGATGATTGTTGATCTATATTCAAAAAAAGAGCATTTGCAGATGAAGGAAAATCACTAACTTTTGATTTGGAGACTAGTGGAAGGCAGATTGCTAAAAGATGTGGAGGGGTTCCATTGGCAGCAAGAGTTTTAGGGGGAACAATGTGCTTTAAATGTGATAAAAATGAATGGTTAGCCATTCAAAAGGATAAAAGTTGGTACTTGTTGGACGATAATAATAATGATATATTTTCAGTGCTAAAGTTATGCTTTGATCATCTTCCAATACCATCTTTGAAACAATGTTTTGCATATTGTGCAATTTTCCCTAAAGATTATGACATTAAAAAGGACGAAGTAATTCAATATTGGATGGCTGAAGGATTCCTTGAACCAGCTGAAGAAGCTAATATGGAGATGGAGGATATTGGTAATATGTATTTCAATATTTTGTTGGCCACTTCCTTTTTACAAAATCCTAGAAAGGATGCCAATGGTAATATTATTAGTTGCAAAATGCATGATTTGGTGCATGATTTTGCACACTTAATTTCAAAATCTAAAACTCTGATTTTGGAGGGAGATCTAGTGGATGATGTCAATAATGTTCAACATTTATTTGTTCGATCTGATGGTAAAACAACACCATGAAGCTCAATTAGTGGAGATGGTTTCATAAAATTGCACACATTAATTTTAGAAAATTTCAACTTTTACGGCAGGTTATCAAATTTTAAATGCTTACGTGTTTTAAAATTATCTGGGACTAGTATAATAGGATTGCTAGATTCAATTGAGCAGTTAATACATTTGAGGCTTCTTGACATCTCGGACACTAAAATTCAAGAACTACCAAAATCCATCACCAAACTCTACAATTTGCAAACTTTAATAATTGAAGACTGTCTAGGAGAGCTTCCAGAAGACCTAAGCAATTTGATTAAGTCAAGGCATATTCTTCTTAATTCTACCAGGGGATACTGTGATATTATGCAAACACCAAAAAATATGGCGCGGTTGACTTGCCTTCAAACATTGCAATATTTTGTTGTGGGTCCAGATGAAGGTTATCAAATTAAAGAATTGGGAGATTTAAAGAATCTCAGAGAAATAAGCATATACAATCTGGAGAGGGTGGATGATGAGGAAGAAGCCAAAAGCGCAAAATTAAAAGAAAAGGAAATATTCAAGTTGGGATTATACTGGACTAATTATTATGGTGGAGCAGAGGACAGGCATGATAAAGATAAAAAGGTGTTGGAAGGCCTCCAACCTCACCTGAATTTGAAAAGCTTAACAATCGAATTCTATGAAGGAACGAAATTCCCATCATGGGTTGGTTTTTCGCTATATCTCAATTTGATTGAGATCAATTTGGGATCTTGCCTTAAATGTGAAGAACTTCCCACTCTGGGGCATTTACCCTGTCTTAGGGTTCTTCGAATAGAATCTATTTTGAAGGTAAGAAGAATAGGAAGTGAGTTTTACAGTTACAGTGACGGGAGTTACAGAAATACTACATTATTTCCGGCATTGAGAATACTTAAATTGATGCAGATGTATGGCTTAGAAGAGTGGAAGGATGCAAAGGAGTTGAGAACCGCAGGTGAGGTGTTGCTATTTCCTTGCCTTGAGGAGTTGAGTATTGAATGGTGTCCTAAACTGAGAGATTTGCCAGACTCACTACACACCTGTGTTTTCCTTCAGAAGTTGGAAGTATGGAATTGTCCTAACCTGAGGTCATTGCAAGTGTCCCGTCCATAAGAAGGTGGGTTGCAGCGCGTTGAATAAATGGAGAATGGGGATTGTCTGCCTTCTTCTACTTCCTCCATTCAACACTCCCACCCCTCCCTCCAAAAGCTACTATTGTGTGCATCAATTATACAATTCCACTCTCCCCTGCTCATGGACCAAATTCAATACTTTATTGCCCTTGGAATGGAAGCTTTACCAGAGTCGTTGGGCAATCTTTCCTCTCTCCAAAAGCTGTATATTGTGGATTGCAAGAACTTGGTGCATCTGCCTGCCGAGGAAGCCCTGCGACGCCTCACCAAATTGAAAACGCTGATGATGTATTATTGCCCCAAATTGAACATTGAGCAGTCCAAGATTGACCACATTCCATTTGTCAACACCAAAGATAGTGGGTAAGTTTATTCATTCAATTTATTAGGTTAGTCGATCTTGATATAAAATTAATCTCACCAACCATTCTAGTAACACTTGAAAAATCCTACTCTTTTTTTTCTATTTATGAAATCAAATGAGAAAAGCAGAGTATAATTCAAATTTTTGTGATGGCTACCAATTGGCTTGCTACTATTCAAATTTTTGTTTCTGCAAATTACCAAAATACTTAAATTTTTGCTAAAAGCATAGTGTAATTAACTCTTTTCTGATTGTTACCTATTATTGTCTTGCTGTTATCAAATTTTTGTTTGCTAGTCTACTTTCTTTCTGCAAAATTTCAAAATTGAATTTTTTTGGACATTGGTAAATTTGGAATATTGAATTCATAGAGCCTTCTTTATGTCCACATACTCACTATTTTGCTCAGCATTTTGATACTGTAAGAGTTCATGGATCAGTTCTTTCACTTAGGGCTGTCTAAAACTTGACAGTAGAATTTATTTTGGAAAATGGAGTTTAGTTGCATAAGAAAGAGAAATCAGGTGGGTGAAGGTCTTGCTGATTTTTCATTTCATGTTTGGGTTGGGGGGTCAGTTTTACAGGGGACCATGAAATTATGTGATCCTCAGTCCTACTATTACAAGCAAAATTAAAATTTTAAAATTTTTTTTTGGTAAAATTAAAATTAAAATATCAGACAGTACTGAAGCTGCTGATGGTTCTAATATAGATATGGTTTTTACCTTTTGAAGGAAGCGGCCATATTGCTCTGATTTTGAAGACTAACTTAGGAAGCTAGCAAGAAGTTTGCATCTAATTTACTTGATGACAACTGATGCCAAGGTACTTCAGGTTTTCTTTCACTTACCATTTGAATTATGTGTACATAATTTACTTCGTAATTGGTCATTTACAAAACCCAATTCAGCTCAGTGCTCAGTAAGTCTACTCATACTACCCTATATCCTCTTCTATTCTCTTATATTCGTAATGGGTGAGAGTATTCCTGGTATGAATATTAATTGGACGCCGCTGATGAAATATATAAACACTACAATTTGGTTTAATGGTTTTGAAATAAATAGTAGAAATTAATCTCACCAACCACCTTGGCAACTTTTGAAAAATTCTACTCTTCTCCTTCAATCTTTGAAATTATCTGCAATCATGTGCAAAAACTCACTATAAGCATAATTTAATTAAAAAGTCACTAAAAGCAATCCCTCTCACTCTCACGTTTACAGGCAGCTTCAACTACTCGTACACAAGGATTCTACTGGTACCAACCAAAAACAATTTTTTTTTTTTTTTTTTTTTGGGTTTTTAAGATGGTTTTGTCAAATGGGTATGCTGATTTTGTTTAAAATATGTGATTTTTTTTTTGTTGGGTTTTGGTTCTTTCTTGTATTAACTTTGTTACGTCCTATGTATTTCTATTGTAATGATGACTTGGTTCAGTAATAAGTTTATGTTGATATCAATGTTATTAATATGTCTCATAATATGGCAGAAATGTGAGAAACGCACACATTCAAATTGTACTATGAATGGAATGTGATTTGTGTGGTTGTTTAGTACTCATTCTGTTGTATGTTAACTCATATCAGATGGTTGGAAAAGAGATGGGAGGAAGGTGTGACCCCAGGGGATTTAGGACAACCGACACCAATTTCTTTTACATCTTCATCAACCAGGAGCTCTTCCCAAGGGTAGGGCTTTTTAGTCCCTGGTTGTGGCAGTGTAAGTTCTATGGTTCATTCTTAATCACAAGATATCACTTTCTGACATATTAATTCAAGTTCTTATATATTTATGCAAGTTTTGAGTCCTCTGCATGTCAATATTTTCTATCTGTTTCCTTTTTCTTGGTTTCCATGTGTAGGATAGAATGGTAGAGAAGAAAATTAGTCTCTTGAGGATCCATCATCAATGACTAGTTGGATCAATGATCCTGTAGAAAATCTACACATGATCTATGTTTGATGAAATTATAATTTGAAGAGAAAAATAATGACACTTGAAAATAATTTCTTGTTTTAAGATTATTTATCAAAAAAAATTTCTTGTTTTAAGATTAATTCAATGGTCATTAATTATAACTAGAATTAATCACATCTGAAAATATTGTAGACGATATTTGACATGGTATCTATCTCATCCCAATGAGGGGGACCCAAAAAAAAAAAAAAATGATAAAAAGATTAAACAATAATAATTAAATCTCTCTGCAATCGAGTATGAAGTTGAAGCAAAATTCAGTTGTTAAATGAATTCCTGATGCAATTATTCGACTGTATCAGAAATCAATCACTTGGTATCTTTCCTCCTTCTTCCTTTCTCATACATGGAATTTTAACTACTACTTGATCAAGCATTACTAAAAAGGGCACAAGGTGTAGTGTATATCTTTCCTCCCACTTTACCCTGTCTGAATGTTACGTTATTTATCTGCTGTTCCAATACCTTTATCTGTTCGCTAGCATTTTAGTTTGCTATTGTGGCCAACAACAAATTGCTCAAATATGGCACGGTTATGATTTAGCAGCAATTGCATGCCCTGAACGCTACGTTGTTGGATTGGATATATCAGACATTGCCATTAAGAAAGCAGTGGAGGTAAGAGCAGTTGGTCAGAAAATTCTGACATCAATAAGGCTTGTGATCTCTTAGAAAGAAAGGACACCAAAACGTTTTTACTTATACCATTTAATTTTCTATTTCCTTTGGAGAAACAATCATGCATGTGGCTATGATGATATAATTGAATCATTAAAACTGAATTGCCCTAGTTTATTTGGCCATTACTGTCTAATTTATCAACTTGTTGGAATGCCTCCCTGAACTGGTTGTTATTCAGCATTTCTGAATTGGATTAGGGACTATAGCTGGGTTACCCCAGCTTTTCTCAGTTTTGTTAAGGACAGGGATTAAATTCATTGCACTTGTGATCTCTGTTAAATTGGATTAGGAACTATAATAGGGTTGTTCTAATTTCTGAAAATATGCCATTATTCATTTTCAGATTAAAATTGACGCTTGGGAAATTTATGTTATAGAAGACTTTAGAGCACTGTAAAGTCCAATTCCTATGGTGATCATTTGCAAACGTCTTGCATTGGGTTACCTAGACCAATAGAGAGTGGAACCTGATAGATTCAGTTACTAGTTCATAAGAAGCTGGTATTTTTGTGACTTTAACTTGTGATAAGTCATGGAATCTAATTTGGTTTACAGTTGAAAGAGGTGACCTAGTACAGGTTTTCATCTCTTTCTTTACTTCTCAATTTAATAGTCTGTTCTAATGTTAATGTAGTTGTTTTCCTCATTACCGAATGCAAGTTGTTTTAACTTCTTAAAGGCATACGTATTCACTTGGAGTCCAAGTGAATTGTTTGATCTCATTCTCGATTATACGTGAGTTGGCATGAATAGTGGTTTAGTTGTCCATGAGAAGAATCTCTTTATGATCACATTTTGATGGAGAATTTACAGGTTCTTTTGTGCCATTGAACCATGAGGTTGTCTTGGGCACCGTGAATTTATGATATATTGAAACCTGGTGGAGAGCTCATAATACCTGAGGTATTTGCCAGGTGTTCCGTCCATAACAAGGTGGGTATTGAAGATCCACCCAGTGGGTTACAGTGTGTTGAATTTATGGAGAATGGGATTGTCTTCCTTTACTTCCTCCACTCAACACTCCCTCCAAGAGCTCCAATTGCGTGGGTCTCTCCTGGTCCCAGACCAAATTCAATACTTCATTGCCCTTAAAATTCTGTGTATAGGGGAATTTGGTGAAATGGCAGCTTTACCAGAGTGGTTGGTAGCCTTTCCTCTCTTCAATAGCTGTATATTGTGGATTGCAAGAACTTGTTGCATCTGCCCACCGAGGAAGCCATGCGATGCCCCCCAATTGAAAACTCTGATGATTTATGGTAGCCCCAATTTGAACATTGAGCGGTCCAAGATTGACCACATTCCATTTGTTGACATCCAGAGTAATGGGTAAGTTTACTCATGCATTTTATTTATTAGGCAACACTTGAAAAATCCAAATCTTGAAATAAATACAAAAAAAAAATAATAAAAATAATAATAATAATCTCACTGACCACTCTAGTAACACTTGAAAAATCCAACTCTTCCTTTTCAATTTATGAAATCATTGGCCGTCTAGGAAGGAAAGCTGCTAAAAGCAGAGTATAATTAAAATTTTTGTAATGGCTACCAATTGGCTTGCTGCTATTCAAATTTTTGTTTCTGCAAAATTACCAAAATAATAAAATTGTTGCTAAAAGCCTGCAAATTTTTCAAATTTGAATTTTTCTGGACATTGGGAAATTTGGAATATTGAATTCATCATTATTTCACTCAGCATTTTGGTATTGTAAGAGTTCTTTTACTTAGGACTGTCTAAAACTTGATGGTAGATTTTGTTGATTTATGCTGGGTCGTAATTGCTTTGTTTATGAGGGTGAATTTACTCTGGGAAAATGGAGTTTAGTTGCATAAGAATGAGAAATAGAGTGTGAAAAGGTCTTGCTGATTTTTTTTTCCATTTCATGTTTGGATTGGGGGGTCAGTTTGAAGGTGGCCACATTGCACTTATTTCTATGGCTAACTCAGGAAGCTTGCAAGAAGTTTGCATCTAATTTACTGGATGCATCTGATGCCAAGGCACTTCAGGTTTTCTTTCTCTTACCATTTGCATTGTGTGTTCATAATTTAATTCATAATTGGTAATTTACAAAACCCAATTCAGTTCAATGCTCAGTAACTCTACTCATACTACCCTATATCCTTTTCTATTCTCTTATATTCGTAATGGGTGAGTATTCCGGGTATGAAAACTTTATTGGACGCCATTGATGAAATATATAAATGCTGAAATTTGGTTTAATGGTTTTTGAAGTAAATAGTAGAAATTAATCTCACCAACCACCATGGCAACACTTGAAAAATTTTACTCTTCTTCAATGTTTGAAATTAGCTGCAATCATTTGTGAAAAGTCACTAAAAGCATAATATAATTAGAATTCTGTGATTGCTGCCATTTGGCTTGGTTCTACTCAAAGTTTTGTCTTTGCAAATTATCACAAACACTTAAAAAGTTGCTAAAAGCAAATTAATTAATTTTTTTTTTTCTAATTGTTAGCAATTGTCTTGCTTCTTTTCAAATTTCTATTGACTAGCCTAATTTCTTTCATCAAATTCTTACCTATTAATTTTTCAAAATTGAAAATTTTTGGAAATTTTAAATATTGGGTTCATCACTATTAGAGCCTGAAGTCCACATGCTCATTCTTGGTCTCAGCGTTTCTTGAAACCTTTACTTATTGGTGTCAAATAGCCTCACCTGGTTTCTTGAACTGATACAGTAATAGTTCGTGGATCAATTCTTGGCAATAGATTATCTTGATTTGCTAGGTAATAATTTCTATATTTATAAGGGAGAATTTATTGTTGGAAAATAGAGTTGAGTTGTATAAGAATGAGAAATTAAGTGGGTGAAGGTCTTGCTGATTTTTGTTTTCATGATTGGATTGGGAGGTCAGTTTTACTGGTCCATGAAGTTATGTGACTCCCTGTTCTACTAGTGCAAGCAAAGTTTAACTCACTTTCTTATAAAGTTTCAGACAGCACTGAAGGTGTTTTATCATTCTAATATACTTCTATTTATATTCTTTTTACCTTTTGAAGGGACTCGCCAAAACTAAGGCTAACTCGTGAAGCTCAGAAGATATTTGTGTCTAGGAAAATAACCAACTTGATTAGAACTGATGCCAAAGTACTTAAATATATTTTCTCTTTACCATTTTGGATTTGTGTATATAACTTAATCCAAACTGGTGTTTTACTATTCCAAAATTCAGTTTATATATATATATATATATATATTGTTATATAGTTATATTATATAGTCACTGCGTTTTGTAGCCAACATGCAGATCTACATAAACAAAACTTTTAGTCTAAGGTGTGCAATCTGAACTCCGTATATGTGTTCATATGTAGCCAAAAATGTATAGATTGAGTACAGTCAGATTGATGAATTGTAGTTTGACACCTTTTGATAAGGAAGTCATTGATAGCTTAGCTTGAACAGTGCAGAATGCCCTTTGCTTTGATGCTTTTAGCAGCTGACATGGATATAACGAACTAACTAAAAGTTCAAATGAACTAAAAAGTTAGGATGTTAAAAGGCTAACAAAAGTAGAAAACTAACAACACATGGATCCTCATTATTCAAAGAACTAAAAGCTTATTCAATAAGTTAAATATGTTGCCTCGATATGTAGGTACTAGCATATTGGTGCGGACACGAGGTACAAGCCCCCAATTACACGCACGTATAGGAGAAAGAAGACGGCCCAACCTGTGGCCTTATGGATGAAGCCTATCAGTTACTGGGCTTGAGTTTAAGCAAGCCCGAACATTTAATAATTAGGATTTCTTTATGACTTATTGTTGTTAGCTATTTAAACACTTTTTGGGATTATTGTAAGACAGTTTTGAGAATTATTAAAAAAACATATGTTTTCTTTCACTGGTGCTGACTCCAGTTTTGCTTGGTGCTAACTCCTAGAGTTTATCTTTTTGTTCTATTGTTCTTTGTGGTTGTCCTACTTCAGTTTTGGTATCAAAGTAGACTTCCAGTCCATATAACACAACCGTAGACAACCACTTGAAAGCAAAACCATCAAAAGAGCAAGCCAGCCAAAGATAACAGTAGCTTTCAAGTTTTTTCCCCATGAGATCTTGAACAAGCCCAAACCAGCCCCTACAATCCATATACACCCCTAAGCCCTACATGAATTTTTCACCCTCAAGCCAACAGAGAAGCCAACAACACCTCCCAAGCCAGTGACCACCATCCGTACCCGCCTCTGATCACAGAACCCTATAACCCACAAACCAAAAAAAAAAAAAGTGACCCACGCCGAGACCCATCGTCAACCTCAACCCACTGTCACTAAGATTGACAAGCCACTGCTGTTGCCAAGACCTCTGCCGAGACCCATCGTCGCCCCAACCCACCACCGCTGAGATTGACAAGCCACTACTGCTGAGATTGCTGACCCATTGCCGCTGCCAGGACCCGAGACAAGCCGCCACTAATCCTCCATGTTCGCACCGCCACTGTTCGTGCCTCCTTCGCGCCACCGCCAGGCATCGGGTCTCCAGCGCCGGCCAAAGACCCTCATCGCAGAGACAGCCTCTGTTTCCAGTTTAATTTCTTTTGAGTTTTGTTAGTCAGTCTTGAGTTTCTGTTCTTTAAGTTTATTATGTTTGACTTTGTACTTTGTTATTTTGTTAAAAAACAAAAAATATTGTTACTGTGATAGCCCACTGCATGTATTGGGCTTTTTAATTATTCATCCACAAGTACGTTTGTCCAAGTAAGATCCATTCACTTGAGGAGCCAAGCACGTGACTACCAAGTTCAGTAAGTTGGCCACTGACAAGGGTACAATTCTTACTCTCTTTTTGGTAGATTCAATTTTGTCTCATTGAAAAATAATATCTTTATATTTTTTATGTGCATGTCCCACCATACCCCACTGGCCTACCTATTTTGTGCTTAAGTTAGCTATTTTATTATTTGTGCTTTTTTCATACCCATTCTAAAATTCAAAAAAAAAAAAAAAAAAAAAAACCCAATTTCTTTGGAATATCTGATTCTCATTATTAATTGTGGAGTTTATTGGAAATAGACTTTATTTGGGCTATTTTTCAATATTGTGAATACTGTCACTACTTGACTGCAATTTATTCCTGTGACTCATTAATCTAATCCCTACATGCACTCTTGCTTGACCTTAATTTTACATTGAGAATTAGTTACTTGAGCTTTTGTGAATCTCAATTGCATTCATAAATATAGTGTGCATGCATCTACGTAGTGGTCGCATCATGTCAAACTCTGAACATCAATCCACTTCTGAGTCTAGGACCTCCCTAGAGCAAACCATAGAAGAACTAGCAAAAAATGTCCAAAATTTAATGGATAGGGTTGGGCAAATTGAAGCATCTCAACGAGAGACCATTAACCATGAAAGAGATAACATGCTTAAGCAATATAACTTCGGTTACTTTAATAGGGCTCCAAACTTTGAACTTGATCACTATAATCACAATGGCCCTAGGGATTTTGATGATAGGATGTTTAAGGACAAGATAGAAGCACCCACCTTTAATGGCTGCCTAAACCCATAGGTTTTCACTGATTGGTTGCGTCAAATGGAGAAATTCTTTGACTATTACCATCGGGCTGAACACAAGAAAGTGAGGTATGTCAGGATGAAGTTAATTGGAAGAGCTGACGTTTTTTGGGAAGACTTTGAGGAAACCCTTAGGCGACGACGTGAGCCCCCCATTACTGGTTGGCTTGAGATGAAGAATGCACTCTCGAGGAATTATCTTCCTTCAACTTATAGGAGCTCCCTTCTTGAGGAATGGGATCGCCTAAAGCAAGGCAATACCCCTGTGGCTGAATATATAGAGAAGTTCAAGGAGTTCAAGAGACGAATTCAAATAGTCGAGGAAGAGGTTGTTACACTCAATAGGTTCAAGAAAGGTTTAAATGCTAGCCTACTAGGAGAGATTATCACCCGAGGAGTCACTACCTTAAGAGAAGCATATGAGCTTGCTAGGAATTGTGAGTTAGCATCCAAATCTATCTTTTGGCGACGTTCTGAGCCCCGGAGTGTTCCCACCAACCCTCAACCTTTTGGTAGTAGATCTAGACTTGCCTTACCCCCTAAGGTCAACCCCAATAGAAAAAGAGGACAAAGGAAAAGGTGTGATCAATGAGCCTTCAAGATTAGGCTCTCGCCTCCAATGCTTCAAATGCAATGGGGTTGGACACATCGCAGCTAGGTGTCCCTCTAGGGCCCTTGTCATTCAAGACGGTGATGAAAAGATTGAAGATGTTGAGGAGCTGGTGTATGATCCAAATGTTGAAGGAACCCAAGATGTTGAGGCAAAATGGGAAGATGATCCTAGCTACCTCGCATGCATTAGAGCCATTTCTCCCCAAGTTGATGACTTCAAGGACTTTGGTGTCCCTAGAGTGAATGTGGTAAGGTGCGCTTTGATAGAGCAGAGAGACACTGATGATTGGCGAAGAAGTGCCATCTTCCAAACTTACACTAAGTGTGGAGACAAAACTTGCAAGGTTATTATAAATAGTGGGAGTTGCATTAATGCGGTGTCCTCTAACGTTATTTCCTGCCTAGGCTTGAAATTGACCGCTCACCCTAACCCATATAAAGTTTCTTGGGTGGATACTTCCTCTATAGCCATCAAAGAAAGATGTGTTGTCCCACTTCAATTCCTCACCTACAAGGCTGAAATATGGTGTGATGTAATTCCCATGAATGTAGGGCATATCATCTTAGGTAGACCTTGGCTTTATGATTTGGATGTCACCCTCTATGGACGATCCAATTCTTGCTCATTTATGTTTGAAGGTAAGAAGATTGTGCTCAATCCTTTAAAACCTAAGCCAATCGACATGAGTAAGAAGAAAGAAGCACCAAAGGCGAAAGACCTAAACATCATAAGCCCTAAGGCATTCGAAAGGGTAGCAGTTCAAGAATCTATTGTATTTGTCTTAGTTCCCAGGGAAGTTCATGGAGAGACCTGTGAGGAGCAACCTGAAGAAGTGAAGTTAGTGCTCCAGGAATTTAAGGATGTTTTCCCTGAGGAACTCCCCGATCATTTACCACCCATGCATGACATACAACACGCCATAGATTTTGTGCCTGGAGCGACTCTACCTAATTTGCCTCACTATAGGATGAGTCTTGCAGAGCATGCCAAGTTGCAAAGGCAAGTAGAAGAACTACTTAGGAAGGGTTTTGTTCGTGAAAGCATGAGTCCTTGTGCAGCCCTGCACTCTTGACCCCAAAGAAAGATGGAACTTGGAGGATGTGTGTTGATAGTCATGCCATCAACAGGATCACTATGAAATATCGTTTTCCTATCCCTCGGTTGGATGACATGTTGGATATGATGGCTGGAGCAGTGATCTTCTCCAAGATAGACTTGAAAAGTGGTTATCATCAAATTAGGGTTCGATCTGGTGATGAGTGGAAAACTGCCTTCAAGACGAAGGATGGTTTATATGAGTGGATGGTCATGCCTTTTGGATTGTCCAATGCTCCTAGTACCTTTATGAGAGTGATGACTCAAGTGCTCAAGCCTTTTATGGGAAAGTTTTTGGTTGTGTACTTTGATGACATCCTCATCTATAGTAAGTCTAGGGAGCAACACTTAGACCACCTAACTCAAGTTTGTGCTATCCTTAGGAAGGAGAGTTTATATGGCAACCTCAAGAAGTGCTCTTTCTTCACCGATAAAGTCATCTTCTTAGGTTTCATAGTATCCTCTGAGGGAGTTTCTGCCGACCCCCAAAAGGTTCAAGCAATTGTGGAATGGCCCGAGCCCAAGAATATTCATGAAATTCGAAACTTTCATGGGCTCGCTCCCTTTTACCGCCGATTCATCAAGGGGTTTAGTACCATCATGTCCCCCATCACTAACTGCATGAAGCAAGTGGAGTTTGTTTGGACTAAAGCTGCTACTAAGGCTTTCCATGAGGTAAAGCAAAAGATTACTGAGGCACCTGCATGCGTCTCCCTGATTTTACCAAGCCTTTTGAAGTGGAATGTGATGCCTCAGGTATTGGTATAGGAGGAGTACTTAGTCAAGAACGTCACCCAATTGCTTATTTCAGTGAGAAATTGAATGACGCTAAGCAAAAGTATTCCACATATAACAAAGAGTTTTATGCCATTATTCGAGCTCTTTGGCATTGGCGCCATTACCTATTATCTCGAGAGTTTGTTATCTACTCTGATCATGAGGCTTTGCGCTATCTTCATTCCCAAAAGAAGCTGAATTTTAGGCATGGTAGTTGGGTAGAATTTCTGCAACGCTACTACTTTGTGGTGAAACATAGGATGGGAGTTGAGAATAAGGCTGCTGATGCACTAAGTCGAAGGGTGTCTTGCTATCCGTCATGAGTGTTAAGGTTACTAGGTTTGAGCGACTTAAGGATGAATGTGAGTCATGCCCAGATTTTGGGGAGCTCTACATTAGCCTAAGTAATGCCCCACGGCCAATCCTGGATGATTATACCCTTCGAGATGGTTACTTGTTCAAAGCTAACCAGTTATGTATCCCTCGGTCTTCAGTGCGAGATTTCCTAGTTTGGGAGATACATGCGGGAGGCCTTGTAGGTCATTTTGGCCGAGACAAAACAATTGAGGAAGTAGAACATCAATTCTATTGGCCTGGTCTTAAGAGGGGCGTTGCCAAGATAGTTGGTCAGTGTCATACCTGTCAACTGGCCAAACATCGCAAGCAAAACACTAGCCTGTACACGCCTCTACCTATGCCAGATCGCCCGTGGCAGGATGTGAGTATAGACTTTGTGTTAGGTTTGCCCCGCACCTTTAGGAAGCATGATTCCATTCTAGTAGTTGTTGATCGCTTCTCTAAGATGGCTCATTTCCTACCATGTTCTAAGACCTTTGATGCTTCTAAGATTGCAAAGCTCTACTTTGATGAGATTGTCAAACTTTACGGTCCTCCTAAAACCATAGTGTTTGATAAGGATGTTCGCTTTATGAGTTATTTTTGGAAGACCTTGTGGCATTTAATGGGCACCAAATTGAAATTTTCCACAGCATTTCATCCTCAAACTGATGGTCAGACTGAGGTGGTTAATCATAGTCTAGGCAACCTCCTTCGATGTCTAGTGAGTGAAGCCAATTGGAATTGGAAGCCAATTGGAATTGGGATTCAATTCTTCCTGTAGCCCAACTTGCATATAATAGCTCTGTCAATAGGTCTATAGGCGCTAGTCCTTTTGAGGTTGTGCATGGATATACACCTAGGAAGCCCTTAGATCTTTTGCCCATGTCCCTACATGTTAGGGTGTCTGAGTCTGCTGAGGCATTTGTACGACATATTCATGATTTGCATAATGAGATTCGCAAAAAAATTCAGGCAAGTAATTCTCAATATAAAATTCATGCTGACACTCATCGGCGTCATGCAGAATTTCAGGTAGGGGATTATGTCATGATTCGGATTCGACCTGAACGGTTTCCCTCTGGGACCGTTAAAAAATTGCAGGCTCGTAGTGCTGGACCATTCAGGGTATTGAAACGAATGGGCCCAGACGCATATGTCATTGACCTTCCTCATGATTTTGGTATTAGCTCATCTTTTAATATTGAGGATCTATTGCTTATAAAAGCCCTACAGCTATTCCTAATGCCCCTTTTGATGAGTCTTTGCCTAATCCTATTAATGCCCCTATTCCCACCCCTCTACCCTTAAATTTACCTTATGCACATAAAGAATCTATTGATGCTATTTTAGATGAGCAGATTGTTTCTAACAGGGATGGAGGAGTTCACCGTTTCCTAGTCCGGTGGCGAGGGCGACCAGATTCTAATTGCACTTGGATTACTCTAGATGAGCTATAGCGACTAGATCCTGACTTGCTGAAGTATTATCAGAGCTCTTCAGATTTCCACTCGACGAAGTCGAGTTCTTCTCACCCGGGGGGAGTTGGTGCGGACACGAGGTACAAACCCCCAATTACACGCACGTATAGGAGAAAGAAGACGGCCCAACCTGTGGCCTTATGGATGGAGCCTATCAGTTACTGGGCTTAAGTTTAAGCAAACCCGAACATTTAATAATTAGGGTTTCTTTATGCCTTATTGTTGTTAGCTATTTAAACACTTTTTGGAATTATTGTAAAACAGTTTTGAGAATTATTAAAAAATCGTGTGTTTTCTTTCACTGGTGCCGACTCCAGTTTTGCTTGGTGCTGAGTCCAAGCAACCCTTAGGTGCTGACTCCTAGGGTTTATCTTCTTATTCTATTGTTTGTGTGGTTATCCTACGTCACATATCTATTTTGTTCAGCTGGAGGAAAATATTTTTCATGGAGCTTTAACCCACTTTCAAGCAGACCGAAGAACTGAATATCTGTCATTTCCCCAAATTTAAGGGAAGATGTGCAAAGGGGAACAGTGCCGAGTGGTCTAGGATTTCCCACATTCCAAATATCTATTTCGATTAATGTATTAAACATGAAGCAGTTTGAAGATAATGTACATTATTAAGATGGATGACCAATAAGTTTTCTTTGACCTCATCTTCCTTTCTTCTCTTATACTCTCCTTTCCCACAACATAGGAGTATTTTCATAATTTCTCCAAATTTCTTCCTTTGTCTCTTTTGTTTCCCCAAATATTTTTGTTTTTGGCTATCTTATAAATCAATAAATTTGTTGCCTCAATGTGCAGTCACTAGGGACAACATGTCTATTATGTTCAGCCAAAGGAAAGATTTAATTAATTTAGGGGGTTTTAATCTAGTCCCAAGATAATGGAAATTTATAAGATTGCTAAGTTTTCTCAAATCCTCTCTTCTCTTCTAATATATGAAGTACTAATTCAATCCAATAAATATATATCATTCATGCCAATTATCCACTCTTCCCTCTCATTTTTCCTATGAAATTTTCTGACTTTTTACTTAGCATATATTCCATCTTGATATTCGAATATCTAGTTTCATGTGTTGATATCATTGCATCAATGTTTTAAACCACAGGTAGCACTTGGTTCCAATGCAATTGTTTCGTTGAACTTTGTAAGTTCTTTCAATCTCATCATAAAATGGATTCGCATCTTCATTAGATGTAGATCTGAATTTTTCTTTAAACAAAAAATTGATTTGCATTTTCATTAGATGTAGATCTGAATTTTTCTTAAAACAAAAAACTAATTTGTATCTTCCTTAGATACATATCTAATTTTTTTAAATATATGCAGATTTTGAAATAAAGAAATAGATCATGCATGATTGTGTTTATTGTTGTTTGTTTTGTTTGGTCCATGTAGCATAAATTTATTTTATGAATGAAATTCTCTTCATAAAATAAAATAAAAATTAAAAAAAAAATCTTTTTCATATTTTTGAACATATAAAAACAAGATCTGATTTTTCTGTCATTAAAAAAAAAAAAAAAAAAAAAAAAAAAAAAAAAAAAAACCATTTTTTATCATCACAAAACAGACCTGATCTTTTACAAAGCTAAAACCATTTTTTTTAAATTCTCAAAAACAGATCTGGTCTTTTATAAACAAAAATTAATTTTTTTACTCACAACAACAGATTTGAATTTTTTTAACAAAGAAGAGGATACATTCATAAATAAATTTGTGTGATTTAGTTTATTTTACTTATGCAACATATCATTCATAGCATGCATAAAAGGGGTACATTGGTCACAAGAGTCTAGAAGACCAGACTTTGTCTGGGCGGAATGAGTGTCTAACACCTTCCCATTCCGTAACCTAGCCTCCGAATTTAGGTCTTTGGATAGGTAGATCTAGGCCTTGTTTTTTTTTTTTTTTTTTTTTTTTTTCTTTTCTCTTTTTTTTTGGGTAGATTGTAACTAGGACAAAAGGCCATGTAATTATTTGGTAGTTTGTAACTAGGACCCAAAGCCATGTAATTTTCAACTTTTCAAATATGTACTTTTTATTTCAATCAATGATAGAGGAACAATTCAGTCATGTATAGTAGTATTTATTTTTTTTCTTTTTTTTTTTGTATAAAAAAAGAAGTGGCTACTCCACACCACTTACCTAAAAAGATAGGTGCCCTAAAAAGCACACACAAAATCTCTCTTTTTTGAGAGGCCCTAAATTTCCCTGTCTCTCACAATGGCTACTCTGCTGGGGATGTCGAGGGCTAAGCTTCGTATTAGACTTCAATGACCAAATGTGTACCCTTGTTTTGCATGGTCTTGCATGATATTGTTGTTTGTTTATTTATGTTTATTAAGATGTTTGTATGATATTTTTGTTGTGTGTGTTGTTTGTTAAAAGCTTTCCCTAACTGTCAGTGTGCATCATCCAAACAACAATGTATGCACGCCCTTTTCAACAACTTGTGGTGGTAGTAACCATGGATCACCGATCTTCATTAGATTCGGGTAACCAGTGGTGAACTCACCAACTTATAGCCTAATGTCATTGGATCATTTCCTATTGACTGTAAAGGACAAATCATGTCGTTCGGACCAACGCAATGTTAATTACATTACAAGTTGGGAGGTGTAACATCCTAACTATGAGAAACAATGAAACAACAAACCCACCCTACAACATAATGACCTAGAACCTACCCTTAGGTCGGTCTCGATTCAAATTGCATTGCATGTCGTGTGTGTTTGTTTGGTTGATTTATGTGGATGGGGACTTAGCTTTGATTAAGCCGACCAAGCTTGTCATTAGGGGAGAATTTGGTCAAAATCTAAAGGAAGGCTGCAAAGAGAACCTAAGCCTGACACTCAAGCCAGTAGCTCCAGTTCCAATAAAGAAGAAATTCCGCTGTTGCAACATCACAACCCCATCTTTAACCTACAAGACAGTTCAAGCCACAAGGAGCCTGAAGCTCCTAGCATTATGGTAGAAGAGGGAAAACACCCAAAGACCAAGGAAACCATGAACAATCAAGAGCTATTCAACACTATGGTAGCTAGTCAAATCCAGCTGAGGGAAGACATGAACTGTATGGTGCAATAGTTTCAGAACTTGAAAAGTAACCAAACGGAAGACAAGATTGATCATGATCCACCAGCCATGGAGAATGAGAAGAAGATCAATGAGAGAATGAATAAAATGGAGGAGATGTTTAGAAGAGCTCGTAAGATGGAAGACCTTATGGATTATGATTCCCTCTCATCTTTCCCTAATGTGAGACTGCCTCCCAAGTTCAAGGTGCTAACCTTGGACAAGTTTGAGGGGACGGGTTGCCCAAAGTCCCATTTGAAGATGTATATGAAGGCTATGCAGCCCCTAGGTGCAACTGAAGAAGTACTTGCTTAGATGTTCCAAAACACACTGACCGGAGCCACTCTTAGGTGGTTCCTCAACCTGGATGATGCTAGAGCAAGGAGTTGGGAGGACATTTGCCGAGAGTTTCACAAGCAATACAAGTACAACATAGAAGTGGACATAACAATGAGAGATTTCAAGACCACCAAGCAAGAGTCAAAAGAATCATTCTCTACTTTCATTACCAAGTGGAGAGCCAAGACAACACAGATGATGAATAGGCCATGTGAAGAAGAACAGTTAACTATGGTTGTAAAGAATTTATTTCCTGTATACCATAAGTACTTGTTTTCACAATACTTTCCTAATTTTAAAGCTTTGATTGCTGCTGGAACCCAAATTGAGGATGCAATAAACAATGGCACTATAAAGAATGATGACTCACCAAGGTTTAAAAAGAATGTAGGATCTAATTCTAAGGCTGCAGAAATTTCTAATATCCATAAAAATGATCCTTATCAATTGATTGCACTTATTGCACCTGTGCAAGTACCACAAGGGCCTAGACCTAGGAAGGAATTTCATGAGTTGTATATGCCTATAAGCCAAGTGTTTGACAAGCTAAAAGCAAAAGGTTTACTGAAACCCTTAAGCACCAAGACCAATTCCAAACCCCTTGCCCTCAAACTTTGATGTGAATAAGAGATGTGGTTACCACCAAGGCCCTGGCCATGATACTGACCGTTGTTTTGGCCTTTGTCATGCAATTTAGGACCTAATAGACAACAAGGTGATTGCGCCGCCTACAAGGCCTAGCATCATTAATAATCCCTTGCCCAATCATAATTTTAGGAAAGGACCGAGGATTAATTGCCTGATGACTGAAGAGGAGAGTAAAGAAGACCTATCCAACCTGATCTATGACCAACCAGAATGTTTTATGATAACATGGGAAGAAGCATGTGATAAAAGCAAGAAAGCTAACCAACAAGCAAGAAAGCAAACAAACAAACAAAAGGGCAAGCGAGCAAGAAAAACACACAAAAGGTGGTGTCCGCGAGGGACAAATGTAGGTTTGGATCAAATGTCCATAACTTCATTGTGTTGAAGCATGGATGACACACTAGCAAGCAAGACCCATGCATGAACATATAAGCAAGCGTGTAAAGATGCAAAGAAAGCCAACGGGTGACACAAACAAGCATGGCAAACATATCATCGCATGGAGCGGAAAAGGGGAAGCTTCGCACGAAGCAATCAGCATCATGGCGATGCATCCCCAAATGGTTACATCCGAACAAGGCCTCATGAGTGTCGGATGTAACCATACAACCACAAACCCGCTAAGAGCATCAAGCGTGGTAAAGCCTAGAACAAGAGAGGCTAATACAAGCATAAAGTATAAAATCAAGCAAGCATAGACATGCAAATGGATTGATCCAAACCCTTTGATATAGGCCAAGGTGTACAGACAGTGACAAAGACCATAGGGTCTAGATCGGGTCCGAACCAATAGGCCAAAGCACAAGAAAGAAAGATAAAGCGACAAAAAGCCTACAATAGCACATGGCAAGACAAACATAGTCTAGGTACATGGCGTGGGGTGCACGAGCACATGGAAGATGGCATAAAGCAAGCAGAAGCATAGATCTAAGCACACAAGCATGTGAAAATGTAGATCTAAGCACATAAACATAGATCTAGGCATAGGCATGTGCAAAACGTGCGTGAGCATGTGAAAGCTTAGCACATAAACATGGAAGAACGTGAATCCAAGCATATAAGCATGTACGAAAGTGGATCTAAGCATAAAACATGGCAAAAAGCATACGAACACCTAAATCCAAGCAAAGCATAACCATAGGCATGATATCAAGCATGTGAGCATATAACCCTCGCATCAACACAAGGCAAAGAGAGGAACGAAACAAAGGAAACATGGCATAAAACCCTAAGCATGTAGATCTAAACATATAAGCATGTAAGGACATAGACCTAAGCATAAAACATGGCAAAAATCACATAAACACATAGATCTACACATATAAGCATGTAGAAACATAGATCTAAGCATAAAACATGGCAAAACACACATAAACACATAGATCTAAGCAAGAAACGCACATAAAGTAAGAAATATGCTAAAGAAAGCAATAAATCATGTCAATCAAGCGAAAATAGCAAGATAAATACTAGGAAAAAAATTTAGAAGGTTAGGGGTGTGGATGATAGCTAAAAAGCTATATCCACACCCCTAAACCCCAAATCCAAAGTGTAGAACCAAGGAAAGGAAGATTAGGTAAAAAAGCAATGCCTTGTGTTCTTGGTAAAGAGAGAAGAATCAAGAGACTTTAATGTGTTTTTTGGAGTGTTTTTTGGTGTTTGGAAGAGAAAAAAAAAGCGTAAAGAGAAGATGGGCAGAGAGAAAATTTCAGAAAAATGTCTTTCCTCCCGGTCTAGGGCGTGCCTGAGGCTATTTATAGCCCTGGGCGCGCTTTTCGAGGCGGCGTCCATTGTAGGGCTGCCAACGGCCTTTCAATGGCCGCCTTCCTCAAATGGTTCTTGATCTAGCTGATAGTGACTCCTTTGGATAGATCTTGATTTTCAGTTTCTAAAAAGGTATGGAACTCAAAAATCCAACGGTCGGATCAAAAGTTATGGCTCCCGGAAGTTTGCGGTGTAACAATCGGTGCACCATCCCGATTTTCAGGATATCTTGGCCATTCTAACTCCGATTTCGACCCATGAATAGTAATTGGAACGATAATTGGGTAATCTTCATAATGGCGTTGGTTTCAACCCGTTCTAGCAGCCAGATCAAAATTAGGGTTTTTGGGCCCACCCAAGATCGACTTTAGGTCAAACTTGGTCAAACACAATCAAAGTCGTTAAAAATCTCCGAGAAGCTCGGGTTTGAAGTAAAACTATGAAAAATGTTGTTTTGTGGGAGTTTGGACCATGTTTGACCTTCGGTTAAACTTAGGGCTGACCAGGGGCATTTTGGTCATTTTAGCAAAAAAAAGGCACTTTGGGTGTTCTGGTACCCGAACGGGTTGTGCCACGTTGTTCTATAAGTTCTCACGGTCCCGTAGAGAGAAAATGATATTTTTGGATTTCTGGGGGGTCCAGCACGCAAATCGAGGGTGGACAAAATACTATATAAACAAAACTTGTGCACATATCTTGAGGGAATTGAATTTGTAGGCACAGTGAAAAAGGTAGAGATAGAGACAGAGACCAAGGTCACCCCAAGGCAAGAGCCTCACCAGAACATGTAAAGATAGAGATGAAGAAGACAAGCATTACCTAGAGGCGCAAGCCACCCGGAGAAGTTTGAGCTCGTAAGAGCACCTTGTTTATTTGGTCGATGGTTACAGCCGTTGGCCTTGTTTGTTTTTCTTTTTAAGAGACTCTAGGATAGTGAGTCACTTGTCTTTTGCTTGTAATTGGCAAAATAGGTTCTGGGATAGTGAACCTGTTG
Organism: Quercus aquifolioides; assembly: GCA_019022515.1. Classification (NCBI taxonomy): domain Eukaryota; kingdom Viridiplantae; phylum Streptophyta; class Magnoliopsida; order Fagales; family Fagaceae; genus Quercus; species Quercus aquifolioides. The sequence continues at coordinate 211,858 of JAFHAW010000027.1, read as the reverse complement.
TTGCTCGTTTCCCGAGCAACGAAGGTGGGAATCAGACATACGAATCCCATGCGGCTCTACAAAGTCACACCTTGCCCCATGTATGCATGTTGTGTGCCGTGTGTGTGGGTTGGGCCGAGCTGTACGGTGAAACAAAATGTTTTGTCTCTTATTCTTTCAATTCCGTTAGCGAAACTCACGAATCAAAAGAGTGGCATCTGTAGACACCGCATTTTGTACCCCTTACGACTCGAGCCCCCATTCTCTAACAATCTCCCACTTGCCCTAAAGACTATTGTGCACTAATCTAACTCCCATTCCCTCCAAATGTGACTCAAAAGTCCTTTGGGGCAAGGATTTGGTAAAGGGATCCGCTAGATTACTTGCACCATCAATCTTTGCTACTACTACATCTCCTCGAGCAACAATGTCTCGAATAATGTTGTACTTTCTTTCAATGTACTTTCCTTTCTTATGATTCCTCAGATCTTTGGATTGTGCAACTGCTCCACTATTGTCACAAACCAATGTGATGGGAACTTGTTCCATTCTCATAACACCAAGATCAGAAAGGAATTTCTTAAGCCAAATAGCTTCCTTTGTCGCTTCACAAGCAGCAACATATTCAGCTTCCATGGTGGAGTCCGCAATACAAGATTGCTTAACACTCTTCCAAGTTATGGCTCTACCTCCCAAGTTGAACACACAACCTGAAGTGGACTTTCTGAAATCAAGATCTGATTGAAAATCTGAATCTGTATAGCCAATGGGAATCAAATCCTCACTATGGTCCACAAGCATATAATTTCTCGTTCTCCGTAGATGCTTGAGAATATGCTTTACAGCTTGCCAATATTTTAGTCCTAGATTTGATTGATATCGGCTGACCATGCCAACTGAATAACAAATATCTGGTTTAGTACAAAGCATGGCATACATAAGACTTCCCACTGCAGAAGCATAAGGAATTTGTCTCATTATATTTTCTTCCTCGAGAGTCTTAGGCCTTTGGTCATTAGACAGAGGAACTCCATGTCTGAAAAGAAGTAATCCTTTCTTAGAATTTTGCATGCTAAACCGTTCTAGAACCTTATCTATATATCTAGCTTGTGATAAGCCTAACATCTTATTCTTGCAATCTCGCCAAAGCTTGATCTCTAGAATAAAGTTAGTCTCACCCAAGTCTTTCATATCAAATTGGCTTGACAACCAAACCTTTACTAATGACATTACCCCTACAACATTTCCAATGAGTAGAATATCATCAACATAAAGTACTAGGAACATTACTACTTTATCTCGATGTCTTTTGTACACACATGGTTCATCAAGATTTTGTTTAAAACCAAATGACTTGATTGCTTGATCAAATCTGATATTACATGACCTAAATGCTTACTTAAGTCCATAAATGGGCATTTTCAACTTGCATACCATATGCTCTTGGTTTTTTGCTATGAAACCTTTCGGTTGCATCATATAGATTTCTTCTTCAAGATTGCCATTTAGAAAAGCAGTCTTGACATCCATTTGACAAATCTCATAATCATAATGAGTAGCAATGGATAAGAGAATTCTGATAGATTTAAGCATTACTACTAGTGAAAAGGTTTCTTCATAATCAATATCCTCTTTTTGTGTATACCCTTTCGCCACTAGCCTTACTTTAAAGGTTTCAACCTTTCCATCTATCCCTCTCTTCCTCTTGTAAACCCATTTGCAACTAACAGGTTTAATGCCTTTAGGCGCCTTTACAAGATTCCAAACTTGATTGGTATACATAGAATCTAATTCAGATTTCATAGCTTGGACCCAATGATGTGCATCTATATCATTCATTGCCTCCTCATAAATGTAGGGATCTAATTCAGCCTTTTTGGAGATAGCTTCATAAGTTTCTCCCAAACCTATAAATCTTATAGGTGGCCTAACAATCCTCCCACTACGACGAGGCACTTGTGTACTAGACATCTCATGAGTAGTATCTTGTGGTGTATCTAATACAGCCACATCATCCCTAGTTTCATCCATTGGTTGTTCAACTACAGGTTCATTCATTTCAGCCAAAACAACTTTACTTCTAGGAGTATAATCATTCATATAGTCATTTTCCAAGAATTTAGCATTTGTACTAACAAAAACTTTGTTATCCTTACAACTATAGAATAAATAACCCCTAGTTTCTTTTGGATAACCTACAAGCAAACACACTTCTGATTTTGGTTCCAATTTATTAGCCTTCCCTTTTAACACATCTGCTGGACAACCCCAAATGTGGAGATATTTCATACTAGGCTTATGCCCACTCCACAATTTTCATGGGTGTTTTAGGAACAGATTTTGATGGAACTAAATTCAAAAGATGTATTGTTGTATTTAAGGCATAACCCCAAAAAGAAATTGGTAAAGTTGAGTAACTCATCATGGAACTAAATTCAAAAGATGTATTGTTGTATTTAAGTAGACACGTAGTGTATTATTTATGTATGAATGAGTGTGATTGTATGCGTCAATAATCAAAACAAAACCAATGAGTTAAGTTTATTCATTTAGTTTAAAATATTTTATAAAAACAAAGACAAATAGATAATAACAACTACATAAAAATAAAAATGTTAGACAAACTTAACAAAATAAAATGGTCATAGCTACCCACAATGGCAATAAATACTCATAATGAACTATCATATAACAATTCAAAATTTGAAAACTTGTAGATGGAAATTGTAAAACTTCAAATTTTTTTTTTTTTTTTGTCAATAACTCGATATATTCAAGTTCTCTTTTTATTAAGATTTTTTTTATTTAAGTTTTTTAATGACCCCCCTAAAGAAAATTCCTGGAGCCGCCACTGCTTGTCTTTGATGTTCAGGACAAGAGAGAAAAGGGATGAAGATGAGAAGTGCAATTAGTGGTAGAGTTCGGTTGTGTTTTGCCATTTTCCTTTGTTGAAATTGGAATTGGACGGTTGAGTTATCTTAGCTGTGGGATATAAACACTGTTGGAATATTTTTATAATAATAATAATATTTTTTATTTTCTATTTGTTATATGAGTTGGCTGCCTAGTAAACATTAGTGGCTAAGCCTAATCTAAGTGTATATGTTTGTAAATCTCATTCTTGGAGACTTGAACTCTGACCCTTGCCCCCCACACCCCACAAGCACTTATACTTGTGGAGCGACCACCGTATCAAGGGTGCATGGTGGTTGCTGTAAGCATTTTGATATGAAGACAATTTCAATTAGTATAAATGACTTAGCCTATATACACATATGCAGCCAATATGTCCGTAAGATAGATATATGAGAAAATCAATTTTCTTATGGACACCATTTTTCATGTAAAAAGAAAAACTCCCTACATTTTTGCTGAGTCAAAATTATACTTTCTTGAAAATAATTTATCCTCTTATACATTATTTTTCTGGGTAAGGAAGTACTATTGAGAGCTTCAATCCTAAAAGCGGTGTAGGCTTGTAAGGATAATCAGTGAAGGCCGCTAAGTTGTTATATCCTAGGGGCAGCATGCACAATGTTTTAGCCAATTACATCGGAAACCCCGTACATGTCTGTATCATCTCAAGAAAGTGACTTGGTCCACAGTTCAACCGCTCCATCTAAAAACATATATGAATTGACGGTATTTGCTTCTTGTCATGAGATCACTTTAAAGCATCATTAAGGTAATATCTTTCCACTATTCTCTAATTTTATGGTGCATCTAATTTATGTGAATTTTAATAATTTATATGATATGTTGAATGTAATTAAATTCAATTTATTTATCAATTATTGTTCTTAGGAACAACAAACACTACAAATCATGACCTAGTAAAGTTGAGGAAAGAGGCAGGAAGGCACGTTGGTTTGGCTATATACCAAAAAAAAAATGTGGATCCACGCTTTTTAACAAACAAGTGTTGACAGCATGTGCAAGGCACATGCTTGCCATAAATATAAAATGGTGGATAATGCTAAATTTAGAATTTACTTATTACACAAACAAAATATATAAACTATTTGACTTTTGAAGTGCTTAGAAATTTTACCACTAATGGATTGAGAAATTAATTTTACCATATATGAAAGAAGAAACATGTGAATTATAAGAAGAGATATATTACATTACAAGCCAACATTATAATGTATTACAAATATATACATGTGCTTTCAAAGGCATTCAATCACAATGTTAAGTAGAATTGATGTCCAAATTCAATAATGTACACCATATAGTGGAAATTTAAATAAATCAAGGTCTTTCTTCACATGAATGTCTTTGAACATTAGATAAGAGGAAAAAAAAGGTCTCTTTATACATGGCATGACTTATATCCCACATAAGGATAGTAGAAGTTCTGTCTCTTCTACACCAATTGCAAAAGTTCCTCCCCTGCAATTGTACCCATTCAGATTAAAAGTTATTCTAAGATTCAAAGAAAAATAAACTCAAATAGAGTCAAAATAGATAGTTTAATCATGTATTAAATTCAATGGGGTCAATGAGAGCATTATATACTTAGGGTAATAACCTTAGAGAATCAACAAAGAGAGTGAGAGAGATAACTTCTCGTACCTTGTCTGTAACTAAATTTCTATTTCACTACCAGGGCATCTTGAAAATAAATCCTATTCCACAAAGCAGAAACTGAAATTCTTTCCTATGTTACCGTGAATTCCACAAACCACAAACTGAAATTCTTTCCTATGATACTAGGAATTGCTAGTGAACGCCCCAAATACCCTTTTATAACTTTGAAGCTTCAAAATCAAAACTACCAAGTAACAGCTGCAACTCACATATAAAAAAAGAAAAGTTTGAGCTGCAATTCACACAATGAACAACACAAAATTTCGAAGTTCTAATATCGTTTTCTTTATGAGGGGAGGAGGAGGGGGAGGGGAGGATGTTTCCTTAAACTTGAACCAAATGTAAGACCAAAAGATGAACTGCCTCCTAAAAGGCCTTCAATAATTAATTATTCAGATAACAGAGAACTTTAGACCCCATTGGCATTAAGGGAGAACCTCCACATTTATAATAGCCAATAGGCATATATAATCAGGATATAGTTCGTCTTTCCAATATAAAGAAACAATGATAAAATGGTTTAAAGTCATGACAAGAATTATTGTGAACAAAATGAGGGAGAGTCATCAAAGATTGAGACACTTAGCCATGACAGATCCCAATGCCTAACTAAAACTGGGATGTGATGTATCTCAAGTTGAAGAGAGTTTTAATAACAATATGTTCTGCAATATGAACAAGGTTGGATTAAAATAAATTGCATGGTGTTTAGAAGGATATGGCCTTATAGAGGGTTGAATTGAAAGGGAAAAAAGAAGAAGATTAATACAGCAAATTTGAGATCACTCAAAGTCTAATTTTAGCATAACCTAAGTTTCCCCTTTGATTAAATGCAACATTATTATGAATGATGGAATTGATCCCATAAAACCATGTATAGAAAAAACATGAGCCTTCTTTAGTATTTCCTTCTACGTATGAACACATTGCCACATTATCAAGATTCACCTATATAACTTAGAACCATGTTCAGTAACAAACAACAGCAAATCAGTATCCTCTAACATGGTCCTTCAATTTTAATGCAGTCTTATTCATGGAAAAAAGTACCTTTTCCCCAAACACACATGCCATGAATTGAAAGATTAGCAATAATCCCATTAACCTCAAGATTGTGAATTGACTATCAAGCAGCAGTAACAGAACATAGTTTGCTCAAAAAACAAACCTTAATCAGTCTTATAATAAGAGTCGTGACTATATATTTGCTTTGTTAGTAGCTCCTTTTCCCAGATTTTCAGCCGAGAATTAATGGTAATTACTAATTAGATTGCCTCCCCACTTCTCTCTCTTTCAATCTCTGCGCAAAAAGAGATGAAGAGGGCCACCTTGTCCTTCACACTTTTTAATATAATTACCTCTAGTATTTTCAAAGTTCACCTTGTTCCCTTCATTTTTGCAGAAATCCCATTTTAAGTCTTTAATTCCTACCCTCCATATATAATTCTTAATTCACAATTTTGATTTAAGAATGTAAAGCTACACTACAGATAATAAAAAAATTATAAATAAAAAAACACTAACCTGGTTCACTTAGAAGGCACCGAGTAATGCATTGGATGGATGCCCGGGCATTGAGAAGGAAGGACGCTTTCAGAGGCGAAAGGCCATGGGGAGATACCGTCTGTGATCCATGGATCTCCGATCGGGAAACCGTATCCAAGCTCCGTGACTAGTCTGCGCTCTTTGGACTTTTCAAACTTAGCGAACTGAAACATCTGAGTAGCTAAAGGAAGGGAAATCAACCGAGACCCCGTTAATAGCGGCGAGCGAGAGCGGATTGGGGGTTTGAAGAAAAACAAACACGAAGTCGCTTACAGAGCACGCTGAAATACAATTAAAGGTTTTTATTTTAAAGATAAAAAATTTTCATAATACGAAAAAAAAATTGATAATGGAAGGATTTTAGAGAGATTTTGGCAATGAAAAGAACCCCCCCCCCCCCCCCTCTCTCTCTCCTTTAATGGCTGAATATACAAAATGAAACAAATCCCCCTTTCGAAAGGTTTCTTTCACTGCTTTTCTTCTCTTGACTTGACCGTACAAAAAGCCCATTTCTCACCTGCCTTTCTTCTTTTGATCTGTTTTCTTTATCATCTGTTTCTCTCTCTTGGTCCGATGGGCACGTCATGTAGGTATTGTGAACTTTCCCTCTCCACCTCCTAACCATTCTCTGTATTTTGCCCTCTCTCTTTCTTCGAGTTCTGTTTTGTTTTTCACTTGAAACGGTTTTTCTTTCCCCCACCAAAAACGCACCGTTTTGGCTACTCAAATAAGACAACACTTGACTATAAAATGAAAAAAACCCTAATCTCTACATTAGATACTTCAGCCGCCTCACCCTTATTCTTTTCTCTCTTCTCTCCCTCTATGCTCTGTTCTCGCCGAGACCCAGACTCATCGATGTTGAATTTGATACGCAAAGCTTTAGAGAGAGAGAGAGAGAGAGTGGAAAGTTTGTTCGTCGTGGTTGGAGAGGGACAAAAAGGAACGATGAAGGACGAGACTGCATTTCGTGAATCGTCGAGATTCGTGTAAAGGAGAATCGGAGTTTCTCAGATCGACCGGTTTGTGCATTTCCTTGCTGAGAGGAGAGAAAGAGAGAGAGAGAGATGATCGGCGGAGGAGAGGAAGCGACGGCTCCGGCGGCGGAGGAGTCACAGCCGCTGGACTGGAAATTCGCTAAGGTTTTCGGCGAACGAACCGCCGGTGAAGAAGTTCAGGAAGGTTTGGTTTCCATTTCCGATTTAAAATTCATCGATTTGGTTTTTTTAAGCTTTAAATTAGGGCTTGATTGTTTGATTTTTTACGTGCCTTTTATAGTTTTTTGAGTTACTAATTAATTTTTAATAATTTGATATCTCTCTTTTGCTTTATTTTTATTTTTGTGAGCTAAATTTGTGTATTCAATGCTAGATTGATGGAGTGAGATTTAAACATATGTGGATAAAATTTAGTGAATAGGTTGTTGTCATTGTATTTGAACAGCTCGTTGTACTTTAGCATTGGATTTGTGGATGGAAATAATGTAGTTTTGGGGTTAGAGTTGCTATGTAATTATGATTTTACTGTTTTTGATAAGTATGATTTTACTGTTGTTAAAGTGTTAGTGCTGAAAAGAATTATGGGTTTTGTGTATTAATGGCTGTTGATTCGTCTGTTTATTTGTGGATACCATTGGGATATTAGCTTTGTTAGACTAGTTCATGATTGGGAGCTGGAGTCTTGTTGCCTCCTTTATGGATTTGCTTTATTTGGGGCTAATAAGGCGAGGTGAGGTGGATACTCTTTGAGTTTAAATCCCATTATAAATGTTACACTCCACACCCGATTCATCTTTTCTTTGGAGGAGTTTGTGGAAGCCTAAAGTTCCTGCCAAGCCTAAAATTCAGACCTCGGGCTAATAGGAACTGTCATGTCCTTCTGTCTTAAAGCTCAAAATGGCTTTTCATTTGCCCCTCCATTCCATGATTAAAAATTAAAAAATCCCAAACCAACAGCCCATCTTGCATGATCAATCACATACTCAATGTCTATTGGTATTTTTTCCCCAATTTATGTCGTCTCACAATAATGGAGTTATATAAAGATTTATGAGAGAACTTCAAAAGATTAAATGACTAATAAGCACATATATTTATAGAACACAAACCCTGTGTCTCATTATTTTTTTTTAGTACAAAAGTTTTCACGTTAATTTTTCTTTCTTTTGCACTATTTTTTCATCATATGCTAATGCATTGCACATACATTAATAGTGTGCTATTTTATATATTTTCCTTTTTTGATAATTTTCAAATTGACTAAGCTGAAATCCTGAAACTACTTGAATTCAGTTGGATATCAGGACAAAACTGTGCATAAGGGATAGTCTATACTGGTTGGCTAGAAGTGCTGAACAAAGGCATAATTGTGCAATGATTGGAGGCAATGGAGATGACAATGATGGAAGTCGGGCATTAATGGTTCTAGAGACAAACAAGTATGCAATAACTGCTTACTCTCACTTTCCATTTTAAATGCTTGCTAAGATCTAATACTATTGTCTGAGTTTTTCCATTGCTTCTTGGTCATGTGTTTTTACAACCACAAAGTTGTTTTATTACCCATATGTGGGATGGGTTGAATTTAGTTTGCCACCCTGTGGTTTAAAAATTGTAATTTACCCACTCTATGTTTAATTCCTTGATCATAAATTAGCCCAAATTAGTTAAAAACTTGCATGTTTAATCTTGTTTTTTGAAAAGTAAACGTATAAAACAAAATAGCAACCTTATTACAATCTAAATAATTAAATTCTTGAACCTAAAGTATTTACAGTATGTACTTGTTAGTACCCTAGTCGTGTATAGATAATAAAACCAAAATGTACTCTTTGAATCACAAAATTTGGCAACCCCAACGAGGTCATTGTTGTTTTTGTTTTTATTTTTATTTTTAAAATCATCTCATATGTCTCATCCCTCTCCAAAATTAATGGATGCGAAGCCCTAGAGCTTATTACCTATGCAATAAAAATGACAATGGTCAAGCATATCTAGACACTAAAATCAGTTTTAAATTGGAGACAGATTGATTCCTTCATATATATTAGAAAAGAAAATCTAAAATAAATTGTGGTTAGTTTGGGCTACTTTTCCATCCAAAATGGGATCCGTGGGCCTTACTAGCTCACATCAAAATGAGGGTTAGCCTGAAAGGGCCAACGTGTAAGCATTGCTATTTGCTAGGCAATTGTTGGCACCTCTCGTTCTCTCTCTCTCTCTCTCTCTCTCTCTCTCTCTCGGAAATAAGACTATAGATATTTTATTTAATATATATCAGTTTGTATAGTAGAAAAAAAAAATGAAGGGCATTCTTCAAACCTTGATTACTTTTTATTTCTTTTTATTATATTATGTTCTGTCTTTATAGTCAACTAACTTAATAAATTATATTCATAAATTAAAACAGTTTCGCATATCTACCTCTGGGTATCATTTATCCCATTAATTGTAAGCATATTCAAAACTTGTAATGCAGTTTCTTATGGTTGTGACATCTTACAATGTTTAATAGCTGATTTTCATGCATTGTAGATTGTGCTAGCTCTTGGAACAAAACTCGAAGTAATTGTAGCGAAAATGGCTATTGAACTCAAAAATCAGACTCACGTAATCAAAGGAGCACCTATGGTGCAACCCAATGACAATCTCTTCTGGTTCAATCACCCAAAATTTGTCCTATCCCTTTTACATTTTACTTTGTTTATGGTAATATATTCCTCCTCATACTTGAATCAAAAAATGTTAAATAATCTTCTTACTCTAGGTAATTGCTAAAATGAACTGACTGACTGTTTTAATTTATCCTTCTTTTTCCAGAATGCATTTGAGATTTCTTTCTTTGCTTGGGTTACGGTATGGCTTCCTTTTCGTCTTATTCTATTTGCATTGTATATATATAGAGTCAAGTAATTGTGCACTCATTGAACAAGTTCATCTTTCTTTTACTTTTCAGTTACAATATGGAATAAAGTCTTGCTACCATGAAAGCCTTGAAATTCTCATTATCCGGATGGTATTAGCGTACGTGATCAATTTCTTTCCCTGTTCTTTTGTTTCCCCAATTAAGTAATTTCTTTATTTTCTCATCACCACCATCCAAGAAATTTCTAAGATTCACATTTATATGTATTTCCATGCAATTTAATTCAATAAGGTCAAGGATACAAAAAAATTTTGTGTCTTGCGGCTATTTTAGGACCCTGTACTTACTCTCATATCAAAAGGAAAACTTTGAATTTTGAAGAAAGTAATTTTGCACTCTAATAGGTCTTGGAAAAACCTGGTTTGTGTTTACCGCTTAGCATAAATATCCACTTGCTTATATTATAAATTAATTTATGATCTTCAAAGGTTTACGTGTTTGACTGTGCTCGTAATTTTGAGTTTTCAAGGCTATCCATCTTCTTTAATTTTATTATATAATATTAGGATACTTGTCTTACTTGAATCTTTGTTTGGCTGCGGTTTGGTTTCATTTGTTCAATCGCAGATTCACAGTACGTATTGTGCCTGCTCTGTGTCTTAGATATTTTCTAAGTATTTGATAAAGCTGATTTCGTGCTTGACAGTGTTGGTGATTTTGATTATATTATATAATATTAGGCTTATTTTGTCTCTTACGGTTTATTGCTTGGCTGGGTTTTTAGATTCTTTTGTTTATTGTGTTCGCATTGTGCCTACTCTGTTTCTGCAGTTAGCTTTACTTTCTATTTTGCACAGTAACGTTTGAAAGTATATATTTATAATTATTTCTTAAACTTGGCTAGTAATTCTTAAGATGTTAAATAGTGCTTGTGTTTGTGAATGTATCAATAAAGATTATCTTGGTTGGTGATATAGATACTGTGCTGTAAATCTTTGAGGATAATGATATTTGATAAATTTTTGGCATTTAACAGTTTGATTAAGAGATACGATTTTTTAAAAACTGTTTCAGATTGTCATATATGTTGGTATATATAAATGATGACATGCTTATTTTCATTTGGCCTTTGCTTACGAGATATTTCAATGATTATTTGTTAGATGAATTATGGGTTTACCCTCTTTCTATTGATGTTATGGTCTGAGATTATTATTTCTGGTAGCTATTTTGCGTTGCTGGAATTTTGCTAATGAAGAACAGAAAAAGGCTTATATTTTAGAAGGTGATTCAGGTATTGTTGCTTTGGTATATGTATGAAAATAATTAATTATTGACTGAGTTTTGAATTTTTTTTATTTACTTATTCTGGAGTATTTAATAAAACCCAATTTATGGATATGTAAATTCAAGTGCTATTTGAGAAGAATAGAAAGTAGTTTGTACCGCTTGAGAAATTTTTTTTTTTTTAATGTTGTTTGTTTAGAAATGGATATGTGTTTTTCTTTCTACTATGCATTTTTTTTTTGTGGGTAAGGGTCAAAAAGAAAGAAATAAACTAAAGAATAAAGGACATGGTGTGTGTATAGTGTCTTAGGTAAATTTGGAGAAATATGTTGAATTGTTCATACACTAAGAAGTTTTTTTTCCCTGCCTTAAAAAAAAAAAAAGAATCAAGAGATTAAACCAGAGATTAAACCAGAAATAATAGTCTTAGTCTATCTGAAGTGAAGGAAATGTCTATAATTGGTGAAAAGAAGGAATTTTACCTCTGTTCCCTGATGTAAAAAGTTAAGAAAACAGAAAATATCCAAACTACTTGATGTGTTTAAATTTGTTAGAGATGAGATATTAGATGCAATTCCTTCAGCATGTATGTGCTTCAACTTTGGACATCGGTTTAGTAAAAAATTTCTAAAGAACCATTTGAATTACAACTTATAAAAAAAAAAAAAATGTTTGAATTACAAGAATTATGTGCTTTTAATTATTAATAAAAATTTTCTTAACACTATAGTGCTTATGACCATTACACGCTTGAAACTTCCATAGTGGAGATTTGGTGGCTAGGATTGTAAGATGCATTCTTAGAATTCAAACTACAAAAGATTGAGCAAAGTGTAACTTGGTAGAGAATTAATATGAATTTATTTTTCTTTTCCAATTTAGTTTTATGTTCTTTTGTGGTTTTCAACTTTTCATAGATTTAATTTAGAGTGTTTCTACCAATAGATATTAAAATATTGTTTATTTGTATTTATACATTGGAATTTTACCTTATATCATTATTGAATATGTTCTCCTTAGCTTTCGTGATTGTTATAGATTAGCAAAAATAATTTGAGTGGATTATGAATAGAAGTGCACTTCTACTAATGAAAACAATTTTTGAAACGTGGAAATGAAGAGGAAATGAAATTAGTAAAAGAGACAATGAAAATATGGGTAAGTATTGAAACTTCATTGAAATACCTTTGGTGGATGGGAGAACAAGTCTGTTGGTCTTGCACAAAATGATTATTCATCTTTTTTTTTTTTTTCTTCAGAGTGACGTGAATGTTAAAGTGCTGCCACATGTATACTGGTGTCTGTGATGCGTGCACATGACATTTTGGTCTCTCAACTATCATCAGTCTAACATTTAAATTCGGGATTTGGAACTAGTTTTAGCAGATGAACTACCAGTTTTTCTCATTTTTGAATGTGGACTGGATTGGCATAGTCCTAGTATGCAATTTCGAAATTGCATACTAGACACTAGAATTCTCTAGTGTCTTTAGTCCTCGAAATTCATATAATGCAGTTAGTAGAAACAAAGTAGTGTTGAAATTCTTGTAGTTCTTGCAAAATAAGATTCGAAATTAGGAAATTCTTGTAGTCTTGCAAAATAAGATTCAAAATTAGGAAAGTCCTTTAAAATAAAATTCTTGTAGTTTCAATGCATTTGCCATCTGGCTAGGAAAATAAAAAATTAAAAAAAAAAAACTATATAAACGTGGCTATAGCCAAATTCAAAAAAAAAAAAAAGTAAAGGGTTATAGCCGCGTTTTTAAGATGTGGCTGTAGCTATCCCCTATAGCCGGCTAAAGTATGTCATATAGCCATATTTGCCCCCTATAGCCCCATTTGAAAAATGCGGCTATAGTACGTCCTATAGCCGCATTTCTAAAAATGCGGCCATTGGTCTTGGCCTATAGCTGTGTTTACAAAGGCTGTGTTTGTTTTGGCTGAAAATGGATTTGGGAAAACAATTTACGTCCTGCTATGTGTTTGATTGCGCATGGAAAATTTGGTCAAACGGAAAATCATTTCCGTTGACTATAAAATACCCACCCCACAAGTGTAAATCATTTTACACTTTCATTTTACCTTCAAACCATTTCCATCCTCAGAAAATTTCTCTCCTCACTCACTCTCATTACTCATGCCAAGCCCAAGCCGAAGGACGGAGAGAGATATCGCCGGTGAAGCCCAAATCCAATCCTCGACCCACGGCCTCGCCGGTTTGATCGCACCGCTCAAATCCATTGCTGATCTGATCGCGCAGCCTCAGCTTCTCCATCGTGCTTAAACTCATCTCCGATGAACCCAGCTAAACCCACCCCGATTTCACCACATCCCAGTCCCCGACCCACGACCTCACCGTCGTGCTTGCAAGCCCCTCTGCTGATGAAGGTAGTTTCTCATCTATTTCACCTTCGTCCTCTCTCTCACTCGTAAGACCCATCCTTCTTCCACCCACGCTATCGTTGACTTAAATTTTTTTTTTTTTTTAATTGTAAAATAACATTTTTGCTAGGGTTTTGGAGGATTGGTAGTTGGGGTGATTCATGGGTTTCAGTGGTGGTGGGTTGGGGGTGAGTTTAAGCGTTGATGGTGGTCGATTGGGGGTGGTGGATCGTTGGCTATGGTGGTGGATTATGGTTTTGGTAGATGGTTTTGATATTGATTTTGAGATTAATGGGTTTTGATTTTGATTATGATTTTTCAAATTAATTGGTTATGTGGTGGATGATAGTGGCTGGGTTTGGGAGCTGAGAAAATGGCTTAGAAAATGTGAAAATTTTGTAGGAAAATAGCATTTTCAAAATGTTACCAAACACCGAAAATCGTTTTCTGGACTATTTTCTATTGCAGAATCAAACACCTGGATTTTAATTTCCTTACGGGAAAACAATTTCCCCTGAAATCATTTTATGCTCGAAATTGACTTTCCGTTGAACCAAAAATAGCCAAAAATGTAGCCATAGACCCCTCAAGCCTATAGTTACGGGTTTTAGGCCACGGTTATAAATGCGACATAAAAAAACGCAGCTTTAGGCCAAAACGTCTCATAGCCACGTTTTTATGAGCTATAGCCACATTTTTAAAACTCGACTATTGGACTTTTTTTTGTAGTGACCCTAAACCCTAAACCCTAAACCCTAATGGTGATGTAGAACTAGTTAATTTAAGCAACTTGGAGGTCCTTATCTTGGGAGAGAATCGCCTTAATGGAACCTTGCAAAAATTTGCTTGTGATTAGACAAGTCTTTTACTATAAACCAATTAGCAATATTAAAAAATTTCTATTGACAAAATTTCTCGTCATTTCTCTTAATAGATATGGCTGGTTTCAGCAATTTGGAGATTTTAGATTTGAGCTTAAATTATTTCACTGGAAGTATTTCTCCACATATTGCAACACTGTCTTCTCTCAAGGCTATATCAGTAGAAGCCAATAGTCTAAATGGAACTTTAAATCAAGGTGAGAATCTACCAAATTGACATGTCTTGCTGATTCTTGTGGTGGCACATATTTAGCATAGACATTGCTAATCCTTTTGCTTTTGACAAAACTGTGTTCACTAAAGAAACTCGAAGAGTTAGATCTTTCTTCTAATTATTTTGAAGAGATCCTTCCTCATGTTTAAACAACTTGACATCTCTTACGTTGTTCAATATATCATACAACCAGTTCAGTGGAATCATATCTTCAACTTCAATAACTAATCTGACAACCCTCAAGTTCATTGATCTAAGTAATAATCTTTTTGGTGGAAACTGGTCTCCATCTCTAATAGTCAGCATGACATCCCTTGAGAACATTGATTTGAGTAACAATCTTTTTGAAGATTACATTTTTTTCTTATATCCTCTACGCTTACAAAATTTTTAGAAAATTAAAGATCAATAGCTATGTTATCAATAAATTATTTAAATTGCAAGTTTTTGTAGTTTAAAATTATGCATAAAATATAAACTTATAGATTATAGAATAAATAATATCTGATCGACATAAAATTTAACGTGTATTAAGAGCGTAAAGAACATGTAATTTAATGGTTAGATTTTCAAAATATATAATAATATTTATTTTATTGAATAAGATTGTAGCTAGATTGTAATTTAACAACTTGTTGTGGTCCTACTATAATAATCACTTTTCTATGCTTTTATTAGACAAGCGGAGTGTCACTCATTTTTCTTAATCCCGCAAAAGCAAAAGGGTATTTTAGAATATTATTATTGTTATTATTTTTAGAGAGATTTTAGAATATTATTAATGCAACCGTAACAAATAAAAAGGTACACTAATGTTCATTATCAAATGCCAAATATAAATATTTTCTCTAAAAAAAAAAGTCATATTACCGAATGCCTCTAGGACATTTGTTATTGGACCTTTTTAAGAAAATTTTAATACCACTTTTATAGAAAATATAAAAATTTATTAAATAAGTTAATTACTCTTTTCTAAAAATATTCATTAAACCAGTATCTTAAGCTATTCATTAAGGGCACGTTTGGTAGACTGTAATAGGCACGGTAATGAAATAGTTATTCCTTTGGTTTAGTTATTCAATAGTTTGGTTATGTTTTTATTATAGGGAATAGTCATTCCTTATGAATAGCTATTCTTTAAAATGAGCAATAACCATTCCTCTCTAAAAGGGTTGTAATAGCTATTCCTTAGTAGATGTAATAATTTCTAACATTAATATATTTCCAAATAAATAAGCTTTCCATATCCACCTAACAATTATGGAAATAAAAAATCATCAAAAAATAACTCATATCTCTAATATATTATTTTCTAGGAAATATAATTGTGTGAATGAGATATTTCCTAAAATAAATCATAAGTTTAATTCTAATGTTACAACTCACAACCAAACTAATGAATAGGTTTAGTTATTCCATTACAATACATTTTATTCCTAGTAATAAAAATTACTATTCCTGTTGTAATTCACATTCAGTGTACCAAACGTACCCTAACTAAATAAAAAAAAGCCAATGATCGATGATATGATTTTTTTTCCCTATCAATAAATGATGAGATTTGTAAGGTGGGCGACCATACAGATCAAAAAGCAACTTTTGATTTTAGACTGGTGACAGTTTTTGGATGAAGTCAACAAAGCTGTCTTCAAAGTCGTCTTTCTAAATGATATTGATGCTTACCAAAATCTTCCGACCATTGCTTTAACTTTAGAGGTTAGTCTTTTACGTTTGAATACTTTGATTGACCATTCTTCATTCAACAATCAACATGGGTCCTTTTTTTTTTAAGAAAAATGTAATTTCATTTTTTTGTAATGTGGATGCAAATTTATCGGCTGCAGTCTTTGGTCTATCACTACTCTTTTTTGTCAATGTTTCTCTCTTTTTTATTAATTTATGATGGGCTTAAATGTAGGACATTGTTGTTCTTACTCTTCTTCACATTCTTCTTGTCTTTCAAGTCTCTGTCTCTTGCACTTCTTCTTCTTCCTTTGGAAATTGGAATCGAATCAGTTGAACACCAACAACACTTTCTTCTTCATTATCTCTCTGAACTTTTAGGCTGTGTTATATTCTCACACCACTCTCAAAATTTGTTCTCATATATAATATCTCATTCCTCATTCTCAAAATTTTGAGGAATGTAGTGAACTGGGGCTGGGGTTTTAGTCTACACGTAGAAATCACTCCAACTCTCGCTTTTCTAGCTGTGGCCTCAATTATTTCCTTGCTTGTGGAGTGGGTTTATAGGATTATCCACAACTCTGTCTCTCTCTCTCTCTCCATAAGTCTAAAGCTTCTTTTTAGAAGTTGAACCATTAGACTTCAATAGCAAAATTTCCACAGCCTCCTTTCTTGACTTGACTAACACGTCTTCCAAACCAACACGTTTTTCTTGACTTTTGTGCACGCATATAAACCGACCAAGGAGTTGACAGACTAAATCCACTCCTACAAGAACTCTTCTTCCTTAATTTTCTCTTATAAATTGCCACCCAAGCCATAACTCACACTACTTTATGTTCTCTAACTTCACAGTACACAGAGAAAAAAACTTTTGGACCCTAAATACCTCTGCTCCGCTCAACTTAAAGCACTGGTTCGAATCTAATCCATTGTGTCAGAAAAAAATTTGTTCTCATATCTAATATCTCATTCCTCATTCTCAAAATTTTGAGCAATAACCTAAACATGATTTTTAGACTCAATAAAGCCCACCTCTTTCTCCTCATTTGCCTTTCCCTCCTCCTCATCCTCATTCATGCAAGACCTTATGTTCCAAAACAAAATGTTGTGGATGAGGAATCAGCTAGAAACAAAGCTACTTCTGCAAATGCATTTGCACAAACTCCAAGTGTTCTAGCTTCTCAAAAACATAAAAATAGAAAAAGGAATATACCTGCATTGATATTTACATTATTGGTTGGAGTATTGGGCAGAAATTTGCTTGGATTTGTTACATTATTAATTGGAGTATTGGGCGCAAATTTGCTTGGATTTGTGGAGGGAGCGGTGGTTTTTGGTAGAGGTGGAAGGAAGCCCTTCGGCCCGACAATCTTTAGCCCTTTAATAAAAAAGAAAGAGGACCTAGCTTTCTTGGCCATCGAAGGTGGCCTAGCTTCTTTGGAAGTCATTGGATGAGGTGTGTGCGGAGAGGTTTTAAAGGCGGAATTGCCAGGAAGCAGCAGGAAAATTGTTGCAATCAAGAAGATAATTCAACCTCCAATGCATGCAACAGAATTGACCGGGGACGAAAGTAAGAATCTAAACGGTAAAATGCGTCAAATTCGATCAAAGATAAATATTGTGGGTAAGATTAGGCACCAGAAACTTATTCCTTTATTTGCCCATGTGTGTCACGGTGATTGCCATTATCTTGTATATGAATTCATGAAGAATGGCAGTTTACAAGACGTGTTAGATGAAGTTTCTAATGGGACTAAGGAGTTGGATTGGCTTGCTCGGTACAAAATTGCATTAGGAGTGGCAACCGGGCTTGAACATATGCACTTTCTCCACAACCCATGTATAATTCATAATGATCTGAAGCCTGCAAATGTACTTTTGGACGATGACATGGAAGCTAGAATTTTTGATTTTGGGTTAGCAAAAGTAATGCCTGATGCTAATATCTATATCACAGGCTCCAATGTGGCAGGGACTATAGGTTATATAGCACCAAAATACCTCTAAACGCAGAAGTTCACAGCCAAATCTAATATCTATAGTTTCGGTGTGTTGCTAGGGGTTTTGGTGATAGGAAAGAAGCCAACTGATCCGTTTTTCCACGACACGGATGAGATATGCTTAGCTAAATGGCTTTGGAATGTAATGACATCAGATAATCCTGAATAAGCAATTGATTCCAAGCTTATGGGAAACGGGTTTGAACATGAAATGCTGTCAGTTTTAGATGATCCAAGTGACAGGCCTAGCAGCAAGGATGTCAGGTGCATGCTGTCTCAGATCAAGGATGAAATATATTGAAGAATATCAGATACCAGTACAAGCTGCAAGTCGTTTAAATGTCACTGCTGTGCTACATGTAGTTTATGTTTACTGTTATTACTATTTAAGTCATCACGTGCTGATCATGTGATATTTAAGTTAGATATTAAGTAGACTAGTTTGTTAAGTTTGTTAATGTGTTAGTGACTCAATGTATATAAACTAATCAAGTTTTCAATAATAATCAAGCAGAGCATTTATTCATTTTGTTTCCTCTTTTCTAATTTCTCTCTTCTAATTTCAATAAAATACATGAGAGCCAGCCCTCAACCCAATCGAGTCTTGAGTTATCAAAAACTATTCTGAGAGAAGGTAAGGGTAAGTTGGTGGGGAATCGGAATTCAATTTGTATTAGGGAGGAAAACCCGTGGTTGCCCGACAAGTCGGAGTGGAAAGACTTGATATCCCAAGAGAAAGAGCATAGGTGGGTCCAATCAAAAAAATCAAGCCGAAATGGTGTTTTGTCAAAAAAATCAGCTTACAAGTCAACGGCTTATGCTGGGCCCCATAGAATTATCTCTGAAATTCGATATGGAAAACAAACCTTTCTTGAAAGATTAAAAATGCTTCTTTGGCGTACTGCATCAGACAATCTCCCTACAAGAGAAAGACACAGCAAGTTTATGACCATTGATAATACTAGCTGCTTGCTTTGCAATATTGGTGCCATAGAGTCCTCATTCCATTTGGTTTTTCACTTTCATTTAACAAGGTTCCTCTTGTTTGGTAGTAAATGGAATATTAGGCTTCAAGGGTTTCAAATTGACTCTTTGGAAAATTGATTTAAATTTATACTTGATCCTCCCCATCTTCTCTCCCATGGAAGCTGACCAAAAAGCTGAATTCCTTTTGTTTGGAGCATTGGTGCTAGATATGGTGTGGAGGGCTAGAAACTCTGTCCTTGATGAGGCGTAAGTTATTTCTTATGAGGATGTTCTACTCAAGGTTTTTTAGGAGCATCGGAAAGATTTCTGGTCCGGCTAGCATTAAGATAAAATTTTTACTCTAACATAATCTAAATGTATATGTGTGCGAAACTTCCTCTTGAAGACTTGAACCCCAACTCTTACCCTCCACACCCCACAAGCACTTATACTTATAAAATGACCATCGTATCAAAAGTGTGCAGTAGTGTTGTGCCACACTTTTTTTTTTTTTTTATAGACTTGCCGAATGTTAATATTGGTCCAATAATGACCCATTGTATTAAAGTCTGTCCTATATGTGATACACTTCTTTTTTTTTTTTTTCTTTTTTCTTTTTTTATAAGAAAAGGGAATCAACTTATAAGATTTTCTCGGCACTATTGGACACAGCTAGCATATATGCATGCAAGCAAATTCTTATTACATTCCTCATTATTGGAAATGTGAAAACAATACATATTTTTAGTATCATGGTAAATCTCAAAAAAAAAAATTTGAAAAATAAAAGTACGCAATAAGCCAATAATTAATTTCATGTTTTAATTTTTAAATTTACATTCAACTTTGAGTATAGATCAAATATTTATATTTTACACTTAAAATTGTATCATATTTTGATTGGAAACTAACATATAATTTGCAATCAATTTAACATACAAAGGCAATAATAAATAATAAAGAAGTACAATGACACTTTAGCCAATAATAAGGAGGCTCTCAAGCCCGACAATCTTTAGCACTTTGATAAAAAAGAAAGAGGACCTAGCTTTCTTGGCCATCGAAGGTGGCCTAGCTTCATTGGAAGAGGTGTTTGTAGAGAGGTTTTAAAGGCAGAATTGCCAAGAAGCAGCAGGAAAATTGTTGCGATCAAGAAGATAGTTCAACCTTTGACCGAGGACGAAAGTAAGAATCTAAATGGTAAAATGCGTCAAATTCGATCAAAGATAAATATTGTGGGTAAGATTAGGCACCGGAATCTTATTCCTTTATTAGCCCATGTGTGTCACGGTGATTGCCATTATCTTGTATATGAATTCATGAAGAATGACAGTTTATAAGACATGTTAGATGAAGTTTCTAATGGGACTAAGGAATTGGATTGGCTTGCTCGGTACAAAATTGCATTAGGAGTGGCAACTGGGCTTGAACATATGCACTTTCTCCACAACCCATGTATAATTCATAAAGATCTGAAGCCTGCAAATGTGCTATTGGACGATGACATGGAAGCTAGAATTTCAGATTTTGGGTTAGCAAAAGTAATGTCTGATGCTAATATCTATATCACAGGCTCCAATGTGGCAGGGACTATAGATTATATAGCACCAGAATACCTCCAAATGTAGAAGTTCACAGCCAAATCTGATATCTATAGCTTCCAATAAAATTATATGTTAGTTTCCAATCAAAATATGATACAATTTTCAGTGTAAAATATAAATATTTCATCTATACTCAATGTTGAATGTAAATTTAAAAATTAAAACATGAAATTAATTATTGGCTTATTGCGTTCTTTTTTTTTTTAGATTTACCATGATACTAAAAATATGTACTATTTTCACATTTCCAATAATGAGGAATGTAATAAGAATTTGCTTGCATGCATATATGCTTGCTGTGTCCAATAGTGCTGAGAAAATCTTATAAGTTGATTCCCTTTTCTTATAATAATAAAAAAAAAACAAAAGTGTATCGCATATAGGACAAACTTTAAAACAATGGGTCCTTATTGGACCAATATTAACATTCGGCAAGTCTATAAAAAAAAAAAAAAAGTGTGGCATAACACTACTGCACACTTTTGATACGATGATTATTTTATATGTGCTTGTGGGGGTGTGGAGGGTAAGAGTTGGGGTTCAAGTCTTTTCGATGATCCTGAAAAACCTTGAGTAGAACATCCTCATAAGAAATAACTTTCGCCTCATCAAGGACAGAGTTTCTAGCCTTCCACACCATATCTAGCACCAATGCTCCAAATAGAAGAAATTCAGCTTTTTGGTGAGCTTCCATGGGAGGATCAAGTATAAACTTAAACCAATTTTCCAAAGAGTCAATTTGAAACCCTTGAAGCCTAATATTCCATTTACTACCAAACCAGAGGAACCTTGTTAAATGACAGTGAAAAACCAAATGGAATGAGGACTCTATGACACCAATATTGCAAAGCAAGCAGCTAGTATTATCAATGGTCATAAACTTGCTGTGTCTTTCTCTTGTAGGGAGATCGTCTGATGCAGTATGCCAAAGAAGCATTTTTAATCTTTCAAGAAAGGTTTGTTTTCCATATCGAATTTTGGAGATAATACTGTGGGGCTCAGCATAAGCCGCTGACTTGTAAGCTGATTTTTTTGACAAAACACCATTTTGGCTTGATTTTTTTGACTGGACCCACCTATGCTCTTCCTCTTGAGATATCAAGTCTTTCCACTTCGACTTGTTGGGCAACCGCGGGTTTTCCTCCCTAATACAAATTGAATTCTGATTCCCAACCAACTTACACTTACCTTCTCTAAGAATAGTTTTTGATAACTTAAGACTTGACTGGGTTGAGGGCCGGCTCTCATGTATTTTATTGAAATTAGAAAAGAGGAAACAGAATGAATAAATGCTCTGCTTGATTATTATTGAAAACCTGATTAGTTTATATACATTGAGTCACTAACACATTAACAAACTAGTCTACTTAATATCTAACTCAAATATCACATGATCAGCACGTGATGACTTAAACAGCAATAACAGTAAACATAAACTACATGTAGCACAGCAGTGGCATTTAAACGACTTGCAGCTTGTACTGGTATCTGATATTCTTCAATATATTTCATCCTTGATCTGAGACAACATGCACTTGACATCCTTGCTGCTAGGCCTATCACTTGGATCTTCTAAAACTGACAGCATTTCATGTTCAAACCCGTTTCCCATAAGCTTGGAATCAATTGCTTGTTCCGGATTATCTGATGTCATTACGTTCCAAAGCCATTTAGTTAAGCATATCTCATCCGTGTTGTGGAAAAACGGATTAATTGGCTTCTTTCCTATCACCAAAATCCCTAGCAACACACCGAAGCTATAGATATTAGATTTGGCTGTGAACTTCTGCGTTTGGAGGTATTCTAGTGCTATATAACCTATAGTCCCTGCCACATTGGAGCCTGTGATATAGATATTAGCATCAGGTATTACTTTTGCTAACCCAAAATCAGAAACTCTAGCTTCCATGTCATCGTCCAATAGTACATTTGCAGGCTTCAGATCTTTATGAATTATACATGGATTGTGGAGAAAGTACATATGTTCAAGCCCGGTTGCCACTCTTAATGCAATTTTGTACCGAGCAAGCCAATCCAATTCCTTAGTCCCATTAGAAACTTCATCTAACACGTCTTGTAAACTGTCATTCTTCATGAATTCATATACAAGATAATGGCAATCACCGTGACACACATGGGCTAATAAAGGAATAAGATTCTGGTGCCTAATCTTACCCACAATATTTATCTCTGATCGAATTTGACGCATTTTACTGTTTAGATTCTTACTTTCGTCCCCGGTCAATTCTGTTGCATGCATTGAAGGTTGAACTATCTTCATGATCGCAACAATTTTCCTACTGCTTCCTGGCAATTTCGCCTTTAAAACCTCTCCGCACACACCTCATCCAATGACTTCCAAAGAAGCTAGGCCACCTTCGATGGCCAAGAAAGCTAGGTCCACTTTCTTTTTGATCAAAGGGCTAAAGATTGTCGGGCCTGAGGGCTTCCTTCCGCCTCTACCAAAAACCACCGCTCCCTCCACAAATCCAAGCAAATTAGCGCCCAATACTCCAATCAATAATGTAACAAATCCAAGCAAATTTTCGCCCAATACTCCAATCAATAATGTTAATATCAATGCAGGTATATTCATTTTTCTATTTTTATGTTTTTGAGAAGCTAGAACATTTGGAGGTTGTGCAAATGCATTTGTAGAAGTAGCTTTGTTTCTAGCTGATTCCTCATCCACAACATTTTGTTTTGGAACATAAGGTCTTGCATGAATGAGGATGAGGAGGAGGGAAAGACAAATGAGGAGAAAGAGGTGGGCTTTATTGAGTCTAAAAATCATGTTTGGGTTATTGCTCAAAATTTTGAGAATGAGATATTAGATATGAGAACAAAGCTAGATGAAGAGGTAAGAGAGACCAAGAATCATATAACTAAGCTTACAAATTCATTGAGTGGGATAGAGAGAGGGAAGCTTCCTTCCCAAACTCAATCCAATCCTATCAATCAAAATCTAAAAATTGGCTCTAAGGATAAACATGAGAAAGTAAAAGTTGTGACCATTTTGAGGAGTGGTAAAGAGATTGATAAAAGTTCTTCTTTAGTAACTAAGAAATCTAAGGAGACCCCAATTGAAAAAGAGAAGGATGAAATTGAGTCACTTGAATTTGGTGAAATTGAACAATGCCTAATCCCTCCACCATTTTCACAAGCCTTAAAATTACATAGGAAATTGGACACCGCATCTGAGATATTAGAGCATTTGCATCAAGTCAAGATAAATTTTCCATTATTGCATGTTATCAAGCAAATGTCTGCATATGCCAAGGTAATTAAGGACTTATGCACCATCAAGAGAAAGCATCATGTGAAGAATACCGCATTCCTAACAGAACAGGTAAGTGCAGTTATTCAACATAAGACCCCACCAAAGTATAAGGATCCAGGTTGTCCTACGATCTCTTGTACTATTGGAGATTACATCATGGAGCATGCATTGCTAGATCTTAGGGCAAGTGTTAATTTGATCCCTTTCAGTGTATATCAAAAACTTGGACTTTGTGAGTTGAAACCTACTTCAGTAACTTTACAGTTGGCTGATCGCTCTATAAGGGAACCGAGAGGGATTGTTGAGGATGTGTTGGTGAAAATTGAACAATTTTATTATCCTGTTGATTTTATTGTTCTAGATTACCAACCTGTTTTACATCCTAGTGTTCATACCCCTATTATTTTGGGTAGATCTTTTCTTGCCACAGCTAATGCTTTAATTAATTGTAGGAATGGAAGGATGCAACTCACTTTTGGTTCCATGACTTTGGAGTTAAACATATTTCATGTGGCTAAACAACCACATGAGGATGATGACTGCACTTATGTGAACCTCATTGGGGTGGTGGTTCAAGAAAAGTTTAATAAGAATTGTTTTTCTGATCTTCTTGAAACTCTTCTTAATAATTTTGTTGGTTTTTGTGATTTAGAATGTGATATTTATGTATCTGAAAATTTTTCTTTGTTGGATTCCTCATAGGTTTTGGAAGAACAATAGATGATGGCAATTAATAAAAGATGGAAGCCTTGCTTTGAGAAGCTACTAGAAAATGAAAAAAAGCTCGTGCATTCAAGTGAAGAGGCACCATAGCTAGAGCTTAAGCCGCTGCCCGGTGGTCTTAAATTTGCATATTTAGGCCTAGGTAAGTTAAAACCTAGGTGGGATGGCTCTTTCATTGTAAGGGAAGTGTTTAACCATGGAGCTGTAGTAGTTGAGGACCCTAGAGATGGTAGGATTTTGAAAATAAATGGACAAAGGTTAAAACTATTCTTAGGAGGAGTTATATCTGAGGAGGAGACTATGTTACTGGAGATCCCTGCCTATTGGGATGCTATGTGAACTTTGAAAAAGCCTTCTGAAGTTGTACCATATTTGTTTTAATTTTTTTTTTTTTTTTTTTTTGCCTTTTGTTTTTGTTTATGCTTTTTTGTTTTTCTGTTTTCTTATTATTTTTCTTTTGTGAGCTAACATTTGCAGGTGTGAAAGAAATTTCAAAAAAAAAAAAAATCAAATGCTTAAGGTGACTTCTTCCCTTTATACTTGAATTTATTTTGGCTTTGATACATTGAGGGCAATGCAATATTTTAGTTGAGGGGAGAGGTCTACACATTTTGCTGCACCTTACATGATTTTTATTTTTTTCTTCTTTCTTTTTGGTTGCAACTTTTCAATTAAAAAAAAAAAAACCCTCGAATTTGAATGCAAAAGAGTTATAAGCTTTATTTTTATATCATGTGATGAAATGAATAATGCTGAGTTGGTTATACTATTTCTTATATTAAGACTCTTTCATAAAGAGCACAATTGGAAACTTTTTAGCACAATAGCCAGGTTAGCGGACGGTTGGATGTTGGATATGCATGGATCATGAACAAGCTAGATATAAGCTGAAACTCAACCCATATAAAGAGTTCTTGAGCCTTACTCTTCTTTGTGAAAGTATATCTTTGTTTGAACTCTTAAATTTCTCTCATATGCTTCAATTTTTGTAAAATATCTCTATATTTTTTTTTGGTTGACTACTAGAAACATTATGGGGAGATATACCATGATCTTACTTATTTTTGTCCTTAAGCATGCTGGTTTATGTGGAATTTTAGGAGATGAGAGCTTAAGGCCATCAATCTTTTTTCACCAGCTAAGAGCATCTCCAGCAGTAGAGGCATCTTCCAAATATTAGCCATAATAGAGAATGTGAGCAAAAAACCAAGCTCCAGTGGATTAGGCATACCCAGTTTTTTTTTTTTGGCTTTTGAACAGTAGCCCAACAAATCTGATGGGCTACTGTTCATTAGCCATTCAATATCTTGAATAAAATATTATACCCACTCCTTTTTATATTATTTTTTCTCTTTCCTCCAGATTTCTTTTTCTTTCTCATTCTCTCTGTTGCTTTCTTCTTCTTTTTTTCTCTCATTCTCTCATTCACTCTGTTGCTTTTTTTCTCTCCGTTCTTCTCCGCTCTTCTCCGCCCACAACCCAAGAAGCAACGCCCACAACCCAAGCCGTTGCTTCTTTTTTTCTCATAAACAAAACGAAATCAAAAAAAAAGAAAAAAAAAAGAAAAAGAAAAAAAAAGAAAGAGGAAACAGAGAGACTTGTTCATGAGCAAAACAATTAATCCAAACACAAAACACAAAACAAAATCCAATTCTTAAAATAAAATTGAATCAGAACAAGAAAATATGAAAAAAAAAAAAAAAAAGCCGATCTGACCCAAGCCGATCGGTGGGGAGGACGACGAGCGGTGGCTGGTGCGGCGGTGGAGATGCTGTCGCGGCGGCTGGAGCGGCGGTGAAGTGCTGGAGCGGCATGCAGTGGAGGCCCAAGCTCTCTCTCTCTCTCTCTCTCTCTCTCTCTCTCTCTCTCTCTCTCTCTCTGATGTGAAGAGCTGGAATGTTCTTGTGAGGTGAAAAAGAAAATAAAAAGAAAGGGTCTGTGTGTCTTGTGTGGAGGAGAAAAACAAGAAAAAGAAAAAAGGAAAAAAAGAAAAAAAAACATGAATGAAAATGAAAGGAAAGGTAGAAAAATAATATAAAAAATAAAAAATCCTAATTAAGAAATTCTACTATAATATTTTCACAATATTTTCACAGTAAATTTTAAGTAACAAATTGTTATTAGTTAATATTGGTGAGAAAAAAAATAATTTCAGCAGTGAGTTCAAATTAGAACTAGTAACAAATTTTCACATAAATTTTGTTGTGAAAGTATTGCGAAAAATGTTGTAAATATAACACTTTTCATTAAAAAATATAATGGTTGGGAATAAATATAGGAATAATAAATGATGATAAAGAATGAATGAAAAAATGATATTTAAATGGGATAGAGATTCTGTTAGAAGTGTATTTGAAAAAGTGAGTAGACAAAAGCTAAATATCACTGTTCATTAGCCAAACAGTACAAAAATTTGGCTATTCTGCTGGAGATGCTCTAAACAAATATTCAGCCTACCTTTACATTAACCATTGTCACCATCATTTGAGCCATGAGAAATATTTTCACAATACCACAAAACATTTTTGTTTATGGGTGTTCTCTTGGGGGTTCAAGTTTTGAGCAATTGATGTATTTAGATACCACCATTGTCTCTCTTTTCTTTCAAAAAAAAATCCAAAAGAAGAAGAAAAAAAAAAAAAAAAAAAAAAAAAAGACATACATATAAATCATTGGTGTCTTACACATCTTTCATGTATTTCAGAAGAGTTGTATGGTTAAGTAAAAGTTGTTTTGATTCAAGTTGGTTGTTACTGCTATGAGTTGGGTTTGGCTTGCATTTTCTACATTTGATTCATATACCTCATATTTCAAAGAGAGCAGTTTACCTTTACCTAGCCAAAAGATTATACTACCATTGAGCCTAAAGTCCTACTTGATCCTAAAGGTGCATGACTGGTATGTGTTTGGAATAAAAACTAGGGACGAGAATGGTATTAACTTCATGTTTCCAGGAATTCAACATCCTTTCCAAGAGATCTTTTCCCGTTGTTTTAGCGGCTGTTTTTGTATACACATGTGATATTCTTAAAACTTCTTCTTTCCTTTTTGTTCACATGTGATTTGAAGAGAGAAACCATTACTTCTATGTGTGTTCTTTCAGAGTGTTGATGACTTAAGAGAGGTTTTGGAGTAGAAGCTCTAATCTAGATTATTCTTGGTCTATGCATGTTTGGAAAAGCTGGTTTGATTGGATGGGCTATGCACACACACACTCCAAAAGTGAAGCTTGTGAAAGCTCTTTAATATGATGAATAGTATCCGAACTCAAAAATTGAAAGTTCATTTGTATGATATAATAGTAAAGCAGACTAACATTTGCTGCAGGAATTTTCAGGAAACATTTGACTTTTGTGGGTAGAGTCACTACAAACCCTCACAAGAGTAAACTCGTCCACTAGGGTGACCTAGGGGTTCAAAGACTTGCTGCACATGGGAAGTGCAGTCGTGTAGCCTACGAAAGTGGCTTGTATTTTAGTTTTAATTTTTCACTTTTACTAGACATGGTTACTTTGTGGATTGCTAGGGACTAGCAAGATTTAAGTTGGGGGGTGTGTGATAACGCCTTAAAATGTATACTTGTTATATATTTATGTGGGCGTTATCTCCTTATTACTATGCTTAATTTGTATAATTAAGCCATGATTTGTATTAGTCCCTATTATTTATCTTTACATAATTTCTTGAATAAGATGCTATTCATTGTGTGTAATTTTCTACTTTCAGGAAATCATGTGAGAAAGATGAGTTTACAGGAATCTGTGAGAGAATGGAGGTCAAACTAGAATTAAAGTGGAGCTAAAGGACCATGCCTAAATGTCTAAGGAGGTGCAGCTGGAGTGCTTGGATCATCTAACATGATTGGAAGCTTCAAATAAGGAAAGAAATCAAAGAGGCAGAATCTGAAAAGGAAAAATCTGATTTGAGCACTGATCAGTATTTTGGGCGTATCTCTCTCCTCAAAAATCCAATTGACACAAAGCTAGATGGGTTGGAACCGTGACTTAAATATCTACAACTTTCCAGTTTTGAGTTTTTCGAAATTCTCAATTTTTGAAGGCCGAAATTAACTCACAAGTTACTGCTGTAAACCTGGACGGAAATTAAAATAGGAAAAGTTTTATTTTCTTTGGACACTTAAACATTAGGGTTTTAGAAGGGAGGCTGTGAGAACGAATTTTGGCAGAGAAAACCTTGTATTTTTCTTTCTCTAATGGCAGTCTAAACTCTTTACTAGGGCTAGGGGTTATGTTTCTTCTATGCGGTATGAATATTCAATGTGATTCTTTTTAAGATTTTATCAATAACATATTTGATTGTTCAATTAGATTTCTTTTGATGTATTAGTTCTTCCATGCTTTCAATAAGTTCAATCATGTTTTTCTTATTGTTTAGAGGAATTTCTAATAGTTTCAAATAGAAATCAGGTTTTAAAGTGAATGAGTTTTTCTGAAAATTTTTCTAACCGCATTATTAATCGAGGTTATCATGCGTTCTTGAATTGTCTCAGTTCAACCGAATCATAAGTTTTTAATTGTATAAGAACAATCAATTATGAAATAGATATTTTCTTAGATCACAAAAAATTTTCATATCGATATAGGGAAACACCCCGATGCCCTAGTATTTACATTATTGATTTAAATCAATTTTTATTATTTTTCTTGTTAACACTCACCAAGCAAAAGTATTTTTCTTCTTCACCCAAATTGTTATTTAATTATATTGTCTTTGAATTTACCCTGCTCCTTGTGGTTCGACCTCGGTTCTCCGAGAATTATATTGCTACGATCTCCTGCACTTGGGAGTGAGTAAGCAGGTATTTAGGGTCCAAAAGCCTTTTTCTCTGTGTACTGTGAAGTTAGAGAACATAAAGTAGTGAGTTATGGCTTGGGTGGCAATTTATAAAAGAAAATTAAGGAAGAAGAGTTCTTGTAGGAGTGGATTTTGTCAACTCCTTGGTCGGTTTATATGCGTGCACAGAAGTCAAGAAAAACGTGTTGGTTTGGAAGACGCGTTGGTGTTGGTTTGGAAGACGCGTTAGTCAAGTCAAGAAAAGAGGCCGTGGAGGCTGTGGAAATTTTGCTATTGAAGTCTAATGGTTCAGCTTCTAAAAAGAAGCTTTAGACTTATGGAGAGAGGGAGAGAGTTGTGGAATTCATTACTTGTTTGTTGACTTTGGAAAAGTGGGTAATCCTAAAAACCCACTCCACAAGCAAGGAAATAATTGAGGCCACAGCTAGAAAAGCGAGAGTTGGAGTGATTTCTACGTGTAGACTAAAATCCCAGCCCAAGTTCACTACATTGCTCAAAATTTTGAGAATGAGGAATGAGATATTAGATGTGAGAACAAATTTTGAGAGTGATGTGAGAATATAACACAGCCTAAAAGTTCAGAGAGATAATGAAGAAGAAAGTGTTGTTGGTGTTTAGCTGATTTAATTCCAATTTCCAAAGGAAGAAGAAGAAGCGCAAGAGAAATAGATTTGAAAGACAAGAAGAAGGCAAAGAAGAGTAAGAACAACAATGTCCTACATTTAAGCCCATCATAAATTAATAAAAAAGATAGAAACATCGACAAAAAAGAGTAGTGATAGACCAAAAACTGCAACCGATAAATTTGCATCCACATTACAAGAAAACGAAATTACATTTTTCTTAAAGAAAAAGGACCCATGTTGATTGTTGAATGAAGAATGGTCAATCAAAGTATTCAAACGTAAAAGACGAACCTCTAAAGTTAAAGCAATGGTTGGAAGATTTTGGTAAGCATCAATATCATTTAAAAAGACGA
Organism: Quercus aquifolioides; assembly: GCA_019022515.1. Classification (NCBI taxonomy): domain Eukaryota; kingdom Viridiplantae; phylum Streptophyta; class Magnoliopsida; order Fagales; family Fagaceae; genus Quercus; species Quercus aquifolioides. The sequence continues at coordinate 181,057 of JAFHAW010000027.1, read as the reverse complement.
CTTTGAAGGCAGCTTTGTTGATTTCAGCCAAAAACTGTCGCTAGTCTAAAATCAAAAGTTTCTTTTTGATCTATATGGTCGCCCACCTTACAAATCTCATCATTTATTGATGAAAAAAAAAATCTTATCATCTATCATTGGCTTTTTTTTTTTTTTTTTAGTTAATGAATGGCTTAAGATATTGGTTTAATGAATATTTTTAGAAAAGAGTAATTAACTTATTTAATAAATTTTTATATTTTCTATAAAAGTGGTATTAAAATTTTCTTAAAAAGGTCCAATAACGAATGTCCTAGAGGCATTCGTTAATATGACTTTTTTTTTAGAGAAAATATTTATATTTGGCATTTGATAGTGGGCATTAGTGTACCTTTTTATTTGTTAAGGTTGCATGAATAATATTCTAAAATTCCCTTTTGCTTTTGCGGGATTAAGAAAAATGAGTGACACTCCACTTGTCTAATAAAAGCATAGAAAAGTGATTATTATAGTAGGACCACAACAAGTTGTTAAATTACAATCTAGCTACAATCTTACTCAATAAAATAAATATTATTACATATTTTGAAAATTTAACCGTTAAATTACATATTCTTTACGCTCTTTATACACATGTTAAACTACAAAAACTTGCAATTTAAATAATTTATTGATGACATAGCTATTAATCTTTAATTTTCTAGAAATTTTGTAAGCGTAAAAGATATAAGAAGAAGATATAATCTAATGGTGGATCCATTGAGATTGTTTAGATTACAATTAGACAATACTAAGACTTGTAATTGAAACAAAGGGTCCCAGCTAGGGTTTTCAGTTTCTATGTCAAGTTTGTTGTTGTCATCATTCATTAATTGAATCACCTTAAGCTTGGAGGGATTATAAAATGAGCTAAAAGGGAATAAACCTTCAAAAAGATTGTTACTCAGATCAATGTTCTGAAGGGATGTCATGCTGGCTATTAGAGATGGAGACCAATTTCCACCAAAAAGATTATTACTCAGATCAATGAACTTGAGGGTTGTCAGATTAGCTATTGAAGTTGAAGATATGATTCCAC
>JAFHAW010000027.1:0-175000 GCA_019022515.1 Quercus aquifolioides | reverse complement strand
CCTTCCTGCCTCTTTCCTCAACTTTACTAGGTCATGATTTGTAGTGTTTGTTGTTCCTAAGAACAATAATTGATAAATAAATTGAATTTCATTACATTCAACATATCATATAAATTATTAAAATTCACATAAATTAGATTCACCATAAAATTAGAGAATAGTGGAAAGATATTACCTTAATGATGCTTTAAAGTGATCTCATGACAAGAAGCAAATACCGTCAATTCATATATGTTTTTAGATGGAGCGGTTGAACTGTAGACCAAGTCACTGTCTTGAGATGATACACACATGTACGGGGTTTCCGATGTAATAGGCTAAAACATTGTGTGTGCCGCCCCTAGGATATAACAACTTAGCGGCCTTCACTGATTATCCTTATAAGCCTACACCGCTTTTAGGATTGAAGCTCTCAATAGTACTTCCTTACCCAGAAAAATAATGTATAGGAGGATAAATTATTTTCAAGAAAGTATAATTTTGACTCAGCAAAAATGTAGGGAGTTTTTCTTGTTACATGAAAAATGGTGTCCATAAGAAAATTGATTTTCTCATATATCTATCTTACGGACATGTTGGCTGCTTATGTATATATAGGCTAAGTCATTTATACTAATTGAAATTGTCTTCATATCAAAATGCTTACAGCGACCACCGCGCACCCTTGGTACAGTGGTCACTCCACAAGTATAAGTGCTTATGGGGTGTGGGGGGCAAGGGCCAGTGGTTCAAGTTTCTAGGAATGAGATTTACAAACATATACACTAAGATTAGGCTTAGCCACTAACGTTTACTAGGCAGCCAACTCATATAACAAATAGAAAATAAAAAATATTATTATTATTATAAAAATATTCCAACAGTGTTTATATCCCATAGCTAAGATAACTCAACCGTCCAATTCCAATTTCAACAAAGGAGAATTGCAAAACACAACCAACTCTACCACTAATTGCACTTCTCATCTTCATCCCTTTGCTCTCTTGTCCTGAACATCAAAGACAAGCAGTGGTGGCTCCAGAAATTTTGTTTAGGGGGGTCATTAAAAAACTTAAATAAAAAAATCTTAATAAAAAGAGAACTTGAATATATCGAGTTATTGACAAAAAAAAAAAAAAAAAAATTGAAGTTTTACAATTTCCATCTACAAGTTTTCAAATTTTGAATTGTTATATGATAGTTCATTATGAGTATTTATTGCCATTGTGGGTAGCTATGACCATTTTATTTTGTTAAGTTTGTCTAACATTTTTATTTTTATGTAGTTGTTATTATCTATTTGTCTTTGTTTTTATAAAAAATATTTTAAACTAAATGAATAAACTTAACTCATTGTTTTTGTTTTGATTATTGACGCACACAACCACACTCATTCATACATAAATAATACACTATGTGTCTACTTAACCAATCAAATACTTGAACAATCACTAGCTTTACAATTTTTTTCCTTGAATTTTTCTAACTTTATAACAAAAGGTTATTATAACATGATAATAATACACACACATGCAATAAACCCTCTCTATTTCCTAATTACTAAATTATATAAAGTTATACTATATTTAGAGTCATGTTAACGGATCCCCTTAGGGCAATTGTTATATTTTCCATGAAAGTGGTGTCAAAACATTTCTCTTATATTTATACTTTACAAGCAAACTTCCACACACATCATTATTTACACAAATAACATTATAATAAAAAGTAATGCATACAATCAATATTAGATACACTCAACATATATAATATGAAGAATAATCCTAAAGATACAAACTATTTTATAAAATATTTTATAAATTGCTGATGCGGTGAGTGATTATTGGTAAATGAAAAAATGATATTAATGATTGGTCTAGATGAAAACCAATAAGAGGTTGGCCACATCAACATTTTGTAAAAATGTTGTAAAATAGTTTGTGGTTGTAGCATTACTCTAATATAAATTTATGATAAAGAGTGACACTTACAATTCACAAACACTTATTCTTACTCCTAGAGTTGGAAATATTTGTAATAAGAGTGTATAAAATTTAAGTCCGGCTGTGCAAAAATAACACTTTTAAGAATAAATTAAAGTATTAAACTAACAAAAAAAATATTATATATATATATATATAATTTTGAAGTCAGGGGGTTCATTTGAACCCCCTGAACAAAGTGTAGCGCCACCCCCGTGCTAGGATTAATGCCCTTAAATCCTATCGTATGATGCTATGTATGATATTATGCATGACATTATGTGTGACAGTATGTATGACTTAATGTTGTAACTAATAAAGTTGTTTTATTATAATCTAAAATAATGGTAACATGAATATTGGACATTATCATATAGTCCATGAGATGCATAGTATGTGATTTATGTGAAAAGTCACAGAAGATATAAATCACAAGTTCTTTGTAAACTCAGAATTTTAGTTCGCAGTCGGTAATAAAATTGGGCATTTCATCTGCGAAGATTATAACATATCAACTAAAATGATTTGACTTGATCATGGAAGTGGAGACTTCTAATTGGTATATTGATATGTTTTAAGAGTTAAAACATATTGAACTAAATTGCTGTAAGATTTATTATTCTCCTAACGAATGTCAAATGAATGATAAATCTCACGACTCCTATTTACATGAACTCTTAATCCTGAGAGGATAATGGACCTGATCATGAAATGTAAGTTGCTTTGATATATTAGGAGTGAGATCTAAAGACACAGTCAAAACCTCAGTATGTTGGGCAACCACATTTAGTGTTGATGGAACATATATTCTCAAGATGGAATTCATAGTCCCTTAATGGAAATACAAAATATTCCCTTGAGATAAGTTTAATGTGTTTGTTCAAATTCATCTATCCCCTCGGTTACAGACATGGTTCACCTTAAAAGATAAGACAATCAAAATGACATATAAAAGGCAACATTACTATCAATTGCACATATTAATGAGCATTTCAAATATTAATTCAATTCCATACAGATGGTAGCATGCTTATAACTAAACACAAATAAATGGAAAGAGAATAGAAATATTGTGATTTGCAAATTACAGGACTAAAAATTATATCAACAAATTATAAAACAATAATAATGGTTGTTTTCTGTCCAAAAGAAAAAAAATTAACAAAAAACTTCAATATAGTCTGTAAATTTCACTTTGTCTACACTAACAGAACAAAGTAAACAATTACTAGTGGTTTTTTTTTTTTCAATCATTATACAAACAATCAGTTTAAAAGAAAGCTTGTATAACCTTTGATTCTCAGATAACCAAATCCAAGGATCTTTTCTTCACAGTTTATCAGCCTCCTTCTTCTCCTCGGGCAATATGTCATCCTTAAGAAATAGTACAATAAGGTCCATCCAACTAGGCCCCACCCTAATTTAGTGAATAGGGACCCACTTCCGTTCCATCTTAGTAGGTTTGTATAGATCTTCAACCAGGATAACCCGAGGTAAACTGTGCGCCGAGGAGGTTGCAAGAGTGGCCGGAGAGTCAGCGTGTGTGTTTTTGCTCCTTGGAATGTGTTGTAAGGAGAAAGATTCAAACCCTGATTGTAAGTGCCTAACTTGATTCAAATAGTCCTGCATTCTTACATTCCGGGCTTCCAGCTCTCCCTTTACTTGGCCCATGACCAACCCTGAATCTGAAAATATCTCCACTCTTCTTGCTCCCATTTTCTGAACCATAGCCATTGCCACCAACAAAGCCTCGTACTCGGCCTCGTTGTTTGTGGCCGAGAAGCCCAGCCTTAAGGATTTCTCAATGATGATCCTCTCAGGAGATACTATAACTAGCCCCACTCCTGATCCCCTTTGATTCGCTGCGCCATCGACATGCACCTTCCATGATAAGGGTTCCTGTAAGGAGATCATCCCAACTGATTTTACATCCATGCTCGACCTTTCACCATTTTCTTCTAACGAAGGCTCAACAAACTTAGCCACCAAATACGCAAAAACCTGACCCTTTATTGAGGTGCGAGGCATATATTTAATATCGAAGGCACCTAGGATCATTCCCCATTTTGCAACCCTCCTTGTGTAATTAGCTTTCTGAAGCAATGATCGGAGATGGAGTTGGGTTAGAACCACAACAGTGTGAGCCTGGAAGTAATGTGGGAGCTTTCGTATAGCATATACTACTGCCAAGATGGCCTTCTCCAATGGTAAATATCGAATCTCAGTCTCATGTAATGATTTGCTCACGTAAAAGACTAGTTTCTGTTGTAACACCCCATAATTTTAATACCAATTTAATTACTATGCGTAAATTATAAAGGAGACCTACAATTAAATGAATTAAATTAATTTGGGCCTAAGATATTAAAAATAAGATAAATAATAAAGGATATGAAGCCCAAGTGAGATGGCATAAGTAAATATATGGACCTTAATAATCTTAGCATTTTACCTTTTTTAAGTTACACGTGTATGTACATAAAAAGTTGCTTTTGTTTTCAGCCACAACACATGAGTGAGCTGTTTCTATTCTTCTCTACGGTTGTGCACGAGTAGTTCAGGTATGGTTTGTCTTGCTCTAAATTTAAGAAGTTTGAATAGTCAATAGCTAGCAATTGTCATGAATCTAGACTATACTAATAGAAAAGGGCTCCTATAATTGTATTATATTAGATAAGGATGGTCAATTTGTCAGGAAAGGGCCACAGGCTTTGAATTTGTGCCTAATAGAGTAATAGGCTTGGACTTATCAATTCAAGTTTGTCACCATGTGAAAAGGATAAAAAAAAAAAAAAGGTTGCTTGTGGTTTATATACCATTGTTTATAGTCTCACTCTTTTCACCGCCATTGTCATTGTCCAAATAAGTGTCCAGCGGTGTCCTTATGGTTTACGGCATCAAAAGGATTATGGGTCTTTGGGTTGATGATTACAATATTATAATAAGGATTGTTTATATATAGCCATATGGTCTAGGCTTTGAAATTGATTACGTATGAATAGTATGTATAGCCATATGGTCCTCCATTGGCTCTAAGATTGATTTGGCAGAACTATATTATGTGGCTTCTACTTTTGAGTAATAGATATATATATATTAGGTTAATCAGATAGGTTTATATATCATGTGACTTCTAAGGAATAGTAGAATATATGATGGCTAGACCTATAGTTAATTGCTAGAGTTTTATAGAGTTACAGTACAATCATGCTTATTAATGGATAGTAAAAATACGTGAAATAGAACAATTAGATTAAAGCTGAAAGTGAACTAAAGAGTTTCGTAAATAAATGTAAAATTTTGAAAATATCAGTGTTGTCTAAGATTATATTATCTAAGTATGAAAATAGGTTTTAGTAGGAAATTCGTGTATTGATGAACCTATTTTTGGTGTTGCTAGGCTCTAATTCTACTGATTCATTGTGACTCAAGGGTGATTGATTCCTTTTATTTTGCAACTAAGAGGTAAGTGGTGTTTACTAATTTTGGGGGTTTTCCCAAAACAGTGTTGATTATTAAACTATTTTATATCAAAGAAACATGTTGCTATTTTATATATGAATTGATATTTTATAAATGTTTAATGTGCACATTGACTATTTGTTTTATGAAAAACTTGTGGGACAACCTGAATTTATTTAAACTTGTATGCGTGAATATATCTTTATATTTTTTAGAATTATGAATGGATTATTTTTGTGAGCATATTGAAATGTGTTTTGAAAACCTATGGCAGGTCATGATTAAACACTCAGTATTGTATTTAGTCCTTAGCAAGGGACGATCATACTGCAACTAGTCCTTAGCAAGGGATGGTCCTAGAAATGAGGACAGTACACATTTGATAGCTCCTTAGCAAGGGAGTATACTATTGAGGATCCAAAAAGGAAGCTCCTTAGCAAGGGAGTGCACCTTTAAATTCGAAAGGAGCCATCCTTAAGAAAGGGGATGAAAAGGAGGTTTCAGTCCCCCCCCCCCCAAAAAAAAAAAGGGACAGCACAACCCTGTCAACGAGGCGTAAACGTTGACCACGAGAAAAACTTAGGAAATTGTTTATGTGATGGTATTAATATATATATATATATATATATATATATATATATATTATGATGGCTCACAATATAAATATATTTTTTATATATATATGAAGTATTTGATGATAAATATTGATAAGTTACAAGTTATGAAATTGTTGTAAGAATTATTTATTTGAAAGGTTTGTTCCCACACCTCAATGTGAGTGAATTCCACTTATTGAGTTATCTCACTCCCATTTTATTTCCCATTACAGATACATTAGAGGGATTATTGGAGTAGAGATTCTTGGGAGAAACAATTACAAACTATTTTGTGGAATTGAGGATTTTATTGTTATTTCTATGGCACTAAATATTGTATTGGAGAATTATTTTGAGGATGTTTTGTCTTTGGTGAATTAGAGCTCTGACATTTGTGATGGGATTTAAGGTTGCTGGATTCTTTTACTTAATATTTTTTTATGGATTATTCAGATTAAATAGACTTTTATTGCTTATGATTTTGGGGCGTTACATCTGTACTCTATCATTAACCCGAATCAGTACTAGACTCACCGCATGTGAGGCTACAACAATGTAAGCAAACAGAATCTCCTCTTCCTCAAGCTTGGACATAATAGGTGGCCGAGAAAGATATTCCTTTAATTGCTGAAAGGCCGAGGAGCATTTCTCTGTCCATTGAAATCCCTTTCACTTATGCAACAACTAGAAGAAAGGCCTACACCTGTTTTCTGACTGGGAAATGAATCGGTTCAAAGCGGCAGTCATTCCTGTCAACTTCTGGACCTTTTTAGGATTCTGAAGAGGCCACAGGTTGTTAATTTCCCTAATCTGATTAGAGCCAACTTCAATTCCGCAGTGGGTGACCATATAACCCAGAAACTTGCTAGAGCCTACGTCGAAAGAGCACTTAGCTGCATTGAGGCGCAGTTTGTGTTTCCTTAGTATCCTGAAGATATTCCCAAGGTCATCTATATGCTCAGACTCTACTTTAATTTTTACCACCATATCATCTATATACACTTCAATATTTTTTCCCAACTGAGGTTCAAACATCCTGGTCATCATCCTCTAGTAGATAGACCCTACGTTTTTCAATCCAAATGGCATTACTTTGTAGTGGTAATTCCCAGTGGGTATAAGAAAAGAAGTCTTTTCCTGGTCGTTCAGAGCTAATGGTATTTGATGATAGCCCTGAAAGGCGTCCAGAAAACTCATCTGAGAGTGGCCCACAGTGGCGTCCACTAATTGATCTATTCGAGGTAGGGAGAAAGGATCTTTTAGGCAAGCTTTGTTTAGATCTGTAAAGTCCACACACATTCACCACTTCCTAGTTTTCTTCTTCACCGCCACTATGTTAGCCAACCATTCGGGGTAAAATACCTCTTTTATGGTCCCAACCCACTTAAGCTTAAGCACTTCCCCTTTGACAGCCTCAGAATGTTCCCTAGATGAGCGCCGAGGCGCAGTTGCTTCTTGGGGATGGTAGATGGATTGACGTTTAGACGATGGAAAACGAAATCTGGATCCACCCTAGGGGCCTCGTAGGTGCTCCACATAAATACATCAATATTTTTTATAAGTCTATCAGCTCCTGCCTCTCCCGAGGAGGCAGCTGAACTCCAACCTAAAAGAACTCCTCATCATCACCAATAATAAATTTTTTCAGCGGCTCGCACTTTGCCTCCTCCACTACTACATCCGTGGACGATACTGGCACCTTTGATTGCTATAAATCCTACCCGGCAGAGGCCGAGGACTCGACCCCGATTTGATGTCTAATGGCTGCCACCAGACACTGTTTGGCCATAGACTGGCTCCCTACTAGCTCCTCGACCTGATCGCCAGACAAATACTTCACTTTCAAGTGTAGGGTGGAAGAAACAGGCCCCATGGCATGAAACCAGGGTCTTGCCACAATGGCAGTGTAAGGGGAGTATGCATCCACCATAATGAAATCCACTTTCACTACTTCTGATCCTGCCTGCACAGGTAATCTGATTTGGCCCTGTGGGATAACAGTCTTTCCATCGAAACCCACGAAAGGGGAGTTGTAGCTAGTTAGGTCCTCTGGCCTCAATCTCAGCCCTTTGTACAAATCAGAGTACATGATTTCTGCACTGTTGCCCTGATCTACCTGCACCCTCTTCATGTCGTACCCCCCAATCCTTAGGGTGACCACTAGGGCATTATCATGTGGTTGCGAGGTTTCAATTTTATTTTCATCGGAAAAGCTCAAGGTTGGTCAGACCTCCACTCTGCTCCTCTTTGGACCAAGAGTCAAGTCCTCGTTCAATGGCCGCTCTATGAACATCAGCCAAGATGGAAAGGAGCCAGCCCTTCCTAGAGCGGCAAGGATCACGCTAATCGTACCCAACGGGGGTCTTGAAAAAGCATCTTTTTGTGCTCTCGCCCTGGCCTGACTGCCCTGCCTATTGAGTTGATACAGAAATTACTTCAATTTCTCAATTTTAACCAATTGCTCCAAATGGCCCCACAATGTTCTGCAATCTTCTGTGGTATGTGTAATGACCCAAGGAAAAGCACTAGCCACATCTGCACTATACTTCAAAAAGACTAGTCACAATTGAGGCTCCTTGCAGTTGTTAATAAAGCCCAAATCTACCCAGTAAATACCCGATATGGGACTCATCACACACTCACACAATCGATCAAATTGGGGCATCACAATTTCCCCCACTTAAATCCCTAACGTCCTCATTAGGGCCCACTTTGTAGGGTAGTGTCTCTGAGCCCACACGAGATTACCGAGCCAGCTCTGATATCATATGTAACAACTCAAGGAAAAGCGCTAGCCACATCTACGTTATACATCAAAATGACTAGTCACAATTGAGGCTCCTTGCAATTGTTAATAAAGCCCATATCTACCCTGTAAATACCCGATGTGGGACTCATCACACACCCACACACATCACACAATCAATCAAATTAGGGCATCATAATCTCCCCCACTTAAATCCCTAACGTCCTCGTTAGGGCCCACTTTGTAGGGTAGTGTCTTCGAGCCCACACGGGGTTACCGGGCCGACTCTAATACCATATGTAACGACCCAAGGAACCTATCAGAATACGTTTTCAAGGTTTCCCCCTCTCCCATGGCCATAGACAGCAGAGAGTCCAAAGGCCGAGAAACTCTACTACATGTCACGAAATAAGAGCCAAAGGCTCGTGTAAGCTCCTTAAAGGAGTTGATAGAGCCTTCCTTCAGACTGTCAAACCATCTCATCGCCACAGGCCCCAAACTGGATGAGAACACCTTGCACATCAAGGTCTCATTCTTCGAGTGAACAGTCATTCTCTGGTTGAAGTGGCTAACATGCTACACGGGGTCCGTCCGATCATTATACATGGTGAACGTTGGTTGGGTGAACCGCCAAGGAAGTTTTCCTGCTTCTATCCTATGGGTAAAATGTGACTTGGAAATCTAGCTCAGAGCCCTACTCATAGCATCGTTGCCCAGGCCTTTGTGAGACAAGCTATTTCCTCTCCGTCTATCGTGGCACTTCCTGTCATATGAAAAAGACTCACTGGGAGGAGTCCTTAACCTAGGCCAGTAGATATTATCGCTATCATCACCAAAAGAATGGTCAGAATTCGAAGGAGTTCCTGTGCGTTTCCCGCGGCGCAATCTGCTTCGCAAACGGTCTATTTCTCGCTGCAGGCTCCTGGTCTTTTCCTCGTGAGAGACATGACTCCAACCTTGAGACTAGCTCCTACTAGTTTGAGTAGTGTGTATAATGACTTCACAATCTCTCCTATGCTCAAGGTTGAGGAAATGATTTTGGCGCGGGGAGCCAACGAATTCTTCTCGGTCAGGGCCTGGTTCCACCATAACTGAACGCTGACCTCACCGAAGCTCAAGTAATTCCCACAGACGATGCCAATTGTAAGGAGGCATTTTGGTTCCTGAGCCCAAAAGGTAGAATGATTTAGGCCCAAAGAGGCCAATACAATGAATTTGTAGAGGATGGGCTTGAAAACTAGGCTTTAATGGGTCAAACAACACAAGCAGGGAATCAAAGATAATAGGAAAGCAAAAAGAGACAAGCCCTATGCAAAGAAATCCTTCCTCGGCGAAGTCCAAGGAGAATGGTTTTTGTATATAATTCTTTTAGACTTGGATATATTTTCAGTTCTTGTTACTACAATGTTTTTTCTACAGATTTTTTCTGATCCCCCTCCCTGGAGGATCCCTCACATTATATATGCCCCCTCTCTTGATCCTGGCCCTCCATTTGTTGATTATGCAGGCCACTACTTGAGTACTTGTCCCATCAAACGCCCTTCCCAGTCTCCTGTGAGTTGCAGCAACTAAGATAGCACTGTTCAGTGGTCTTCTCCACATAAATGCAGCCAGGGGGTTTGGTGAGATGCATTGAATGTGGTGGCAAGTACCACCCCTCCAGTCACGTCAGGACCAACCCCTTCTCTGAAGTTCCTCCTCAACAGCATGGCCCTTCTCTGGTAATGTGCCATCGACGTGGCCATGGCTTGCCCCTCTGGCTTCACCATCCAAGAGTATGGGCTTCTCGGCACTGTGCTGGGCTCCTCGGCAAAGGGTATGACACGTGGCACCATTACCTTGTTAAATTTCTATACACCACAATAACAATATAAATAATACTTCCAATTATGTAAATATATTTTAATACTACAAATTAATTAAGTATAATTTATTTATTAATAAGATTTAATATAATACTTCAAATTAATAAAATATAATTTAACACGACAAATTAATAAAATGAAATATATTAATTAATAAAAATATTTTTTAATAATTAAATTTAACAAAATTTAATTTAATTTAATACTTCAATCTAATTTAAAATATTTTAATTTAATACTTCAAATTAATAAAATATAATTTCTCACTACAAATTACTAAAACATAATGTAATAACTAAAAAAAATGTAAGATGAGACTGGAGGACCAAAAAATTAAAATATAATTTTATATTACTTTGGAATGACTAAAATATCCCTAAAACTAAAAGAAGGCCAACTTTCCTTCATAACCGTAGAAAATGACCGAAACACACCTACCACCCAAAAAATGGCTGAACCACCCCCAAAGTAAGAAAAATAACTGAAAAACCTTTGAAGCCTAAAAAAAGACCACAATACCCTTGAATCCTAAGAAAACACCAAAATTGGAGGAAATATAATGTATTAGTCAGTGAAAACGACTGAAATATCCCAAAGACTAAAAGAAGGCCAACCTACACCACAAACTCAAAAAATCACTAAGACACCCCTACCACCCAAAAAACGACTGAAATACCCCCAAAACAAAAAAAATAACTAAAATATCATTGAAGCCTATAAAAAGACCACAATACTCTTGAATCGTAAGAAAAAACCAAAATTGGAAGAAATATAATTCAATATTCATTTAAAAATGACATAAATACCCCTAAGACTAAAAAAAGGCCAACCTACCCCACAATAAACTCAAAAAATGGTTGAGACACCAAAATACCCCCGACAGCTGAAAATGAACAAAATACCCCATATGCATTAAAAATGTCCACTATACACCTAAGAAGCACGGGTGCGTTTCGGGACTCGGGTGTAGGTACGGGTGCGGGACTCGGCAATTTTTGAAAAAGGTGGGTGCGAGTGCGGCGGGACTCGACGATTAAAAAATTATTAAAAATATTTTTATTTATATTTTTAATATATTGCTAAGCATACTTTTTCACATTATATAAACATATACCAAATTTAATAACTAAAACATGATGTTCATAAATTAAATACAACCCACAAGATTGAAACTAAAAGTCTAAAACATTCCATGATGTTCGGAAATTAGAATACAACTCACAAGTTTGAAACTAAAAAAAAATAAAAGATAATCAACAAGACAATCAAACACCAACATCATCATCCTCAATATCAATTGCTTCACTTCGAACTTCACTTTCACTAGTAGTAGCACTAGTGCTAGCATTCCCAATAACCACGGCCTCCAACTCTAGCTCATCAAGTGTAAGGGCTGCATTCTCAAGAATTCATGCTCCTCCATGTATGTCGCTCTCATTCCAAGAGTCTCCAGCAATATCCCACATCTTTGTTGCTGTATGTACGTACTCCTCATTGCACCTTGACAAGAGTCCAAGATTAGAATGCACATATACCAAATCCTCAGCGCGTGCAGGAGTCATTTTCTTTCTTTTTAAGGAATTAATAAATTTGTATGTGCTCCAATTCCTCTCAGCGCATGAGGATGAACAAGGTTGTCCAAGAAGTTTAAGGGCAAGGGTTTGAAGAGTTGGAAATGCGGAGCCATAGTATTGCCACCAAATCAAAGGTTGTAAGGTCCACCTATCTGTCAAGGCTTCTGGTGAAGGAAACCTCCCTCCTGAAAATGTAGCAAACTCAGACTTCACCACCGGCTTTAATTCACTCTCATCTTGAAAGTATCGATCCAAACACTTGCTCATTTCCATAGAAATTTCGTGATCCCGATGTGGAGGGATGCGTTTTGGATTCTCCGAAAGCCATTCAATGGAGTAATACCTAGTTAAAGATTAAAAAACAAATATAGATGAAATGTGGGTTTTACTAGAAGGGTGAACTAAGGAAAATAGAAAATAAATGTACTTACTTAGGATTTAAGGAATGAGCCAAGCAATGTAGTGGTGTACAATTTTTAGTCCATCGATCAATGAGTATATCATACACCACACCCCAAAATGAGTTATATTGATCATCTTCCAAGCTTTCGTGCCGATATATTACTGCCTTCACCTTCTTTATCATTGAATCCCACATCTCATACACAATATGAAGACAAGGCTTATCTGTGTCGACCATTCGTAGCATATCATAAATGGGTGCTGTGAAATCAAGAATATAATCAATATTATCCCACCAAAGATCACTTAGAATCATATCTTTCACCTTTTGAGCTTTTCCAACATCATCCTCCCTATAAGAAGCCCATTGGTCACTAATAGCCATGGCTTGAAGGCATCTTTTTATCAACTTCAACCTTTTCAGCATTACAACAACCGAAGCAAATCTAGTATCAGCAACTTGAAGCAGTTTTAATGGCCAAAATTCATTAAACATTGCCAACCTCATTGAATGGTTCATGATAAAAACACGTATGAAGGATGCATCATCAGTAATACGTGTAATCCAACTACATTCCTCATATGTAACTTCATTCTTTTCAGTGTTTTTTGCTGCACAAATATTCTTCAAAGCTAGATTGAGAGTGTGGACAACACAGGGTGTCCAAAATATTTTAGGATACTCACCTTCAATAAGAGCTCCAGCAGACTTCATCACACTAGCATTATCAGTGATGACTTGGACAGCTTTTTCATGTCCAATCTCTTTTATAGCATCCTTCAACACCCCAGCAATATAATGTTTGTCTTTGAACTCACTTGACCCATCAATTGCCTTTATAAACACTGGACCCCCATCTAATGCAGCCATAATATTAATAAGAGGCCTCCTTTGTGGATTTGACCATCCATCAGAAACTATACTTACACCATTTTCAAGCCAAGAGTCCTTAATTGGTTTCAAAAGTCTCTCAACATGAGATCTTTCTTTTTGCAAAAGTGTTGTTCTCAAGGCATTGTATCCAGGAGGAACATAACCCGGAATGTTATGGGTAGTAGCATATGCATAGGAACTACGATAATATGGGTTTCTTGCAAAGTGAAAGGAAAGCCCACCGGTGTAAAACATCCTAGCAATTCTGCTATCCAAATCATGTCTAGCATTATTTTGGAATGCTTTCTCCAAAGTAGAATTCATCACCTTTCTCCTCTTACTATCACCCGAATTTGTACTATCACTCCCTTCATGTCTCCAAAATGGGGAAATAGGTGCAGGCCCACGGCCTGGGGGAGGTGGGGGTAAGGGAATTTGACTTCTCTGTTCCCTCTCTAACTTATCATTCTCAACTTCGTCATGCATTCGCTGCATTTCTAGCCTATGGCTCTGTGTCACCTTAGGGCATGCTCTAATTCCTTTGCCAGAAATTTTTAATAAATGAGCCTTAACCCTAGAATAGGATCCTATATAAACTATACCACAATAGTTACACTTAAAGTGTGTGTTTCCACCTGATTTAACAGAAGCACCATGTGGTTTTTCTACTCTAGTCACATACTGCCAAAGAGGAGATTCATCATTTGGCACTTCTTGATTAGATGAAGGTGAAGTTTTTGTGCTAGCAGCTTCGTCCATTGCAAATTCAATAGATTCAATTTAACCTACAAATAATAACTATTAACTAAATAAATTAATAATAAATCAAACCCAAGTTCACACTTCACAGAACACAAATCACAAATCACAAATCAAACTATTAACTAACATATAATAACTAACAAATTTAACCTACAAATAATAACTATTAACTAAATAAATTAATAATAAATCAAACCCAAGTTCACACTTCACATAACACAAATCACAAATCACAACTCACAAATCAAACTAACTAACAAATCACAAATCAAACTATTAACTAACAAATAATAACAAACAAATTTAACCTACAAATAATAACTATTAACTAACAAATCAAAAATCAAACTAAAGTCTAAGATTGAATACGGTACCTGAGTTGAGAATGCGTGAGAGAGAGCTGAATTTTGAATGGTTGTGTGGCTGAGTGGCTGTGTGTAGACTCTAGAGTGGCTGGAATGCAGGACTGAGTGGTCGGTTCAGTGAAGCGTAGCCCAGACAGCACAAAGAAGAGAGAAAGAGCGATGGAGTTGGAGTGAGGAGGCTGTTTTGGAGTCTCTGGACGAAGTGTGATGGAGTGAGGGAGTTTTAGGTTTTAGGGTAAGTAAAACGATGCATTTTGCACCTTTTTTTTTTTTTTTTTAATTTCGGCCTGAACCGGCCATTTCGGTGGTTTCGGCCGATACAGCCAAAACGGCCCGAATCGGGCCGATTCGAGCCGCGTCGGAGATCGTCGACTTTGCCATGTGGCCCAACGCGGCACGGACGCGTGGTCAGCGGTGTTCGTCGCTCGTCGCCTCGTCAGGCCACGTCCGTGCTTTCCAGCTATACACCCTAAGCCAAAAGGTGACCAAAATACCCTAAAAACTTTGAAAAGGACCAAAGTACCCCTAAATCCTAAAAATGACCAAAAATACACTCTACGACTAAAAAAATGACCAAATACCCCTATGCATTAAAAAATGTTACATACATCCTAAGCCTAAAAAATGACATAAATGCCCTTGGAACTTAAAAAATTATTAAAATGTTTAAAGGGTATGAGATCATTTCTTATGTGTTGGGGGGTATTTCGGTCATGCTATAGCATTTCTCTAATTTTCTTGTCATTATAACGCTACATTCACAAGCTCTTCAAGCGTAAAAAATGATCGATCATTTTTTACGCTTTAGGGGTGTATCGGTTATTTTTTAGGTTCCGAGTGTATTTCAGATAGCTCCAATGATTACGGGGGCGTTGTGGTCATTTTTTGATTTATAGGGGTATATTGGTCTTATTTTAGTCATCGCGGGGTATTTTGGTCTTTTTCAAACATAGGGGGATATTTATGGTCGGTTTCCATGTTTCGAGGGTATTTTGGTAATTTCATGCGCTTTCAGGGTTTGGTCTTTTTTTAAAATTTCGAGAGTGTTTCGGTCATTATTTAGGTTTCAGTGGCAATTCGATCGTGGTTTTTTTTTTTTTTTTTTTTTTTTTTTTTTTTTTGGTTTCTGCAGTTCATTGATCTTTTTTTCAGTATCGGGTGTATGTTGGACATTTTTTGTGGTTACAAGGGCATTGTGGTCATTTGTTCAATTTATAGGGCTATTTTGGTATTATTTAAGTAGTCGAGGGGTTTTCCACCTTTTTCAGGCATGGGGGGTATTTTTGTCATTTTCTAGCTATTAGGAGGTATTTCGGTCATTTCGATGTTTTGGGGGAATTTGGTCATTTTTTATGTTTCAGGGGCATATCAGTCTTTTTCTAGGTGTTAGGTGTGTTTTGGACATTTTTTGTCTTTCTGAGGGCATTTTGGTCATTTACCAAACTTATAGGGTATTTTAGTCTTATTCAAGTAATCGAGGGTATTTTGGCTTGTTTAACATAGGTGTTAAGACTAGCTTTTATGCCTATGGGTTTTTCTTGAATATATATGACTTGTGTTAAGCTACTGGCTTACTACCAGATGGTAAAAATATGCATGTTTTGTGTATTGTGTTTTGCTATTTTGTCCAGATTATTTTGTTGTGTTAATTTTTGGGTAGTCAATGTGTGACTGTTTAACAAGTCACAGGTGGTGAAAATAAGATTTTGTGTGTTGCTAGTTGTGTTGTGCTCTTTGTCCAGGTTTTACAATGTATATTGATGTGTTTATTTTTTGTGGTCAATGTGTGGATGCTTAACAAATGTGGTAAAAATATGTTTATTTTGTGTGTTGTGGTGGGGTATTTTGTCCAGGATATTTAATCCTTAATAGGTGGTAAAAATAGGCTTATTTTGTGACCTGTGGTGAGATATTTTGTCTATGAAGTTTATGTTCTGAAGGCCCAATGGATTTATAAGTGGAGTAGTTGCTTAATTTAAGTTTATATTGAAGGCCCATTTATAAAAAAATAAAAATAAAAATAAAAAAAAAAGGGAAAAGGGAGGCCCAATATGTTTTATATGAAAAATTCAAAAAATATGACACCCAAATAATTTTTAAAACTGCTAAACTCCTTAATTTGGGCTAAAAGGGTTGAATAAATTGAACTAAAATAAATTTCATAGAAGTCCAAAAATTGGGCCCATTTGTATATACTTAACCTATACATTTTTAATACATAAAATTAATTGTTCAACATACATAATTGTTCAACGTATGTAATTTTTCAATTATTACATTCAATGTACACAATTTTTAAAGAATGCACTCAATTATATACATTCAGCACACACATTTTTAGGGTTTAGGGTTATATAGGCTTGACAATAACATAAATGTATAAATAAGATAGACAACATTGTCGCGCTTATACAATACTATTCCAACTCAGAAGAACAAATCAAAGGCTAATTTAAACCAAGAAAGAGCAAGAAATACCCACCAAGCCCAAACCCATATACAATTTAATCATCATTCACTGTTTTCCATCAATAAGAAATTAAATTTCACCAAAACACGAAATAACTACGTGCTATTTCACCAATCACATCCAAAAACTTAAAAATCAAACACCAAAAAACAGAAACTTTTATTAAAAAGCAAATCTTAGGATTGATTTAAAAATTTTATTTACCAGTCATGCTATCTCATTTTTAAAATTTGATTTGCTTCTCAAGAAGAAAAAATAATTGATTTGGAAAATGACAAAATGGAAGTGTCATTGACATTAGTTAAAGCATAAAGTTTTTCAGGAACGTGTACAGCATAAAACAATTTAGAATAGGGAAGAACCCGTTAACAATCACATTTTCCATCGACTAATTGGTAAAGGATAGGGTTCTATCACCTAGTTAATGCCAACTGGCCCATAAGAACAAGAAAGTATAGATACAAAGATGATACTATCTGTGTTCTTGCATGTTCATGCCCACAAGTCAGTCTCCACATAAGGATATGGGGGACTATAAATCTCAACAGTCAACACCCATAACAGGCAGAGATAGTAGGATTAGCAAAGACCATTGAAAAAATAACTTAATCCAATGATAGTATTGTTTTTATTTTTCAATGTAAACTTGGCAACATAGCCAACTTATCAACCTGATCCTTCATAAATGCTAACTCTTGAATTGTGAAGTTGTACAACTATGTTCCCATAAATAGGTCAATAATAGAACATGACGAATTTTAAGCTAATTTATCATTATATTTGAGTGAAACTACAAATAAGACAATCCAGTTTTTCGTGCTTGTGCTCGAGCTTTGCTAATTGTTAGTATATAGGATGTATGCTCAAATGGTGCAATGATCTTTCAAGACTTGCCTAGCAAGATCTAGTGCTCCACTTTTTTTGTAAATCAGATGAAGATTGTAAGCTGCTTCTCTGCGGAGGTCACAATACCCTAGTTTATACCCTGGTTTTTGATTTCCAACAATGTCTGGATTCTCACAAGGAAGCTTTGGCATGGGGTAATCTTTCTCCCGAATTGCAAGCACCTTTTCATAATATGATGCTGCAAGAGTTACGAGGCCAACATGATGATATGCTCGGGCTATGTTATATAATGCTTCCTGCATGAATTTTGTAAGAGCACAGTTATAACATACTATTGTATGAGTGTGTGTGTGGGTAAGGGTTAATATTCCTGAAGGCAAGAGTGTGTTTTTACCAAAAACATGCATATAAACTAAAAACAAAACAAAAGCACAAAATGACAACCAAATTGAACCTGACTGTTTTCACAAAGCCGTAAATTGTTGTAGAGGAAAGCCAAGCCTTGTGCAAGACACTGATGCTTGTTTTGAAGTCTGAATCCAAGAGCTAAATTAATCAAAGCAGTTCCTGCAGAAAAAAACAATAGGTGATGCTTCATGTACAGGTAAACTAAAAGCATAAAAATTCATTTATATGTAGCACTCAAGAACTTAAATAGAAATAAAGGGTCTCACCGACACAGAGATTAATCAAGGGATTCTCTGGCAACCGTTTATATGCTTCAAGGTATTTTGTTGCGGCATGTTGATGATTGCTGGCCATGGTAAATTGATGTGCATAAATGATAATGGGTGGTACACAATCTACGAGTTTGCTTAGCATACCACGAAGAAACTTAAAATGCCTTGAATCCCGATTGTCCACCCTACAATACATTAAGAAAGTCCATCAAAGATGACATAGAGTTGAAGAATTTATGAAGAATAAATAAAACCACCATGGTCCTAACCAAAATTTCTATTCCTAATTAAAAAAAAATTTATTTCTAGTCCTCCAAATTACAAACACCCCCCCACTGCCCAAAAAAAACCCACAAAAAGGTCGAAAGGCTAGGCAATGAGATAAATGAGAATGTCTACAAGGTTTAGCAGCGAAGGATCATAATTATAGCTTTTTAGTTACATCTGACCTACTTTAGCATACTAACAATATCACATGCATTAACGAATCAAACAAATGAAGTACGTACTAACAAGAAATCAACACCAAACCACCAAATAATTTATACATGTCAAATATTTACAGTATTCACAAACCCATAACCTAAAAGAACAAGGTATCCAAAAACCAAGTAATGAGACGCCATAATAACAATTTGTAAGAGTTAACTAAAGTAGTCATGGCATGTAGTAAACAAAATATGCTTGCTAAGAAAATGAGTTTAGAGCAAGAATTTGTGTTTTATGAGCTTATGTGGTTGAATACTTTCCTAAATGAGCTGGAAATGGAGGTTCAGTCGCTTTCGAATTGGCATTGTGATAGTAAGGTAGCATTTGCTACAACTTACAATCCGACTATATATAAAGTATAAAAAATAGAATGAGTATCATTAAGGCCCAAAGCCTGAGACCATTCAAACAATGTTCTAGTATATGATGGCTTTAATTTCACCAAAGTTTTTTCATCTTCAAAACTAACAAAAAAGTGTTTCCAAACCAAACAAATGATCCATAATCCATTGTACCCCAATGCCAAGAAGATGAAATTTTACAATGCATGTGCAATATTGGAAATCAACAACAAATGATCCATAATCTCACCACTTCTACTACACATGCAACATCAGTCTACCATAGCCATTGCTCTCTTTACTTTATTTGGAGTATCTTGGGTTATGCCAAAGATAGCAACTTAGAAGCTAAAGCTGTTGGGAAGGGAGAGTTCATTGTCACAGATCTAGCTCTAAAGAGGGTAATGCCGAAGAGTGTTGTTTCTCTTCTTTCTGCATGGTGGAATTGGTTGGGGAGTCACACTTCCAAAGTGTGGAATATGGTTCCAGCGTGTATTATGTGGTTAATTTGGAAGGAGCGCAATGCCCGTACTTTTGAGGAAACTGAGAGACTTGTAGACTGTGTGAAGTCTTTGCTACTCAGGACTTTGTTTGAGTGGTCCCGGATTTGGGGGTTTACGCATTGTCATTCTTTGTTTGACTTCCTTAATTCTGTTACTCTTTCCTTTTGATTGGTTTGTATTCTTTTCAGTGCAGTGAGTTTACAATCGTAAATTCATTGTGCTTTTATTATCAATAAAGATGTTATTACCTATCAAAAAAATAAAAAAAGAGTGGAGTGAGAAAATTATGGATTCTAGATTGGTGTTACATGTGTAAATGCAGTGGGGAATCAGTAGATAATCTTTTATTGCATTGTCCTATTGCATTCCAACTTTGGTCTATGGTATTCACATTGTTTAGTCTCTATTGGGTAATGCCGAAGTGTGTGGTTGACCTTCTAGCATGTTGGCAAGGGAAGTTTGGTTATCGCAACAATATTCCCTGGATGGCTGTCACTCCTTGTTTGATGTGGTGTATTTGGTGGGAGCAGAACAACTGGTGTTTTGAGGATTCTGAAAGGACAGTAATCGATCTAAAACCCTCACTAATTTCAGCTTTGACTTATGTTGTGATAGTCTTCCTAGCTGTAACTATTAGTTAGTTTATTTCCTAGTAGTTAAAGATTATAAATAGGCTTTTTATGTAAGAGTAGAATTAGGTTTTTTGATGTAACTTAACTTAGTTTCAGACCTAGACAAAAATTTCGTTTCTCCAGTTTTTCTATGTAATTCCAGCTTTGATTCTTAATTCTAAGGCAATTCTAGTTCAAGTTCTCAATTATTTGATATTGATTTTCATCATTTGGTATCAGAGCAAAGATCTGGTCCACTTTTTTCCCTACTAATTTGATCATTTGAGCCCTAGATTTCCTTGTGTCTCTTTTTTTTCTCTCTCCATTCAAGATCCTAGAATTCAGATCTAGGTTCCTCGTACCAATCAAATCTATGTTGCTACTGCAATTTACAATTTTTCAAAGATTGTGAAGCTTCTAATGGCCCAAAGGAGTGGAAGAAGAGGAGGAATAAGGGGGAATCAAATAAATGTTGGGGAAGGAGTTGAAGCCAATCCTCCGGTTGGGAGGAATGGTGGACGAAATCAAAATATAGAGAGAGGAGATGAGATTGCAGAATTAAGGAGACAAGATGCATCACTTGCAGAGGTGGTGCAGTGTATGCAGCCACCTCATGAGGCTACTAATGAGTCCGATGACTCTCATTCTCATTTTGAGAATCCTTTTGGAGTTCCTCCACAGGGTAGGCCTTATGTGGAAAGAAATGAGCCAAGGCTTGACTACAACTTCAAGATTGAAATTCCATAATTGCAAGGGAGTCTCAAACCTAAAGAATTTTAGATTGGCTTAACACCGTTGAGAGGGTGTTTGAATATTAAGAAGTTATGGATGAAAAGAAAGTGAAGCTAATTGCTATTCACTTTAAGGGGAGAGCTTCTGCTTGGGGGTATCCGCTCTCTTGACTCCTAAGAAACATGGTTCTTGGAGGATGTGTGGAAAGTAGAGCTATCAAGAAGATCACAATCAAGTATCGTTTTCCAATTCCTAGATTGGATGACATGCTAGATTGCTTGGCAGGTTTGAAGCTGTTTTCCAAGATCAATTTGCAAAGTGGGTATCATCAAATTAATATTCGCCCGGGAGATGAATGGAAGACGGCCTTCAAGACGCATCGTGGATTATTTGAATGGTTTGTTGTGCCATTTGGTTTGACAAATGCACCGAGCACTTTCATGAGGGTGATGACACATATATTGCAACCGTTATTAGGGATTTGTGTTGTGGTGTATTTTGATGATATTTTGGTATATAGCCACTGTTTGGAGGATCACTTGGGGCATTTACAGCTTGTGCTCAACATCTTGAGGAGAGAAAGGTTCTATGGTAACATGAAGAAATGTAGCTTTGGGATGGATCAAGTGATGTTCTTGGGGCGTGTTGTGTCTTCCAAAGGAGTATTCATGGATGAAAACAAGAATAAGGAAATTGTTGATTGGCCTACAACTTCTAGTGTGCATGAGGTCAGGAGTTTCCATGGCCCTGCTACCTTCTATAGACGGTTTATTAGCAAGTTCACCATTGCAACACCTCTCACCAATTGTCTCAAACAAAAGTCCTTTGTTTGGACTGATGAAGCCTAAGAAAGTTTCCAACTTCTGAAAAGGAAGTTAACCGAAGCTCCAATCCTTGCCTTGCCCAATTCTAATAAAATTTCTTACCTATCAAAAAAAAGGTCGTAGCTCCATATTAATTTAGCAATGAAGTTAGATCCAAAATTTTGAGGTCAGCTATAGATCCTCACCAAAGTAATGAGGGTTGACCAAATGTATTCTTCTCCATCATTCTATCATGTATCTAAAAAATCATACTGTCACTTTGGCATAACCCCTCTCATTCCAAAAACCACAAAACAGCAGGTCATCACTCCATATAAACTTGGCAGTGAAGTAATAAATGATCTATAATCTCACCATTTTTAGTACACATACAACACCAATCCACAATACATTGAAACTTTTCTTTTTTCCCCATCAAAGCCCAATAAAATATCCTTTCTCTAGGTCAATAAAATTCATATAAAGATCTTTTACTCATTTCCTCTATATTTTTCTAGTCAATAACTAAGAAAATAGTTTCCAAAACTGAATGTAATAGCATGTAATAAAATTGATTATCTGATGTGTTATTTCACGCTACTCTATATACAAACACTCTCTCCCAAAGTTTCATGACATGACTCCATAAAATAACACACAAGAAAATAACATAATAATATAGGGTACCTAAATGGAAAACGAAGCTATTTCCTATGAGGAAAAATTATTATAGACGTATATTGCACATATATAAAGGTGAAGTACCTTGAAATTACTTTGTAATAGCAATTCCAGGCAGCAAGGCTGTAAGGATGCTGCTGAACAATGTATCTTACACAGTCAAATCCATGCTTAGGATCTGTGGTGTTGTAAGCTATCTCTGTAAAACATCAACAAAGGTACTACACCTTAGCCAGAGTAAAAAAAAAATTACAAATCTTACTTCTTCAAAGAACAAATGAATCAAAGTATCTTTCAATGAAGGAATCCTTCTAAATCGGATTACATATTTTGGACTAATAACGTAATTATCAATTTAAAGGAGAAGAGGGGAGACCAAGAAAGAAATGAGAATGTGGGGAGTTCAAAAAAAGAACAAGTTCTTTGGAGTTGACGACTTACGAGCTCCAAGAGATCTAAGCTCTTCCTCCTTCTCCACAGACAGCATGCTATGAGCTAATCTTAGAGTGAGATTAATAATCTCCAATGCCTCCCAATACCTTTGCAAAGAAGCCAATGATTTACACAACTATAAACAACACAACGAAGAAGTCAGAGCAGTAATAAGGTACACAAAAGAACAGGGGATGAAACATGACTAACATCTATTATAAGGCGATGATGCTCTTCGTCTTTAAGAAGATTAGGAAGGGGAGGTTCTCGGTGTACTTCCTGCTGAATGCATCACATATAAGATTCTATCACTCAAGATATTGAGTCCTCGAGCAAGTCACAACATAACTAAATACAATTCACAATTTACCGGAGGGTCATCATCTGAGTCATCACTTTGCCAATCAGCGCCAGAAGCCAG
Organism: Quercus aquifolioides; assembly: GCA_019022515.1. NCBI lineage: Eukaryota > Viridiplantae > Streptophyta > Magnoliopsida > Fagales > Fagaceae > Quercus > Quercus aquifolioides. The sequence goes on along the minus strand of JAFHAW010000027.1, from coordinate 151,384 downwards.
TGCCTCAGCTTTCTTCTTCTCCCTTATTGTTGCCTTCTTCTGAAGTAACCGCTTTGCTCTGGCAGCTTTTGACCTAATTCAGAGCATTGAACAAAAAGTAGTTGAAAGCAGAGCAGAGTAGATTAATAAAGGAGAAAATGGTCTACATATATAGCATGTGCAAGCATGAACACATAATAAAAAATACGAATTAAAAAAGCCAAAACAACTCAAACTATAGTAGATTAAACAAAAACATGAAAGCTATGTAAAATAAATATATTTCGTAGACAATAGTATTCAATGGTTCAGGAAAAGAACTCAACACTAAAATATTGCGAGTCCACTGGAAAAAATATAGCACCAATCAAATTAACTGGATTTGGGGTAAAACTAAACCTCAAGTATTATGGGTCTTTGTAAGCCAAAGAAAATCATGCATGATTGGTTTAAAAAATTATGTCTATGTAAACTTCAGCCAAACATACTAAAAGCTACATTCCAGCATGCACAGGTCACCTGTTCTAGTGCCACATGAATGTAACTTTCACTACAGTCCCAGAAAAGGGCTTTCTTTAACTAGATAACACAGGCAAAGCTTATATTCCGTTTGTCACAAAATAAAGCCCACCAACAGGCTTCTCAAAACTACAAAAACAATTACAAAACATTTATATTCTTACCAAACCCAATGCCAGATAAGCACTCAGAATTCCATTCAAAAATTTTTAGTAATAAGAATTCTATAATAAAATGCAAAAAGCCGCTACCCTTGTACACGGATGTAGACAACAATAGAACTCCTTTCCAAATTCAATAAAACTACATGGCAATACTTTATATTCTCCCCGAAAATCTAAATACTTTCTTGCCCAGTGCCAAAGTAATGAGACACTCTTCTTAGTGGGAAGATTTTAGCAATGGAAAATCTTAGAAAAGGGAGGATTATAGTGGCTGATTGGTGTTGGAAGTGTAAAGCTAAAAGGGAGGCAACATATCATCTTCTTATTCATTTAGTATAGCAAAGATCTTTAGAAATTCGTGTTCTGCTTGTTCAATATTATTGGGAATATGCCAAGAATGGCGATCGACTGATTGGCTTGCTGAAAGGGACAGTTAAGAAGACACCATGATGCAGGACAAACCAAAATGATGCAACAATAAAATAGAAAATAGAAAATAAAGGATAGATAACCTAGGAGATAAGAACTAGGCTTGCTTGGAGTTAGTACCAGACAAGGAAGAACATCTAGGAGTCAACACTTCAGGTTTGTTGGAGTCAGCAGACTCAGCACCAAACCATTGGAAAAATTCCAATAGAAATTTCATTATCCAATCAAACTTTTATATACTTCTCCATAGGACAACAAAGTTGTTAGAGGTCATACCAGAAAAACTGGGCTCCACTTATTAGCTTCATCTTTGAAAACCAAACTTAAGAAAAATAAAAATGTGATGATATTTTATTAATAGAAAAATTTACTTCATATTCATGATAATGAACACAACCTAACCTAAAAGAAATACAAATAAATTATGCATAAGAGTTAAACTGATTCTGTGAAATCTAAAAGGAAATTTCTACTTATCAGAAAAGGAAAAAAAAAAAGTCTAAAAGGAAATTTCTACTTGTAAGACCCCACACACGAGACCAATCCAAAAGATTTCGATTCAACAATGATTTAAATTGAGCCTTTGATGTTTATGAACACAACCTAACCTAAAAGAATTACAAATAAATTATGCACAAGAGTTAAACTAATTCTGTGAAATCTAAAAGGAAATTTCTACTTATCAGGAAAAAAAAAAAAAAAAATTCTAAAAGGAAATTTCTACTTGTAAGACCCCACACACGAGACCAATCCAAAAGATTTCGATTCAACAATGATTTAAACTGAGCCTTTGATGTTTATGTATCAAAAATACGACTATTCTGTTCTCTCCACAATAGCCACATCAAACATAATGGGACAAAGTTCTAACTATCCGATAAGTGCTTTCCAAGCCTGAAACAATTTCTCCATCTATTGAATCCCAAAAGCTCTAAATACCACACTCCATAAAGCATATGCAACCTCACAATGGATCAAATACTCCACCGTCTCCCCATTACATTGGCACATGCAATACCAACCAACCAAAGAGAAACCTTGCTTGGAAGAGAATTTGGTGTGTTCAGGCCACAAAGATATACTTATCAACTGAGCATGCATATAAATCAAGGTGCATCTCTTTTAGAGAATGATTCCAACACCCAATATCATGCTAAAACCTTACCAGGTGCCATCCCCGCCTCGAAACACACAAATTGAAGAACATGGTTCCATCCCTCCCTAATACTTCTCCATAGACTACACCCATGTCTTTGACCAGTTTCGAACTCCAACCTTCCCATTCCTCCCCATACTTTGTATAGCTCGTCTCAATAAATGTGTGATCTCATTCCCAAATTGCCAAAACCGAACTTTCTTTTTTTGATAAGTAATAAGTTATATTGATATAAAAAAGGAACACCCTAGTACACAGGGAGTGAACAAGGGAAGAAATCAAATACAAATATTGCAAGAGTCTAGGAAATCAATAAAAGAAGGGAATGATTGTTTTTGCAAAGCAAACAACCAATCCCTTAAAGTTCCAAAAAAGAGTAGCTTGAGGTCCGAAATAGATCTCTCAATATCTTCAAAACATCTACTATTTCTCTCCCTCCAAAGACACCACATTAAGCAATGGGGAATGATGGACCAAATATAACCATTTCGATAACGACCAAAGCTACCTTGCCAACACCCTAACAGCCCCAAAATAGTGTGCGGCATAACCCAAGTTACTCCAAATAGGCCCAAAACCATAGATCATAGATCCATAGCAAAAGGACAATGAAGGAATAGATGGTCAACCAATTCACCATTTCTCTTACACATGTAGCACCAAACCAAACTTTCTTGTTATTTGATAAAACTACTTGTGCAAAGAATTAGTTCATCCCACTTAAACAATTAGTGAAAATCCTTGTGTCTTGATGACCAACAAAAGTAGGTGCCTCAAATATTACCATGGTTCACTAGAATAAAGTTAAGAAAATAATTATAACAAGAACCTGAGCTTGCTGACTTAGAGAGCTTATTAAACCATCACTAGGCATGGGCCTGGACTTCACAAGTTACGAGCTTTATATTGTTTAAATACCAAAAGAGAGACTACCATATGACCTTCATGCGTTGGATCACATGTTGATTGAGCCTGGTGCTGCAGGTGCCGATTGGAGCTGCAATGGCAATTGGCGACACATGGTGACTAGTCTAGTGGATTCATTGATGGGAGCAAGGACAGGGGACGAGATAGTCTGCTGGAGTTGTTGAAAGTCGATGATTTTGTGGATGGGGTTGTGGGCGTTGTTTGGTTGATGGGCAATGTTTGGATTGTGTGGCCTTTCAAATCAGGTCACTTGTGCTGGGAGGTGGCATTGGGGATTTGGCTGGGACCTATTGATGGTTTGGCTTTTGTCAGCAATGGTCTTGTCATTTTTTGGTAGTTACGGCTTTGTCAGCGATTCAATATCCCATTGCTAGGATATGGAATTTGATGCATGACAAAGCTGAAATGATGCAACAATAAAAAAGAACAAGAAAGGATAGAGAACCTACGAGTTAGCACCAACAAAGAGAGAAAACCTCTATGTGTCATGCCGAAATGATGCAACACTAAAAAAAGGATAGAGAACCTATGAGTTAGCACCAACCAAGAGTGAAAACGTCTATGAGACAGCACCTAATGTTGGTTGAAGTCATCACCAAACCATTGAAAATAATCCATGAAAATTGTGTGTAGGTTGTGTTTGGATAAATCTCCTCTCAAGGTATGAAAATTGGGAGAGAGAAAAGAAGAGACTATAAGGAATTCTCTCTTAAGGGATGAGTAGCTCTCTCTTAAAAGTGGGTGTTTCTAATCTGTAAAACCCTCAATCTCTAGGTTAAAATTAGTGGAAAATAGATCTATATATATAAGAGGAAAAAGAGGCACAACTTCCAACAAAATGAGCTATCAATGTAACTTGTGGGTAACTCGTGGGCAGTGTTGGTAAAAGCGAGGGGCGCACTTAAGTGCAAAGGCCTCTTGAACCCTAGGCGCAAAGCGTAAAGCGTAAAGCGCAAAGTGCAAGCACGCGCTTGATTGAAGTGAAGCGCACATTTTTAAAAAATAATTATTACTAAGAAATATATGAGTACTTCCATGTAACATCCTTTCTTAAATCTCCTATATCCATAATGCCCTATGACTAATTAGTAATATTAGTTAATAATTTAATCACTTAATGTCTATAACTCTAAGAATAAGTCTACTATGTTCAACATCAACCACTAAAGTAACTAAACAATTACCACATATATTGGTGTAGTTTGGATTCGGCGTCCGCGTTTGCTGAAACGCGTTTTCCCTTTTTTTTTTTTTTTTTTTTGGCCGCATTGTTTGACTCTGGGAGACAAAAAACACTATGCATGAACAGTGTGTACACTGTTTATGCATTGTTCATGTACTGTTCACACAATAAAAAATATTAAAAATGGGTCTCATGGCATTATTCACACATTTAAAAATTATTTAGCTACAGTGTTTTCAGTTTTCAGTTTCAGCAACAATAAGTTCAATCCAAACGGACCCATTATATCATACGTTTTTTTTTCATAATGAGCTAAGAATATGAGGGCATTGCAACATGGTAATTGGTACCAAGGAGCTAGGTGGGTTACTGTTTCAAGGAGAGAAAATAAAAATAGAGAAGAACTGGGAGGTTGTGGTTAGGGCTTTAGGACAAATTATACTCAAAAAATAATTTTTTTTGATAAGTAAGTTACACTAAAAATATGCAAAATCAATGGCTTATATCAATAATGTCAAGATCCTATAGTTTTAATTCAATTTTGGTTTATTTTTTTTTTGAAAAATATAAAAAGCTCCAAAAAGTGCAAAAAAGCACGCCTGAAGCGCGCTTCTTTGAATGAGCCTAGCTTTTGAGGCAAAAAGCGCTAGAGCCTTGGGGCTTCAAGCTTCGAGCTTTGAGCTTAATCATTCTTTTAACAACACTACTCGTGGGTTGGCCTACTCGCGAGTTACTTGCGAGTTACCACAATTGTAACTGACTTTTGAAATTCCTCACGTGCTCCTCACATGTCAACTTGCAGGTGTTGCAGTCCTGAACTACTCGTGAGTCAGTCCCGAGTTCCACTGAATGTGCAATTCTTCACCAACTCTAGAATAAACCATATACATTAAATTCCACAAAAATACAAGAAAATAGATGCATGGATTACAATCAAATTGACACAGAATAAAGCCAACTAAAAAAAAAATTTTGACATAATCAAACTATGTAATATACTTCTCCATAGGAAAACAAAATTATGCTAATATAGAGTACTAAAAGTAAACCCTAATACTAATTGACTTAGAAAACCCTAATTCTAATTGAATGGAGAAATCCTAATAATTGAGTTATACAAATAACCTTGACTTTAAGGATAAAAATACTAATACCTGATAAAATTGTAATTGACCAATAAAAAATACAGTTGACTTACAAAACTAAAATTAAACTAAATATTTCTTTGCACTTCCCATATAACTCCAAGTGGTGATGTATGAAGGCTCAGCATTTGTAAGACAGTATTTGGGAAGTAATTTTACGGGTGCGTTTGAATACCGCTTATTTGCTGAAAACTGAAAACAATAAAAAAAATAATTTCCAGGTTACTGTTCACGCTGAAAACACTGTTCATTTGCCTTAATGCACTGTTCATGTCCCATGAACAGTGCAAGAGGCATTGGTCAAAAAAAAAAAAAAGGCAAAACGCTAAACATGGACGTGGGATCCAAACGGTCACTAAGATTGAATGGTATCTACCAGTTCTTTCCTTCTCAATTTGATGGTGTTCATTGAACTCTTAAACTCTAAGATCTAGACCAATTTTTTTTATTCTATATCAGGTACGCACTACCATGTTCTATACTTCTATTAAATATTACTTATACAAAATAGTCCTAGGATTCTGAAGCGTAATTTGTTCGGTAAACTTTTAAAAGGCTATCAATCTGAGGCTGGACCGCGCTTAGCCTGACACTCATCCAAAAGGAAACAATTAAAGCTGGTATAATGGTACTCCTACATTAAAGGCTATTCAAGCACAACAAATGGTACCCGAGATTCATAGATGATAAATAATTTGTAAGATGATCAAATAGTCAAAGGGTTAAGTTATGATGCATGCTTAGCGGTCAACTTAGCAAATTTCAAACAGTGCACCGGAAATCACAAGACATACTATAGCAAAAGCAGCTAGAGAATACGTAAAATCTGCAATATCAGACAATATTTATTCCTAAACTGACTACAAGCCATTTGTGTGTGTACTGGATTTTTTTTTTTTTTTTTTTTGGGATAAAAGTTCAAAGAATTTTATAAGAATTCATCAGCACATTGAGTATGCCCAAAAGTTATCCATCGTAAGACTAAGAGGTGTGACTCCCCCTTGGATGGTTTTGGATTGATCAAATTGGAGGGGAGAGATTCAAGGATGGGTGCCTATTATGCCAAATATGTATACAGTATATTATATAATATTGATAAATAACAAATCAGAAACAACCAAATGCCATAGTCCTAGTACTACAAATGCCCGCACACACATATGTAGACAAGACTGAACAAGATGAAATTCATAACTCACAGATCTGATGAATGAGCTACTGGTCTAAATCCACGAAATACATTCTCAGTTTCACGATCGTTCAGTACTTTAACCCTTTCAAACAGAACTCTTCTTGAGAGCCTCTTTTTTACTTTAACCTAAAAAATCACCAATTATGAGCAACTGACAACAACAATAAAGCCAATTATGAGCATCTGACATTAAAAATAATAATGAGCTTTTCCAAATAATAGGCAATTACAAGTAATGAGTTTGGATAATTCTCCCCATGTCAAATTTCAGGAATCTAGCAAACACCTCATATATTAAGCCCAAAAATCACATAAATGATAATATATTGCATGTTTTACCTGCAAAGATTGCTTGTAAAAACATGCTAATAACACAAGATGCTTTCATTTCTAAATGACTGGGATAAATCATTTTCAAGATGCACAATACACACACACACACACACACATATAAAATAAAATTTCATTGAAAACAAATGAATACATGAAAAAAATACAAAAGTGCATATGAACACTTGATATCAATAAGTGAATGCATGAAGCCTCTGCCCAACTCAATCTGCAATGAATTGGGTCTCCTACTGCTGTGTGATTTTAAGTCCATTAAAATGTGATTCAAAGAAGTTAAAATCGCCTAGAGTTGGATCCCTTCCTCTCACTCCTTCTCAGTCAAGCCTTTCCTCATACTATTTATATTCAGAGTAGGATTTATGATGCCGACAAGTACTTCCGATATTATCCAGCGTGGTCTGAAAGCCCTTTTTATCTAAAAAGTCCTATATTTGAATATTGTGAAAAACCCCAAGGTTAGGGACCCCGCCTCATGAAGCAGAGGTTCCTAGTTCGAAATTTCCCTTTCTCCCCTTGAGGACAAAGTCTCATATCTGTATATTGTGAACCCTAACTTGTTTAAGTTTCTGTTTCTGTTTCCCTTCCAGAATCTATATGCAAATTCAAGCATGCATGTCAAGGTTTGAGATTGACACACATTGTTGGTGAACATCGTGGCAGTCTAATCTTTTAGGAGAATCATTTCTCCAACATGGCAACAGTGATTTGGGTAACTCTTTATTTTTTTACACCAATAATATACGTCTTGGTGGGTCTGTATGTGTGTGTGTGTGTGAGAGAGAGAGAGAGAGAGAGCATGTGTGTGTGCTTTGAATGGTTTCTCATAATTACCTTAGGATGAAGAGTTTCAACATATAATGACTCACGGACCAAAGGGAAGATAGCATCCACAAAGTCCTCAACCATCGCTTTAGCTCTATATATGGTACAAAGCTTCAATTTTACCTTTTCATTTAGCCACCAGGGTTTAGATTTTTCAGGAGGTAGTTCAATAGAGTCTGCACATATAAGCCAAAAGACATTATAAGGAAAGAAGAACATGTTTTCGTAACAAATATTATAATAGAACATTTCAAAATTAAATACCAAAATTTTTTGGCGGAGCAAGTAATGAAATTGCGTCTTCTTCTTTAGCTTCTTCTAGAAGGAGGGAAGCCAGAGTTAATCGGGCATCAATATTGTCCTCAAGCATTTGTAGAGCTGAGTTGGATTGGAAAATTAGTTAGTTGAAAACAGATTATAATTTTTTATAAAGAAATATTTCTAAATAATACAATGACACATAACATCTCGCAGAAGATAGAACAATTCTATATTATCAGTAAGATCATGTCAGATTCCGCTAATCAACACATAAACTCCACCATCAAGAAAGACAAACATTTTCTCACTGCTCTTGCAACTTTATCACATTAATCCAAGCTTTCTAACGAAGCAAACAGCAGAACTTATGTAGGCATTTTCCTGGTATACCCACACTAATTATCAGTGTACTGTAGCAATTAATTTTGCATAGTATTACAGCATCAACAGTCATCTTCCCGCAGCTTGGGTTGTTAAGTGTCTTTTTTTGGTACCTATGGTCAATCACAACTTTTGTAATGAAAGAGAAATGTTCCTACAGCTTGTTAGAATTCTACTACACAATATAAAGTATGCTAGCCAACAATTCAAGTTCAAAGAACATGGTTGTAATTTTTTAAGTTACTTTTTGTAAAGTTCAACAGTGTGAAAATAGAGTAATATTCATCTTCAATAAAACTATTACTACTTATAAAAAGAAAAAAAAGTTCAAAGAACACAGTTTACTTGACTCAATCCCAATGAAGAGATTATAGTTCAAATAAAATTTATTAGATATTAGTTTTCAGACATGATATAGAAACAAAATTAACACAACTTTTCTCCAAGAAACTCTTTTTTTGGTTTCCATTACCACCTCCTAGGCTTCCACTACATGAAGTGGAAATGAACACCAAACTTTAGTTCAATGAACAGAAATGTCCAGTATTAAAATAATAGGCACAATGTATGAAGCAAATTAAAATGACTCTCTCTCTCCAATTCAATACTTTCAATTTCTCTTTCCTCTTGTTTTTTTCAACACTTTTAGTCAAGTGAACAGAATTTACTACTTATAATTATTACACGCAAGTCTTCTTTATTTTAAAGCAAATTAACATGAGTCTTCTTTATTTTTTCTTCCCTTTTTTACACCACGTATAAGTCACTATCTTTGTCCCTCTCATATATTCTATTTCATGATGGCGTAACCATAGCATGATTAGAGAAACTATATCCTCTTTGGATATTGGGTCATGCCAGGTTCGGTAGTGGGATTGTTATTTTTCTAGCATCAATGGCTTGGGAATCATACTTTGGATATTTGGAATTCGATTATAGGTTGTTTGATGTGAATTTTTTGGTTGGAACGAAATCGTCATTCCTTTCAGGAAACTAAGAAGACATTGGAAGAGTTGAAAGTTCTATGCAAGCGCAGTCTTTTTGATTGGTCTCGTTGTTGGGGTTTTACTGATTAATCCTCTCTCTTTGAGTTTATGTTCTCCCTTAGATTAGCTTCCTAATTTCCTTCTTTTTTTGTTGTTTGATTTTTCCTTATCCTAATGTTCATCATCATGAACAACTTGTTTTATTTTCTTTACTATTTTCATTAATAATATTTCTCTGATTATCTTTTAAAAAAAAAAAAAAAAATCCTCTTTGGAAGTCTAAGGTTAAAGCAAAGCATAAGAATAAGAATAGAAGTCCATGGTAGTTGATTAGGTTTTTATATTTTATGTTTTATTAGGTCATTCTAGAGTCAAGGGTACTCTATGATTGTTGGGTATGAGGTATAGTTATGAGCCTTGGGCTTTCTTTTATTAATAACTAAGTCTTATTTAGTTTATGGGTACTGTTCACACATTTTTTATATTAAAAAAAAAAGTCTATTTATGATTATTTTCTCTCTTTTCAACCATAACCCAAGTATTTTGGCCCTGTTTGGTAGCAATGTTTAAGTATAGGTGTTCAAAATGATGTGAAAACTGTGGTTTAAAAAGTGTTGTGGAAAAACATGTTTAAAGTATTCATAATGCAAAAAAAGAGTGCTTGATATCATATTTCAGATAACATATTTTAAAATATGAAAAAATATAATTGTGTTTGGAATGTGTGCTATTTTAAAAAAGTGATGATTGTATAGTAAAAGAATACTATTTTAATTAAGGAGAGAGAAAAAGAAAGAAAAAAAAGAAGAGAGAAGGACAAAGAGGTGGGCCCATGGGAGAAAAAAAAAGTTTGGCCTTGTCAATGGGTCCCACAATTTTCAACTTATTTACAAAACGACCATTCAGCAACTTTACTTGAAAAGTAAAAACTGGTATGGATGGGTTTTCTAAAATACATGTTTTAAACACCCTAATTTGGGAATTGTAACTCAAACACCCATAATAAAACATCGCTACCAAACACCTTCTTTTTTGAGCTACCAAACAGGCCATTTCTCTCTTGAACCCTAATCCTTTTTCTAATAAAGTTCTAAACCCAAAAATCCTACTAAACCTTACCCAACCACAACCACACATAGACAAGTTCTCTAATTTGTCCTATGTCATCTAACCTCTTTTATTGTGCTTAAAGACTTGGAACAATGCTCGTCCTACCTTACTTTTCTCTTTATACTTTTTTTATTCAAAATTTGGCAATTGAAACACCCATACGCATGCTCATATAATCCAATCCTGCAGCTCATTATCAGGTCAAATACCCATCAAGCTATCATAATCATCACTTTGGTGACAAATCCATTTCCTTCATAGGTTCAATTGGAAATTTTTACATAAGTTCATCACCTTACCTTTGTACAAGAAGAAAATTGCTTGCACTCTTTCTTTCAAGAATAAGTAACACCGAGCAATTTTCAGATATAAAAAACCCTACTCAAAAAGAAATACAACATAAATATATCAGCAGCTAACAAGAAGTCAATGTGCAAAATAGATCAATAATATAAACACACAAGGAAACTGACTAAAGAAACTACCAAGACAACCAATACCAGTGTAAGAATAGTTAAAGCCTTCTCATTAATCTTGTAACCAAAAGTTTATGAACCATAAATCTTTTGTAATATATATGAAATTATTCAAAATAGACCCAGAGGGTAAGCAATTGCTATCCCAAATTATTTACGATTTGCCGAAACAAGGAGGCAAGTGTGGCTGATCTTATGAAGTTCACCAATGGAGTCCTTCATTGGGATTTACATTTTTCTTGGTTGTGCATGACCGGGAATTGGAAGCTTTGTCGAGCTTCGTGGATACCATTTATGACATTCCTATGGAGGATTAGGGAGGATAAGAGGTGCTGGTTACTTGATAGGACTAAAGGGTTTATGATTTGTGCGTATTACCATCTTCTAGCTGGCTATAGTGACCAATTCTACCCTTGGAAAAGCATTGAAAATAGAAGGTTCATTCTAGAGTGGCTTTCTATTTATGGACTTCCGGCTTGGGGAAAAGTCTGAGAATTGACAATTTAAGGAAAAGAAAGGTATGCGTTTTGGATTGGTGTTTTATGTGCAAGTGTAATAGTGAAATTGTTGATCATCTCTTCCTTAATTGTCCGGTTGCTATGGATTTGTGGGCTATGAGTTCTGGGTTTATTTATAGAATGCTGGTTTATGCCAAAGTCTGTTGTTGAGTGGCAAGGTCGGCCTGGTCGTCATCGTAATGGATATATATGTATCGCTGTTCCTCATTGTTTGATGTGGTGTATTTGCAAGGAAAGAATAGTAGGTGCTTTGAAGATAGTGAGTGTTCTCTGCTTGATCTCAAGTTATTATTTTTTTAAACCTTATTGGGCTGGCTATCAGTGTGGAAGAACCAGTCCTTTTCTTCAATTTTGGATTTACTTGATTTATGTAATTTGTATTTGATCTATACACCCCTGTATACTCCCTGTGTACTTGGGTGTCTCTTTTTTGATATCAATAAATCTATATTGCTATAAAAAATAAAAAATAAAATAAAAACAGAACTCGTGAATGTAGAGTATAAGGTATTTTATCAGTTTATGAGGTAGGCAGAGATGTACGAGGGGAATAATGATATGGGTAAAATCCAAATTGGGGAGGAAAGCAAAAGGGAGGGAAGTGTAGAGGTGGGAAGAAAGGGAAAAAAGGTGGTGGTGGTTGGGGAAAAGGGTGAGGTTGGGGTGGAGGAGGGGGGAGGGGAGGAGGTGTGGACATTAGAGAAGAGATCTAATAACTAAGCCTTATCAGCAGCAGACAACCTAAGATGCAGCAAGAAAGATGCATATGTTTCTTATATCAAGCATTGTTTTACTTACGTTGTCACCTTTAGCACTTCCTTCCAACATCAGATAGTACTTCAATGCAGAGTCATAATGTTCAAGACTCATTAATGAGTCTGCAGCTTCAGCAATCAAATGAGAATGATCATTTACACTTTCCCGCTGCAAAATACTGAAGAGAACCTATAAATGCAAAAGATCTTCAGTGAAAAACATTATTATCTTTTAATCCCTTTTAAGATGTCCAATATAAGTGATCACCTATGAACTAAGACTAAAAAGTAAAAAAAGAAAGAAAAATACACATGCAACCAACCTCTGCCTTCTCCATATTTTTAAGGTTAACATGACAAATTCCTTCTTTTATTGTCAAATTCAAGGGCAGCTCTTTTCCTGAATAGTAGACCAGCTTTGCATGCTCAATAAGTTGGAGAGCTTTGTCATAAGAATTACTTTCCATGAATATGGAAGCTAGTAGATCAATCACACTTGTATCAACTTCACTTGGATGACCTTTAACATAATCCTCAAGAATGCGGATAGAATGTTCAAGCTGACCACCTTTCTGGTACAACTGAATGAAAAGCAAGAAAAAAACTAATATCAATAGAACAGAAAACTTATGTCAGACTAATTAATGCCCTAAAAAAGGCATGAGATATGAGCAAAACTACCAAATCACAGTCACCTTCAAAAAAATGCTCGAAAAAACTCACTACTGCAAGGAAAAGCAGAAAAACATATTCAACTTTGTGAAACTCTAGAACCAGGGGCAATATATGCTTACAAATTTAATCAGTTCAATTATGAAAACATGAAATCCAAAATCTCACTGATGCTAAATTTAGAAGGGAACATTTAGGGGTAAAAAGTAAATTACAAAAAAAAAAAAACGTAAATAGATACGAAAAATAGCATTGGGAATATCCAAAAATAGTATTTAAAGAAAAAAAGAGCCATTAATATCTATCAAAAAGAAAAAATAAAAATAAAAATAAAAAGTAAGACAAATGCAATTTATGGCATACAAGTTCATATTCAAATCAAATTCAAGAGGCCTTTTAAACACAAGGAAAAAGTTAAAACCTTTGCCCCTGTTTTTAATGCTTCAATGTTCTCAGGACTAAGTTGATATATTTGATCAAATGACTCTGCAGCTTTCTGATAATCTCCAAGCTCAACATGGAGTGATGCACGATGAAGTTTTAGAGTAACATCTTTAGGATCTGCCATTATTGCTTTAGAAAGGCAATAACTGGCTTGACCAATGTTTCCTTGTTCACTGCATTTGACAAAATGTCTATAATTAATCATCAATCCATTCCTTTCATGCATATAAAAGCAATGAGGTGAATAAACAGAGACACAAAAAAAAAAAAAAAATTTGAACATGTCAAAAACTATGCTATCACTCGAAAAAAGAACAGGGTATCCTCACTACATTATTTGCTAAAAAGAAATTTCTTACTGGGTAACTTACCATGTCCTAGAGTTACAACTCCTTAACTTAATGACAAACCAAGAAAAAAAAAACCTTAATTCAAGGAGGTTTTTTTGGGTAAGATATTTTTTGGACATAGAGAAGGCTTATGATCATGTGAATTGGAATGCCTTATTCTACCTTATGGAAAGGATGGGCTTTGGGGCGAGGTGGAGAGGTTGGATTAAGGCATGTATTTCTACAGTTAAATTCTCAGTTTTGGTCAATGGGTCTCCTGCTGGTTTCTTTGGTAGTTCTCGTGACCTACGCCAAGGGGATCCTTTGTCCCCCCTTTTATTCCTATTAGTTATGGAAGTGCTGGGTAGACTACTGAAGAGAACGGAAAATGGTGATTTTCTTTGTGGTTTTCAAGCGGGGACCCATAGACAAGGGGGTGTGCGTATCTCTCATCTTCTTTTTGCTGACGATACTATTTTGTTCTGCGAAGCTTCTAGGGACCAGTTATTATACATTCGGATGGTACTGATCTTCTTCGAAGCTATTACAGGCCTGAAAGTTAATGTAGGTAAGAGTAGATTGTTCCTGCTGGGGATGTTGGGAATTTGAATGCTTTAGCCCATACCCCTATGTTGCAAGATGGGCACATTGCCTATGAGATATCTGGGCATGCCTCTTGGGGCCCATTATAAGGATGTGTCAATATGGAATCCTATTATAGAAAAAATGGAGAAATGGCTTTTTGGTTGGAAAAGACTTTATTTGTCCAAAGGTGGCAGGCTTACTTTGTTAAAAAGTACTCTCTCAAGCCTTCCCACCTACTTTTTATCTTTGTTTACTATCCCTCAGGCGGTGGCAGCTAGGATAGAAAGAATTCAGAGGTATTTCCTTTGGGGGGCCTCAGAGGATGTTTTTAAATACCCTTTAGTTGCTTGGGATAAGGTTTGTTTGCCTATTGAGAGTGGTGGCTTGGGGATCCGAAGGATTGGGTTGTTTAACAAGGCCTTACTCGGGAAGTGGTTGTGGCGTTTTGGAAATGAAAGTAACAGACTAGAAAGCACCGACGCGGCTCCAAGGTCGCCGCACCGGAGTCCGACGCGGCCCGACGCGGCGTTCGGTGTCCGACTCGCCGACTCTCCCCTTTTTTTTTTTTTTTTTTGGATTCGCGCCGACTCGGCCAGATTCGAGCCGATTCACGCCGACTCGGCCAGATTCGCGCCGATTTGGGCCAAAACTGGCTGATTCCGGTGGAAACGGAATCCGATACGGCCATCGAAACATGCCGATTCCGGCCACCGAAACAGGCCGATACGGCCGATTCCGGCCGAAACAGCCGCCGAAACTGGACGAAATAGGCAGTGGCTGCCATTCTTCTGCTTCATGTGGCCTTGTGAGAGGGGAAAAAAAAAAGAGAAGGAAGAAGAAGATGAGAAGACACCAAAAAAAAAAAAGATGAAAGAAGAATAAACGTACATAACAAAAGAATATTAATTAAGGGGGTGGAAAAGTCAAATATTTAATGTGGGTGGGTTTGGGAATTGAAAAATGAGTAAATGAACTTTTTTGAAATGTGGTTTTTTGTTTCCAATTACCAAAAATATTGATTTTATTAAAAACAAATCATAAATAATTATTTTTTAATAATAAATTCTACCATTTATTTGATTTTTTTTATATAAAAATATTAAATTAACTATATAAAAATATTTTTAATAATTTTTTAATCGCCGAGTCCCGCCGCACCCGCACCCACATTTTTGAAAAATTGCCGAGTCCCGCACCCGCACCCGAGTCCCGAAACGCACCCGTGCTTCTTAGGTAACAGATTATGGCGTCAGGTTATAGCAGCCAAATATGGTGAGGGGAGAGGAGGCTGGTGCACTAGAGGGGTAAGAGGTTCTCATGGGTGTGGGATGTGGAGGAGTATTAAGGAAGGCACAGAGAAGTTCTTTAGTCAAATTCTGTATAATGTGGGGGAGGGTTGCCGTGTTAGTTTTTGGCATGATCCTTGGTGTGGGCCTATTCCTTTGAAAGAGCTTTTTCCTGCTATGTTTGCATGCTCTCTTTCTAAAGAAGCATGGGTCTCTGACTTGGTAATATCTAATTCTGAAGGAAATAGGAGCTGGAATTTACTTTTCCGTCATGGTCCTCAGGATTGGGAGGCAGACACTGTTTATTCCTTTTTTGAGCTTATTTATTCCTCTATGCCGAGGGGTGAGGGGGATGATCACTGGGTTTGGAGATTGACCACGTCTGGGGTATTTGATGTGCGCTCTTTTTATAAGCTGTTATCTAGTCCTAACACTGATGAATTTCCTTGGAAGGGCATTTGGTGTGCAAAGGTGCCTAAACGGGTGTCTTTCTTCCTATGGACAGCAGCTAATGATGGGATACTCACCATTGACAATCTTGTCAAGAGAGGTCGGTTTCTGGTTAATAGGTGTTGTTTATGCTACTGTGATGGGGAATCAGTGGATCACCTCCTTCTTCATTGTAAGTTTTCTCATGCCTTATGGAGCGAAGCTTTTGCAGTGTTTGGGATCCAATGGGTAATGCCAAGGTCAGTTAGCTCTTTTTTCTTTATGTGGAGAAACTGGTTTGGAAGGCATCGTTCGACCATTTGGAATATGGTCCCGGCATGTTTAATGTGGTTAGTTTGGCAGGAACACAATACCCGCACTTTTGAAGACAAGGAGAGAACATTAGATCATCTAAAATCTCTCCTTTTTGGTACTCTGTTTCTTTGGGCTCGTATTTGGGGGTGTACGAATTGTATTTCTTTATCTGATTTTTTAGCCTCTAGTTCCTTTAGTTCTTGATTTTTTTGTATCTGTTTCTTGTTCAGAGTGTTCACTATCGTGAGCATGATGTTCATTTTTTCAATATAAAGTTTATTACCTATCAAAAAAAAAAAACTCCGCCTATATTTGTTTTTAGTATCATATATTTTGTTCGCAACCAATCCCAAGCTTAATAAAAGAGAGGGATGGAAAAGTGGGTATAATCTCTCCATTTTGGAGAGGAAAAAGAGTTGTGGGCCAAAGTGAAAAACTCCCGCAACCCCATTTTACTTCCATCCTCTGTCCTCTACCAAACAGAGGAAAATGACATTTTCTCCTCTTTCCCTTCCTCCCTAAACCTTTAACCAACCATACACACTGTTAAAAGTAAAAACTTGAAATGTGTGTTAATTCACAAAAATGCCATATAACAAAAATGTTTTGACCCATTTCACCAGGCGCCAAAGGCAAGTGCCACATTAAAGGCCCATTGCCTTGAGGCCTTTGAGGTACCTTAGCAGGGCCTCGCCTCTCAGGGGCCACTTAGGCAAGCGCCCCACTCACCCTTAACTACACTGTCTCAGTGTTATTGTTTTTTATGTAACAAAAAACCCTGTGGTACCGTTTGACGTGAAAATGCAATTCTACATATGGACACATCTTATCAAATGAGCAACTCACTATTTATTTCCATCGATGTTTAATGGTTTACATATAAAACAATATCACAAGAGGGTTAAATGTTACATTCAAAATTTCCAGGAGGTTCCATATTTTATAGGGAAACCACCTGAGCATTTTGTGTACTTTTCCTTAAGTTATTTTAATACAAGAACATCTATCATCATAAAGAAAAGCTGTTCCATTCTCATCATCTACAAAGATCAGGTAATGGATAATGAATGGACAAACATGGGGAAACTTACATAGACTTTGTAAAAAGCAGCCTCCAAAGAGATGAATCTTTTGGAGTTAAATGCGCAGCGATCATGTAAAAATTTGAGGCTTTCTTATCCTCGCCAAGCCGATTATGGACAAGTCCAAGTGTATGATATGGATCAGGCAAATTTGGTGCTAGCCTAATAACTTCATGCAACGTTGATATGGCCTGCAACAATATATTTTAGAAGTTTTAGCAATCAAAAGCCATCGAAGGATAAAGGTTGAGATAGAACAACCTTAGATGAAGAACCTTTACTAAAGTTTTAAATTCCATTCCGGATTGGCCATGGGAACAGAATATTCCGGTACCGGTGTGTGCCGGTGCATCGTTCCGGGGTTACTCACCGTATACACACACACATATACACACTAGCTTTTATATATATAAAGATAGTAAAAATAGTTATACTTACATACAATAGCTTCTCAAAATATAAATAAAATTCTCAGTTTTAGTTTGTTTGACCATTATTTGTATAATAATAATAATAATAAATTAACTATCTTTGTTGGGCTATATTTTAATTTGGGTTGATTGAGATGGACTAAATGCTAAGTTTAAGCCCAAACCCAAAACAAAATATTTCCTATTCTTTTTATTTCCCACGTATTTCCTCTCCCCTCACCTGCCAACTATCACTTCAACATCTCATCAAAGTCAAACAATTTTATTTTATTTACATTTCCTCCTCTCTCCAACCTCCCACCGCACATTCACTCTTCTTCCTTTTAGTCTTTACTTTCTCTTCCTTTTGTTTGTTTGTTTTTTCCTTCTGCAATCTGCACCATTACTTCCACCCACCATCTTTATCACCTTCAGATCAGTTCTTCTAAGTTCTCACGCATGTGTTTTCTTGTTGCAAATCCAGGTTCATACTTCATAGTTTCCTTTTGTCAATTTTTTTTCTTTTATATTTTTTCTCCCACGGCCTTTCTTCCCCAAGATTTCACTCTCACTGCCTGAAAATTTTCCTATATTCATATTTTGGCCCGGAACGCTCATTTCGCCCGGAATACCAAAATTTCACCTAGGACGCCGGATCAGGCCGGCACTAGCAGGAATTTAGGACGACGCGGAACTAAGGGGTCACTTGCACCAAACTACCCACCAAAACGAAAAATTTTGGCCATTTCGGCTAGAACGGAACGGAATTCAAAACATTGACCTTTACTAAATTGAAAGAAACTAAAGCTGCCATGCCAAAGGGCCCACTCCTAAAATAGAATTTTCCATTTAGACTTTAGGAAACTCTAATAGGTGATCACTGCGATAAAATAATATTATAACCAAGGACACAATGCAATGGTTCACAATAAAAAGCTTTCAAAATGATGGCAAACAGAATACGCAGAATGTGTTATGGCAGCAACTAGATTTCTAATGCAGGTATATTTTACAAAATTTAAACCATTAAAAAGAGTTCAAAACAAAATCAAGAATCACTCAACTAACCCCACCAAGATCTATAAGATACATACATACATACATACATACAAACATATACATATATGTGTGTGTGTGTGTGAAAAAGAAAAATATGACAGCACTACCCAGTACACAGGAAATGTAGGAGTAGTGCAGCAGAGTTAAAGAAAATTACAGCAATAAATAAAGTCTAAAATACTAATAAAAGAATGGCTTCTCAAAGCCTCCAGCCAATCATATAATGTATTCAGGAAAGCTATCTTCCCCACCATCACAAGGAGTGAAAAGGGGAGAGGGCTAATAACATAATTTTTTCTTCTTTTTTTAGAGGTGGGGGGAAGGTTGAGTTGAGGAGCGTTGAGCCACAAATACATTCAAAATGTAACGCTAAATTTTGGCATATGAGGAAAATCAAAGTCAGATGTAGAGGGCACAATAGAGACGAAAAATAACATTGTAATCATGTCCACAAAATAACTACGCAAACAATGGTCCCAGCATCATATTATGGTGGTAAAAATCTGTAAGAGTGCTAAGCAGAAGAAATGGATAGTGAATGAGAAAGAATCTAAAAGCTTACATATTAACTAAAACATACAGCTATCGTTAGACTGCAGGGACTATGTCTTAGTATGCTAGAGGAACCCATCATAGAACCCACTAACAATTTCAGTGAGTGACCAAAATTAATGCTTAAAAATAAAATTCATCAAGCATCTTACCTCTTCATAATGACCATGTGCATAATGAAGGGTAGCATCACCAAGCATCCGTGTAATTTCAGGGCTGAGTTTATTCTTTGATCCTTTCCGCCTACCTCTTTTCTTAGGCTGCATGAGGCACACATAAAAAATTAGACAAGTAACACGCATAAAATCACCATTTGCAATTTATTTGTGAAGGGAGCAGGGCGAACATAAAAAATTAGACTAGTAACCCACATAAAATCACCATTAGCAATTTTTTTTATAATTTTTTTTATAAGCAATTCATTAAAAAGAAAAGCACAACATAAGGGCACAACTCTAGTGTAAGCTTTCATAAGTCCCGTGAACTAAATTATGCTCTAGTGTGACTAAATCTTTTTTGATAAGTAAAGTAGATGATAATATTGAGGTCCTACTAGGAGTCGAACCCAGGTCGCTGGATTCAAAGTCCAGAGTGCTAAATCAAACCAAAGCTAATGCTTTGAACCAACATTTTATTGTAGTTTACTTATGAAATTTCCTAAACCATCTTTTGAGATAAAGGTATATTTCTAGTCAAAATTCTTTCAAAATTATTAACTTTTAATGATAACAAACAATAATAGAGTTAAAGTCATTAAGTTAAAAAGAAAATGTCAAGAAGACAGCAATGTATAAGAAGCTCTCCTTGACATCAAAAAATAACATGAGGCACCATTTGCATGTCTAATAATGTGAATTGTGTGACCATTTATCATTATGAGATTGGTGAAGTAGGGATAACAGTGATTAAAAAAAAAAAACCCACCTTCCTTGATTTCCTTCGAACACCAAAATTCATGGCTTCCATTATTTCATCTACGCTTGCTCCAGATGTATCTTCTTGCCTGGCCTTCTTCATTGATCCTTCACTATTTGGAAGAGTTGGATATAATAAATGTAAATAACACAAATTCTAACCTCATAGTCACATGAAAAAACTAAAGAAATGGAGTTTCTACCAATGACTATCGAGAAGTAACTTTCGCTTTTTCTCAGCAAGAGCTTCATACTCAAGTCGCTCAAACTGCTCATAAGGTTGGACACCATAATCAACATTATCTTCCACAAAATCAAACGGGTTTATCCCGTCTTTAAATCTGAATATATACTCCCCTTCACCTTCATTGTCGTCTTCGTTGCCGTCATCATCATCCTCATCATCTTCTTCTTGTTGTTCTCCTTCTTGTTCCTCTTCTTCTTCCTTCTCAACAACTACTTTCTTGTTGTCTTTAGTGCTAACAGCAAGCAAACCCTCTTCAAGTTCACTAATTCCAATTTCCACTTCCTCCATTTAAATGTAATATTAAATTCACCTCCTGAAAACAGATAATAAAATCCAAACAAGATTAGCAATCTATACCAACCACATTAAGATTCATAAAAAATAGTCAATGTGAACTGGCAACATAAGAAAGTCCTGTTCATCTTATGCACAGTCTGACTTTTGAGGCATCTAGAATGCTCTAGGCATAGAGGCATACAGCTCATGCCTATGTGCCTTGTGAAAATTGGCCGGGACAAATGTATTATGTGTTATAGTCTAGATGCTCTCAACATCAAGGGGAGGAGGTTTTATAAAAATCAAATAACATTGGCCCCCATTTTGGCTCACAGGCTCATTGATTTTCCTCTGCCAGTTTGTAAGCAAAATGAAATTAGTGTCAAGTATCAATAGCAGTAGAAGCAAGAAAATATGAAACTAAATGAGAATTCTACAAAATGTAGAAACTTCTACTCCCCCTTGTCTCTCTTCCTCAAATGTTTACAGAGAAAAATTTATGGGACATTAATCAAATATGTACACCACCTAGAAAATCATCAAGGGCTACCAAGAGAAGATGAAAGCAATCCTATTGAATTCAAACAAGAAAATATCCTGCGTGATGAGTGGATACTTTGCAAATTTATTTAAAATAATTTTTATGTTTTTAAAGACCTATTTATAATACTCATTTTGTTGTATAATATTTATGTTTTCCCACAATATTTTAAATGCTTTGAAACTCAATCTTCTTAATTCATTTTTTTTTTTTTTTTTTTTTGGTCATAGAATTAGTTTCCAAATATTGAGTGGAACTATTTTTACTAATCTAGATTTATGATGTTGGAACAATCAAGTTTTCAACATTTCTAGGAGACTAACGTATTATAATATTTGTAGACTTCGCTTGAGAGTATTTCAATTACGTGCATTTATATAAACCAGGCATATTTCCACCAAAAACACAAATGGGATTGTGGAACAAAAGATGGTTTTGAGCAAAAAGAACTGAAAATTATGTATTTTCAGTCAGGCAATTCAACAAATAGGTGGTGTGTGATAGTGCGTACCTAAAAAAAAGGCTAGAAATAGAACACACGCATCAACAAATTAAACCCTGTTGATTTTATTGTACTAAAAGTCTAAAACATTTTTTGCTAGGCGTCTGTTAAGTAAAACACATCAATTGGAAAGTTCATGGAGCAACGAATATGTATGAAGGTAAGATCTCACACACCCACTAAAACAAACAAGACTTTACACACAATATATCTATAATTTAAAAGAAAAACAAGTTACCGGTGGCGATTTAGGCAGTCAGACAGTGGCGAAAGATTCCCCCTCTCTCTAATTCAATCTTCTGTTAACTCACCATCCATCCACTATTGTCATCAATTCTCAAAGAGAGGGAGAGCGATAGGGAGAGACAAATCGAGAGATACACCAAAACTTAGACGGAAAATCCAAAAATTTTGTGAACTTACCCAACCAAGTTTTGGCAGGAGCGGCCTAGTAGTGGCCAGAGCCGCCTAGAAATACGTCCCTTGAGCCGCTAAGACCGAATTTTTTTTGAGTTTTCTGGAGCAGCTTTTCTCTATTGATATCTCTCTCTCTCTCACCCTCCCACCCGATTTCAATCTCCTTCACCCTCTCAACCTCGGTCTCCTTCTCCCTCTTTCTATCTCTCAGTTTTCAAGTTAGGGTAGGGAATTTGGGGTGGGTTATTTTATTTTATTTTTTATTTTACAGCAGAGGTGAGAGGACACCGTATAGATAGGCTTCTTTTCTTTTTTTTTTAATTTTATTTTTGTTGTTGTTTTAAAATTTCTAGACCTTGTTTATAAGACTGAAATGATAAAGTATAAACTTAAAAGAAGGAAATAACAAAATGCAAACTTAAAACACTAAAATGAAAAATAAAAAAAGAGATTTAAATTTTTTAAGTTTTTTTTTTTTTTTTAAAGAAAACATAATGCTTTTACTATTTTTTGTTTTTCTAAAACCCTTAAACCCTAAACCGTAAACCCTAAAAATATCTATAGAAAAATAAAAAATAGTAAAAACATTATGTTTTCTTTAAAAAAATAAAATATAAATTGACTCCTAGACAAAATTACCCCAGCAATCACACCCAAAGCACCTTAATTTCTAGAACCCCAAACTGTGTCAAGTTTTAAATGACATATGCAAGGAAGCCAACATTTTTTTTACAATGGATAATAATGCAAATAAAGTCAAAAACTCTTCACAGTTAAATTCCATTAAAAGGAAAGGGTGAAAAACAAAACTAAAAAGACAATGTTGAGTCATGAAAGGTAACTTTTATGTTCCCCTCTTTCAACTGCACTTTTATGTGGTTCGAAAATATCTTCATTAATGAAAGGCAACTTCATTTAGAAATAGAGTCATAAATTTCAAATAACAAATTTCATTTTGAATTCAAATAGAATTACTATTTTATATATTTAATAAATTTTATGTTTTTAATCAAATTACAACCACATAAAACATGATTTTTTTTTTTTTTTTAAATAGGGCGGCAAAAAGAATGACCAAAATATACCCCCTAAATGTAAAAAATCACCAACACAATTTCAAAGCTTCTTAAAACACTATATATATATATATATATATAGACTTACAAGTTCACAATTTCCTTTATTAAAGCACATCAATGCTTGATCTCCTTGATTGGCTTAGATTTAAATCCACACTTAATACACCAATGGTAAATTACACCTTAAGTACGCAATTAAAACACCTAATAGCCACATATATTGCTTTGTACTTACTTAGTATATAATCATAATACAATTAGTCATTCACTTACTTATACATATATGTAGTCAATTGTGCATATCAATTAAAGCCTAGTTTTTAGGTTTAATCTAATCTATGATCACTAGTTCCCTTGCTTTTATATGTATATATATATATATATAAAAAAGTAACAATCTTAGTGTAATGATTCATGCTAGTTAAGATTTAACCCTCCGTTACTAACCATTACAGTCTCTTAGTTTAATATAATGTCCTAATTGGTGCAGGGCACCATGGTAGGAAGCACCAAGCAAGTGAAATCAGATTTACAAACAAAGAACAAAAATTTTGATGAATAAACAGAATCAAACCATACATATACTTATCGATGATGAAAAATTTGAACTTAATCATGGGTAATAATCAAGAATGCCTTGAATTTAACTCCATAGCTGATGCTGAAAAAGCTTAAAAATATCACCTAGGAACCTAGTGTTCAAGAAACTAAAAAATATAAGTTTAAGTCAAGTTAGATCCATACTTAGTCTGCCTAGGGCTAATCATTGAATAGCCCAATGCATGAGTATTACTCAAGCAGCAATAGATAAAAAGTAAACTTAGATGATCACATAAAAGATTGAATTATTAAGGAAATTCCAATGAGAATGACTAAGTTCATCACCAATAATTATAGAACAATAGGAATAACACAATCAACACTCCCAAAATAAAATACACCGCCTTATATCTCCATGCAAGCCACCTGCTTGCTCCAAATCAACAACCCACCACAGCAGAATATTTGAATTTACTAAGAGAAGATAAAATAAATTCACACATAGTTGAACAATAATATCACAACACTCACAAGACAATCAACACTCCCACTAATGAAAAGTAGACCACCTTATATCATCATGCAAGCCACCCGCTTGCTCCAAACCAACAATCAACCACAGCAGAAATTTTAACATATAATTATAGACTAGTAGGGTATTATGAAGCAGATGTTACTCACCCTTTAGCAATTCACTGGTTTGCTCACGAAAAGAGGAACTCAAACTTAGAGCAAGTTGCTAATCCTGCAAAATCTAAGTCTAAATTATAGACTACTAAAATAACTTAAAAGGCGTAAATTAGGTGACTTCACGTCCAAAATCATGTAAAGGAGAAGACACCACCAAACTAAGTACGCCAAGAGAACAAACTATAAACTAAAATAGGGCTCATGCAAAGATATACAAACCAAAAGATAAGCTCCAATATTTTGCTAGTTTGCATTTGTTCCACAAACTGAGTGGAAAGATCAAAGATTAATGCATATCTCATGGTTAAAGGCGCTGGCTTGATTCATGTTTGAAATATTGATAAGAAGCATGCTCTAGGAAAATACAGTGAGACATTTACAACTTAAATATTGAATGCTCTAGAAATAGCCACTAACCCACTACTAATTTAGTAAATAGAAACCATTATACACACAGCTTACCTGTCCATAGTATACCATCTAATTTTTATAAAGAAAAAGCCTTCTTCATGGTGCACCTATTGCATATCTTTCAAGAAGTTAAGACACCTGTAATTAACTTAAGGGGTTAGGTCTTGCTTGTTCACTGACTTGGGTTTCAAGGTCTAGTGTATAATCAGCCTGAAAAGAGCCATTTCGTTTCTATGAAGAAAATGAAAATTGTTATTCAAAGGGCCAGGTCTTGCTCGTCCGCTAATCTAGCTTTAAGGAATTCTAAGAATTTTTTGAAGTGTATGTGTAGGTATTTTAATGCTAATTATCTACGTATAACCATCCAAAATAGTTCAACATATACCAAATTTCCAAAATAGACAAATCCCAAGTTCAATGTATTTGACCATCTATATTGTCCAAATAGTTCAGCCTTCTCCACAAGCAAGATTCAAAAGTAATAATAGATTTTCGTATTATTACTTACCAATGCCTACTTTGGTTTTTGAAGGAGGAAGATGTTATCCACTCAAAATCCATTATTTTAAGTTGATTTTTCACATAGAATTCATTGTTTCTCATTGACCAAGTTATAAAATTTCCACTAAATTGAGTTTATGGTAACCAAAAAGTCTATGCATACGCACTTTGCCGCACACTTTATCACAACTTATGCATGTGTTAAGTGATGATTAAATTGCTTTTCACCAAATACCAATTATGGTCCCATGTGTAAGTAATGTAATTCAATCATAAGTTGACAAATATACAAGTTGTGGCAAAGTGTGTTATCCTAGAAAAAATGATAAGATCATTTTCCACAAAATATTTTTTGTTGAATCAAAGAGTAAGAGTGAATATGTGAAACTGCACATCAGACGTCTCACTTTAGAGATGAAGTGATTGATATATAAATCTCCACATGTACATGTCATCCTCCTTGGTTCTCATCCAAAGTGGGCCAAATTCACCGATGGATTGAATGGTTCAAATTGGTAGCTCAATTGCAGCAGTCAAGGGCCCCTAAACTCTAGTGCATCTTGGCAGTGAAATGCAATGATAAATCATGAAGAAATGCCTTTACACCAAACATAGTGCTCAAAGTGGGTGGGCTATATATGCCTAGCTGAGGTGGCTAATTTAGCTTTTATATGGACCGGACCCATGTACATGTGTAGGCTCATCCATAGGGCTTAATTGGGGTATGCTCTAGGGGCCCGATTGAGGAAAGCCCCATAGTGTACGAAACAGAAATTTTTTACATAGTGGATAGCATTGTATAATGCATATTTGCTTAGTTCTCATGTCAGATTTCAATTAGGACCCAAAATCTACTTGGCTTGGTCAAACTAAGAAAAAGAAGGGGGACATTATCTTTGAGTACTCCATAGCTTCTATTAGAGGATGCACAAAGTATAATGGGAAAAATTCAAATTTGGGTTGTAGTACCTCATGATTTTATTTTAAGACAAGAACTCCAGTAAGCTACTCTTTTAAATACTTCACGCATTGGCTACGCTAGGTTCACTACTATGAGGTACTAATCCACCATTTTTGCAGCAAAAGCTCCTAGATGAGTAGATTCTACCACCAGACCTAGGGGGATTATAAAAATTGGTGCTTTAGAATTCTAGGATAATGCCCCCAAAAAATTTTCAGAAGAAAAGGTACGACTTCCATTAGAATACAGGGTGATACAGTGTTTTAGTCCTATGATGATGCCCCCATGAGAAGAAAATTTATGACTTCCATTACAATACAATGTGATATAACTGGATAACATTGTCATGAAAAACAGTAGGAGACATTGATGTTGACCCTATTAGACCAATCTTTTCAGGTAAAATTACACTAACAAATTTATGTCACAGTCACATACATCACATTTCCTAGTATCTAGCAGCAGGGTAGTAGCAAGTACAATATTACGAGTCTATATAAAGAGAGTAACTTAGATGAAGATGATATGCACAAAAGGAGATTCAATTATATACCAGAAGAGTCTAAGATATGGCTATATGCAAGCGCATTCTTCTTGTAACTTTTGTATTGCTTTGCTTCATCACTATCACTGCTGAAGGTAAATTTTTCTATATATATATAGGTCATCTCTTAGCAAATTAATATTTCTAAGTGCAAAATTTCATCTTTTGCACCTTAATTTTCTGCAGCACGAAGTTTGCAAGGTGTGGCTACTACGGAAGCTCCCAAGGGAGTTTGCACCAAACCAAGAACATGAAGTGGACAATGACGAATTAGTGTCTATGGATTACACTCCGAATAAAATATAACATTTTGAACACAGTTTCCAAATAAAATTTATATATAAAAAAATAAAAAAAATAAAAAAGGAAAAAGGGTATACCTTTGTGAGAGCAGAATGGAGATCGAAGTTGGTCAAATTGATGGATTGGGCGCCTTCGACGAGGACCGGAGACTCAGAATGGGATTCTACTTTCTTTTATATCTTGAACACCATTGCGGAGAGAATGAGAGAAAGAGTGATGGAGGCCGGTGTGTGTGAGAGGTAGTGATGGAGGCTGTGTGTGAAGAGGGAGAGAGAGAGAGAGAGAGAGAGAGGACGGTTAGTTTTATACAAATTCAAAACGACGTCGTTTTGATAATAGAAACTTAAAAAATGAAAGAAACCTGTTCTGGAGGTTAGAACCTGGGACAGGGACTTGATAACACACGTGCTTACCACTAAGGCAACATAACTTAATGTGTTTTACCTATAATAATATTTATAGGTCCACAATAAATTATTTTTTTTTTTTAGTTGTGCTTACATATACATATGTGCGATGCACAACTTAATAAAAAATATTTTGATAATATAATTAAATTTAATAATAAATAAAATGAAAAAAGAATTAATTAAAAATTTAAGATTAAAAAATAAATTGTACTTGTACACTTTAAAGAAATTTAATTTTTATTTCTTATTTTGATATTTAAATAATTTGTTTTAGTATTGATTTCATTCAAATGGTTATAATTTATATCAACCCTAAACCAACGTATGCATCCATATGTAACATTCTAAATCAATAATAAATAAAAATATAATACTCTAACTTAATGTAATATTCTAACATACTAATAAATAAATATAACACCCTAACTTAAAGTAATGTTTGTAATTGTATTGTGTTTTAGCCTTTAAGAACACATATATTATTTTTTTATCATAAAAAATAATGAATTCAATAATTGAAACGGTTGAAAACAAAATTAAGCCAAAACCTCAATTCATTAATGAAAAAATCTTTAAAAAAAAATGGAGGTAAGTAAAGATAGACTTACATAGAAATTTGGACAGATGGATTCTCTCATATCCAATTTCATGTTTGACAGCAAATTTTGCTTTTAATTAAAGAATATAGATTACATGAAACAAAACACCAAACAAAAGCCATAACAAATTAAATCCATTCTAAAATATTGATGTCAATAACAAATAATCATGTAATAAGAAATTTGAAAAATACAAATATATTGCTTGCTATATTGACTTCTAAAAAAAACACTAAAAGGTGTGATCAAACATAGAATTTTAGCCTATCTATAAAACTTGTTGATAAAAATCATATTATACATAATAAAAAGGCAACAAATACACAAAATCTATTCAATTTGATGAAAGGAAAAAAAAAAACATTTACCTGCAAGGTTGTAGGTAGGGCAGAGAGGAGAAACGTAGCACTTTTCTATTATGAAAGCTACAACATCAAAAATAAGTACTCATGAAAAGCATTACTACACCAACATTGTTAGAGGTAATACTATTTACATGCGGACAGGCCAAAAAAAAAAAAAAAAAAAAGAAGTAAAGAGACATACACTGCTAAGCAAAATAATACCTGTATTGTATTTTAGAGTGAGATAAGATTTTAAATCTTTGTTTTTGATAAGGAGGTAACTTCTTAGTCTGATAAAGTTTGAATTTAGATGATTTATACTTAAACTAAATCTCCTTCGATCATTTTTTATTGGATAAATATGGATAGAATTTCATATTAGTATTGTGGGGGCATTTTTTGCTTCAAGGCCAAGGGCTAGACCAATTAGAGCCTAGGCAATTTTTGCTCTTGTCCCACATTGGAAAGAAAGTCTCCCTCTTCATGCCATATAAGAGATGACCAATGGTGATAGAGTACCACTAGTTTAGTTAAATTGGTCATCCTTTATATGGCATGAAGAGGGAGGCTTTCCAAACTAGTGGTACTCTATCACCATTGGTCATCTCTTATATGGTATGAAGAGGGAAGCTTTCTTTCTAATGTGGGACAAGAGCAAAAATTGCCTAGGCTCCAATTGGTCTAGCCCTTGGTCTTGAAGCAAAAAATGCCCCCACAATAAAAGGAGTACCACTACTTTGGTTAACCAAACTAGTGGTACTCTATCACCATTGGTTACCCTTGGCCTTGAAGCAAAAAATGCCCCCACAAGTATAAAGAAACAAAGTACTAATAAGGATAGACGTTTTTTTTAATGAATTAAAGTACAAAACTACAAATGAATGGTTATTTAAATAAAATTGATAAAC
This sequence comes from Quercus aquifolioides, assembly GCA_019022515.1. Lineage (NCBI taxonomy): Eukaryota > Viridiplantae > Streptophyta > Magnoliopsida > Fagales > Fagaceae > Quercus > Quercus aquifolioides. Next base: position 121,680 of record JAFHAW010000027.1, on the reverse strand, counting down.
ATTCAATGATTGATTAAGATTTTGTGTACATCCTAAAAATTGATTAAGTATTAGAGTTTAAGTTGATAATAATAACTAAAATTCTATTTTATCAAAAATATTGCAATTTTTAAAATCTAAACAAAATTCTTCAATTTTTTTACATGTAGTAAGAATTTATGAAAATGTGAAGCCGAAATTTTTTTTTAAAAAAAAAAAATTATAGGAGAAGAAGATAAGAACCAAAAAATATATCTATTTTTTAAAAATCTTTAAAAAAAAATCCTGCAATTTAAGAAGATAAGAACAAAATATATATATGTAGGGTCAGTTTTCGTAGCCCAAGCCCAAAAGGTATGGGTTAAAGGCCCAATGAACCCAGGACAATGAATTTGTAGAGAGTAGGCGAAAGAGCTGGGCTGGTTATGAATTAAACAATGGTTGGCTAAGGTACTTAAGGTTGTGATAACATGAAATAATGCTTGAACAATTCCATGAATGAATGTCCGAAGAGATGTTTTATTGAATGAACAGTAATTACAACATTCAGAACTACAGTAAAGCTTTTCTTTCCTCTCTTGTCTTTTTTTCCCATCCCCATTGTCAGGGACCCTTCTTCTTTATATAGCACCCTTCCCCATCATCTCTATCGTCCACCTGTTCTTTATCTATGTATCTACTTAAGTGCATGTCACGTCATGTGTCTACTTTAGTTCTTTGTGAGTGGCGGTAGCTGAGGTTACACTGTTCAGGGGTCTTCTCCACATAAATGCGGCAAGAAAAGTTGTTGCAGTGCATTAAATACGGTGGTGGCAGCTTTTCCTTTAGATATTTCTTCATTCTTATCATCTCCAGACAGACCTAGGGTTTATCATAATCACTGGGCTTGCTAGGAAAATCATTCGAACCGTCCACACGTTTGATTGATCAAGGATATTTGTATCCGAGGGAGAAGACCTCTTCGGACCACTAATAACCTCTTCGGAAGGAAGGTAACCTCTTCGGACTACAACCCCCCTTCATTTCTGGGCTTCCTGCCTTCAGATGGGTTCTCACATCCAATTATTGCTCTTCGGAAATATAATACTCCTCAACATGATGCCCTAGGCCCACTAAGAAGTTTTGGGTTTTTACCCCCCACAATATATATATATATATATATAAATATATAAATTTATGAAAGTGTGAAGCTTAAGAATAAATTTTTTTTTTCTTAATGGATGAGAAGAAGTTAAGTTGATATTAAATTATTGAGTTTTTGTGTCTATCAAACTTTATCTAAAGAAGTAATTTCAAATTAAAAGATAAGAACATGAAAAAATTATATCTATTTTTCAAAAATCTATTAAAATTTCTGCAATTTGGTGAGTAGGAAAAAAATGCAAATTTGTTCTTTTTTTTCTTTTACGTTTTTTTATCTCTCTTTTTTATTTAAATTCTATCCTTAGGTAATTCTATTCTATTGATTTTAGGCTTTGTTGATAACATTTTAGATAGACACAACTGTTATAGTTGTAAATGAAATACTACTTTATTTCATTACTTGATTTGTCATATTTATCCAAAAAATATGTATATATCTATTCTTAAAATCTAAAAATTTATTAAAATTTCTGCAATTTGGTGAAGCCACGTGGCGCAACTACGGCGTTTAAGCCCAACTTTTATTATATATAATATGATATAATATGATATATATATATATATGTATGTATATAAATTTCTTGATTAATTTATTTTAAAATTATTTTAGTAAAACTTAAAATGATGCTGTTATTTTAATAAAAATATACCCCCAAAATATCATATTAAAAGAATAACCAAAATATACCCCTTAACCTAGAAAATAACCAAAATATCCCCAAAGCCTTAAAAAAAGACCAAGATGCCCTCTAAACTTAAAAAATGCCCGAAATACTCCCAAAAACTAAAATATGACCAAAACACCCCCCCTAAAACCTAAAAAATGACCAAAATACCCCCTAAACATAAAAATGTCCAAAATACCTCTAAAGCCTTAAAACGACCGAAGTACCCCCCCGAAACCTAAAAAATGACCGAAATGCCCCCGAAACCTAAATAATGACCGAAACACTCCCGAAACCTAAGAAAATGACTAAAATACCCTCGAAAACCTAGAAAATGACTAAAATACCCCTGAAGCCTTAAAGAGACCAAAACACCCCCGAAGCCTTAAAAATAACCGAAATACCCTGAAACCTCAGGGTATTTTGGTCATTTTTGAGGTTTTGGGGTATTTCGATCATTTTTTAAGTTTTGGGAGTGTTTCGATCATTATTTAGGTTTCGGTTTTATTTTGAACATTTGTATGTTTAAGGAGGGTGTTTTGGTCATATTTTAGGGTTCAGAAGTATTTCAGTCATTTTTTAGGTTTCGGGGGATATTTCAAACATTTTTATGTTTAGGGGGGTATTTCGGTCATTTTTTAGGTTTATAGGAGTATTTTTATCTTTTTAAGGTATTGGTCATTTTTTAGGTCATTTTTCTAGGTTTAACCGTATTTCGATCATTTTTTTTTGGTTTAGAGGACAAACAAACAAATGGAATAGGTTAGTTTAAAAAATAATAATAATAAAAATTTGAAAAGAAAAATTCTAATTTAATAATAATAATAATAATTGTGAGGATTAATGAGTCAAGCAGGAGTGTTGGGCCGTGGGCAATGCTCGAGGACATATAGGAGTCCGATGATGGTCAAACGGTGTAATAAGTATTGGGGTCAATGGGTCAAGGACAAGGAAAAATAATTACGAACGAATGGTATCTCCCGAGGAGCCAAGCTTCCTCGAGAAAGCATTGTGGAACGTTGGAAACTGGCTGCCTAGAGAATACTGTGGAAGAGGCGACCATTCTTTTGAGGATAACCTTTAAGGAAATGAGCCAATAGTAAACGAAGAAATAGGCTAAGCTTTATTATGACGGGAATATAATTTGTTGTGGCGAAAATCAAGCCCGCCTTAATAGCTCTTTACGGATTTTTTTAATAAAATAATATTAATTCATCAAATTAATAAAATAGAATTTAATAATTAAAAAATTATAATTTAATCCTACAAATTTACAAATATATAATTTAATACTTCAAATTACTAAAATGAAATTTAATACTACAATTGTCAATAAAATATAATTTAGTAATTAATAACTGTAAAGGGGTGTTTTGGTTCTTGAGCCCAAAAGGTAGAAGGATTCAGGCCCAAAGAGCCCAATACAATGAATTTGTAGAGGATGAGCTTGAAAATTAGGCTTCAATGGATCAAACTACACATGCAAGGAATCAAAGATAATAGGAAAGCAAAAAGAGACAGGCCCAATGTAAAGAAATCCTTACTCGACAAAGTCCGAGAATAACAGCTTTTGAATACAATTCTCTTAGACTTTGATACAATTTCAGTTCTTCTTACTACAGTGTTATTGCTAGAGATTTTTCCGATACCCCTCCCTTGGAGGATCTCTCCCATTATATATATGCCCATTTTTCTGATCCTGACCCTCCATTTGTTGATTATACAGGCTACTACTTGAATGTTTGTCCCATTAGACACCCTCCCCAGTCTCTAGTGAGTTGTGGCAACTAAGACAGCACTGTTCAGGGGTCTTCTCCACATAAATGCGGCCAGGGGGTTTGGTGAGATGCATTAAGTATGGTGGTAGTTACCACCCTTCTAGTCACGTCAAGACTAACCCCTTCTCTAGAGTTCCTCCTCAACAGCGTAGCCTTTCTCTAGTAATGTGTCATCGACGTGGCCATGGCTTGCCCCTCTAACTTCACCGTCCGAGAGTATGGGCTTCTCGACACTGTACTGGGCTCCTCGGCCTTGGGTATGACACGTGGCACCATTACCTTATTAAAATTCTGTACACCACAATAGCCCCTCAAAACTCCATTTTTTTCCTCTTATCCAAGGAGAAAAGTGGGGTATTTATCTTGATATTGAGTAAGAACGTCACTTCGCGTGTCCCGTAACCGTTCCTAGCACTTCGAGGTCCAAAACGTATTATTAAATGATTCAGGTGGCACTTTGTTCCCCACGTCCAATGGTGAGACGGAGATCTTACGACTGATATTTTTCCTAAAACTTTAGGCGGGATAATTCCCACCCAATTCCGCCTCCTATATAAGACGCCTGGGGGATTTATTTCTCCCACTTTACAAATCTTCAAACTCTCAAGACTTTCCAAATTTTTGAATCTTCCAAATCTTTCAAAATTTTAAACTTTTAAGAAGTTCCGGAAGTAACTCTTGTGCTTATTCTCGTAAGTTCTTTCATCTTTAGGTTCTTTTCTCCTCGGCCAGTCTCTTCGGCCTTCTGTTCTTTATTTCCTTTCCTTAAAAATTTATTTCACTTCACCTTAGCCTGCTTAGACGAGTAGGTTCGCTCACCTCGTAGATTCTCCCGCTGGTATGGAGGGATTTAGGGCTATGTACCATATTCCTTAGGGTGTTTCCCTGCAATACTGTTCTTCGAGTCAGTGGCTTACCCACAGAGGAGAAGGGGAGGTCGTCATTCCCATGATTACCTTCATAGAAGGGGGAATGAGACTTCCCATGGGTAAAGTAACTAGGGACTATCTGATTGTTCATAAGCTATGCCCCCACCAATGTGCGCCTAACCTGTTTAGGATCTTGGGTGGTGTGGACGCTCTCAATGAGCAAATGAGGTTAAACCTCACCTGACACGACGTCGTTTGGATGTACGAGTGTCATCTGCTCGCAAACGGGGTATTACCTTAAGTCTAAATCCTCTGTTGTCAGGCTCATCTCATGCCTTCCCAAATCCAACAAGGGAATGAAGGATGACTCGCTGATAGTCTTGGGTGAATAGCACGACGGTCTTCACTACCCAGTCTGGGAGGGAGAGCCAGATGGGGTACCCTAGGTTCAAGTCTTTTCTCCTCGGCCTTCTGTTCTTTATTTCCTTTCCTTAAAAATTTATTTCACTTCACCTTAGCTTGCTTAGATGGGTAGGTTCACTCACCAAGGGGGCATAGCATACCAAATGCAATTATTTTCCCCAAGTATTAACCTCATTTAAAAAACAAAGAAATAACAAGAAATACAAATGAGTAAGTTCCTATAGAATGTGAAAACATTGTCATTTGACAATATTTTTATGACCTCAAGGGCCCTTATGCAATTTTTGAATTTATAAAGGTCACTTTGTAATTTCATGAAGGTTGTGGGGTCAAATTATAATTTTGGAAATTGTAGGGGCTAATTTGTAATTTAGAAAATTTTAGGGCTGAAAATGTGATTTCAAGAAAATTGTGGAATCAAATTATAATTTTGGAAAAGTTTGGGATCAATGTTTAATTTTGCAAATTTATGTGCTGATGGGTCCGCAGGTTGGGCTTAGGTGAATTTAGTTTGAATTTTAGGTTGGACTTGTTTTATATTTGGGCTTGATTGAGGCATGGGTTTGGGCCTAAATGCAAGAGGTTTGGGCTCAAAGGTTGGAAATGGTTTTAGTTTTGGGCTCAAATTTTGGAAATGCAAACTAACTTATTGACTCTACATCTGGGGAAAATGGGTATTTGCTCCTAATTTACAAACTATGCAGTAAGATGCCTCTGTTTTGAAACTATTTAGCAAAATGCCCATGTTTTTTAAACTCGATTTTAACAAAATCAAGTTACAGGTGAAACTCAACATTAGCAATGTTGATTTCTATGCATATTTTGCAAATTAATTTTTTTTGAAAATTTAAGTGAAACTCGACATTATTAATGTCAAATTCCACTTAAAAATATACATATAACTTGATTTTGAGGATATAGAGTTTTACATATAACTCAATTTTGTTAAAATCGAGTTTCAAAAACATGGGACATTTTGCTGCATGGAGCAAATGCCCATTTCCCCCCTACCTTTCCCAAAATCTCAAAAAAAAATAAACTCATGTATGTGAACAAATTTTTTTTTTTTAAATTTGGCGATAATGATATACTTCGTTTGAGGTAAAATAAATCTAATTAGAAATATGTATGGAAGTGGATGTCACCCAAAGCAAAATACTCAAAAGTGATGCGTTTGAAATTGCATTTGTAGCAAAGTGAAAACTAAAAACTAAAAATGGAGCAGAGGAAAAAGGGCAAAAATTGAACCCCTAATCTCTTAAAGTATTCATACTATTATTTAAGAGACTTTTCTTGTTTGAATTAGACATTTTTTTGGTTCCAAAATATGCCCATACAACCTATGTTTAAGTAGAGGCAAAACTTGAGAGGATAACACTAAAAGAATATATATCTAACTCTTACCTAAAATATCACCCTAAAAAAAAAACTCTTACCTAAAATATTTTCTACAAAATAGAAACACTCTCACACTAACCCATTTCTTCAAAGCAACTATACGTTTACTTTTTTATTTTTATAAAAAAAAGTTAAACAACCCCACGTTGCTATTGGGTTTTTTTTTTTTTAAATATATATATGTATAAAAGAGTTTCTGAGCACATGCGCTCAAATGTTAGGGCATGTTTGGTAGACTGTAATAGGCATTGTAATATAATAGTTATTCCTATGGTTTAATTATTCTTTAGTTTGGTTATGTTTTTATTATAAGAAATAGTCATTCCTTATGAATAGCTATTCTTCAAAATAAGGAATAATTATTCCTCTTTAAAATGTTGTATTAGCTATTCCTTAGTAAGTGCATTAATTTGAAAACTTAATATATTTCCAAATAAATAAACCTTCCATATACATCTAATAATTATAAAAATAAAAAATCATAAAAAATAACACATATCTTTCTTAAATTTAAAAATAACAATTTTTAAGAAAATATAATTATATGAGTAAGATATTTCCTAAAATAAATGTCAAGTTTCATTCTAATGTTATAACTTATAACTAATAAATAGATTTAGTTATTACATTACAACATATTTTATTACTAGTAATAAAAATTACAATTCATGTTGTAATCAGTAACAAGTACCAATCAAATTTTTACTACGTTATTTTCTAAGTATTTTATCACATAACAAAATTTAGGGAAAAACTTAAATAGTCCCAGAGCAGTGCCCAGAGCACCGCTCCGGACTACCTAAGTTTTACCCTAAAATTTAGAGCACCACAACAGATGTGGGATATGTCCCACACCAAACCAAGTTTGACCCCATTTGGATTTATTAATTTTTTATTCCTCATTCACTCTCATATCTCTTTCATCTTCTCCTTCCGCTATTCAGTATTCACCGCCTCCGTCTTCATCTCCACTCTCCCATTCTCTTTCTTCTTCCCTCTTCCCTGTTGCTCTATTCTCTTCCCATTCATGAATATGAGCCACCACCGATTTCCTCTCTACCATCACTGATCTATAAAATCTCCTTCACCGGTTTTTTTTTCCCTTTTGTTCGCTCTCTCCTCTCTGTTCTATCTCAGAGTCGCCTATCAGCGTGGGTCTGGTTGTGGGTTTGTGATTTCCGATTGTGATCGGTGTGGGCGTAGGTCTCTGGGTTGTGGGTTTGTGACTTCGGATTGTGATTAGCGTGGGTCTCTCCTCTCTGTTCTATCTTGAGTCGCCGATTCACTGTTCGTTGTTCTCAGAGTCGCTGATTCGTTGTTCTATCTCTGAAGGTTTCATCGATTCGTTTTACATCTACTGCGTACAGGTAAGTTTTCCGTCTTCTCTGTGATTAATAAAAAATAGATAGGTTATAAACAAAATATGCTAATTAAATTTAAAAAAATAGACGAGTATTTTGGAGCAGAAGCTGGTACTTCCTTGCCATATTCTTAATTTTAAAACTTTCCGTTTTCTTTTTATGTTTTTAGCCCTTATCTTGGATGTTTAAATTAATAAAATGAAAAACAAGCATTGAGGGTTTGTTTGATCAGCCCATGGGAATTTAATGGCTCAATCTTATTCCGATTAGCATTTTAAGGAACTTGTATGTGGCCATTTGAGAACTGCTGTTGTCAGTCAAATTGATGTTATGACTTCTGTTCGAACTTCTCATGAATGTTTCTGTTTCTAGTTTATTATATTTTTGTTGTTGATGACTGCTTTTTGGGTAATGGCCTTAATTAGAGTGATAGATTTCTCTATGAAGTTATATAAAATAATGGTTCTTTTTAATTTCCATGGGATGTTCAAATGCATGTTAAAATTTTTTTTGATGTTTCTCTGGCTACCTTGATGTATATGGATGGGACCATTTGAATTTGTGTGGGAATTATTGTGTTTTCCTATCAGTAAGACAGGAAGTGTGTGTGTTAAAGGAGAGGGTATATCCTGTACCCGGCATATATGCCGGGTACAGGATATACAAAATCGAGAGGGAGAGAGAGCTCAAAAAGCTATAGACTTTGAGTGCTCCTTCTTTTCTTAAAACCTCAGATTCGCTTTCATTTTGTCTCTTTCCCCCTCAGGTACCTACTTATCTTATCTTATGTTATATCATTTGTTAACTTTCTCTCTCTCAAAAAAAAAAAAAAAAAAGGTTGAACATTTTACACTCTTACTAAAAGTAATTTTATTGTTTCAGATTTTTTCTTCGAATGATCTTCCTTTGAATTTAGGATCCTTTTGTTCTAAGTTTCTTGGTCTTTGCGTTTCTTTGTTTTTTTCCTTTTGTGTGTGTCTGTTTTCATGTTTAATGTTTGTTTATAATTTGTTTGACTATGATTTTTTCAATGCTTGGACTAGTAATCCAAATGGGCTACGTGCCTAAGCCTAAAGTTTGAAGCTTTTATAAAAATTGGGTGATATTTAGCAAGTTGGGTTTTCCTGATTTCGACTGCCAAAAATATTTAAATGGGCTTTGTTTATTATTGTTGGAAAGTCAGGATTAGACTCTAAAAAGAGTTGAATTTGTCTTTCATTTCATTTGAATTTGGCTGAAATTTCATATCAGTTTTATTATTTTATATCCTTTTCAAGTTTGGTGGTTTCCAAAGTACGACCGTTTTTTATTGCGGCTGCCTGCTTGATGATGACTATTTAATTCAACTTGGTTTAGCTGCTGTGCATCTTGCAGTGATTGAAACACTTCTAGTATTGTTACGAAGCCAATAGGATTGTTAATTTGCATCAGACATGGTTATGTGTTTCTATTAGTGATATAAATATAGTACTTGAAGATCTAGCTAGCTAGTGGAAGTGAAATGGAGCAAAAGGGGCAAGAGAACTAGAGAGAAATGGTGAAAAAGATGCTCCCACCTGGAGCTTCTCTCTCTGAAGATGCCACTAATCTTGATTACTCTATTGCTATGGAGTACGAGGGCCCGCATGTTTCTTATGAAGTCCCCAGGGTGGAACCCCTTGATGTAAATTCGCGTGCAATCCCAACTGCAGAACCGTTATCTTCCGAATCACAAACCCATATCAGTATGGGTCCTCCAGTATCAATCCCTCTGCCGGTGTCTTGTTTTATTCCTTTTTTTTTTAATTTTTTTTTTCTTTCTTCTTTTCCTCTCTTTTCTTATCCTCTGTTCAGTGCTGTTTTTATTTTTTTTTTCCTTCTCTCTTCTCACCGGTTCTCTTTCCCTTTCACCGGTGGATCATGGATCACGGCTGAGATTTGGTCCGGTTTTGGTTGATTTGGTGGGTTTTGGGTTTTGATTTGGGTTGAGGTTGGGGGTGGTGAGTCAGGTGGCTTTGATGGGTTGGGTTGAAGTTGTGGGTTGCGGCTTCGATGGGTTGATTCAGGTGATTTGGGTTGAGGTTGTGGGTTGCGGCCGGATCATGGATCGCATTTGAGATTGGGTTTTGATTTGGATTGAGGTTCTGGGTTGAGCTTCGATGGCTTGATTTCGGTGAGAGGTGAGTCACGGTGACTGTGCTGTGTTTGTGGTTGTGGTTGAGAGATGGAAGAGGAAGGTTGGTGGTGGCTGATTGTGGGGTTTTTTTTATTTTATTTTTATTTTTATGCTGTGGTTGGTGGTTGCCGGTTGAGAAGTGGCGGAAGAGGAAGGTTGTTGGGGCCTGGATTGTGTTTTTTTTTTTTTTTTTTTCCTTCTTCCTGCTGCTGTAGTTTGTGGTTGTGGATGGTGGGGCAACGGTGGAAGTGGCTGTTGCTGCTGTGTTGTGATGGTTTGGTTTTTGTGGCTGATGTTTATCATTATTTTAATTAGTTATTTATATTATTTTAAATGAGTTGGTAAAGTGGGTTGTTATAAAGTGGGTATTTAAAATAGATAAAGAAGTGTTTTGAGTTGCTGTAGGGTGTATTATAAAGTGGGTTGTTAAAATAGATAAGTGTTTTGAGTTGCTAAAACTAGATTTTATAGATGTTTTACTCTGAATGCTCTTATAATTGCTTAGTTCACGCTCTGCCATAGCCTGTGTTAGGATCGAAAAAGTATATGCTGTTTCCAAACCAATAAAAACCTTGTCTTAAAAATAACACATCAAATTACTAAACCTAGACCAACACTAGTTAAAAGATGAAATTACGCCTTAAATTTTTGAAATCCTGCCACTTTCAGTTCTTTTTTGTGTGTTTCCACTTATATATAAGCTTTCAATATTGAAGTCTGAATTTGTCTCCTAAATTTTAAACAGAATTAGAATACCCCCTTTTTCTTGACATATTTATATATGATATATGAGTATTTTATGATGGGTTTCTGGCTTGAGTGCATTAATATGTAGGACGTTTGCTTACAGTTTTTCACATTTGTTATGTTTACAGGGGGATGATATGCATAGGACAACAGCATTTTCGCGAAGCCCTAGAGCTCCTACACAATGTGTGTTATCTATATACAGCTCACTACTTAAGTTAATGGTTGTTAATTGACATCTTGACCCTGTTTTTTTTTTTTTTACGCACATGACCACCCTAATTGCTTATAGCTTATCTTTCAGGTTGTTACTGCTCCAATGTCAACTCTAAATTTCATAGCTGTTGAAGCTTACAAAAAATACTTATTGGTTTCTCTTATTCACCATGGGCAGGTATGCTTCTTTTTTTTAACCTTTTACTGATGGGGCTGAAGAGAAGGCTATTAAAGAAATAGAGGCAAATAATTCACAGCTAGGGTACAATTTTTGGGCAACTAATTCCTGTCACTCTTTGAGACTAATCAAATTACTTCTTCCATTTTTGGTGGCAGTTTTCTTCTAGTCTTCCTAAGTACACTTCTTCAGCTGCTTGGAGAAATCTAAAGAGCTTCTGTCAGGTATTTTTTTCAAATTAATTTAGGCAGTGCTCTTAATTCTGGGAGTTGTCATGTTGATATTGTGTTTAGATCTATGTTATTTGTTGGACTAATGATTTATAAGCGTGCTACTAAGTTTTAAGTCATGGTTAGTGAGCTGAGTCACTGTATAAATGTTATGGAAAGACAAATTCTTATACGCATTGTTGCATGCCCAATCTAACAGTGTTTGCTTGTTAACTACCACTTTGATAATTTGTCTCAATGAGAGGTTAGGATTGATTAATAAATAGATTTTCCTTTCAAATCTTGGATTCATTTTGTACTGTACCTTATATGATGGGTATGCTACAGTATCTGCTTCCCAATGCATTCCTCTTCTTACCAAACAGAGATCATGTACTAAAATCTTTTGATATTTTGGGCTACATAGTTATCTTGTTTGAATAGGTGGCCAGCATTATGGCCTGAATATAATGATTGACTAAAATTCCATAATCATCATACTAGAAGCTAGATGGCAGTCATCTGGCCGTATGTATATATGTGTGTGTATATATATATATATGAAGAATAAGTGTCTTCGGGTTTTTCAAATTCAGATTTTAATGTGCCAACAAACATTAATTAATAGCTATTTGTGTGGACTGGGCTATTTGCAGAAAAATGCTACCATTCAATGTTCACACTTCACACTTACAGTAATATTTGTTTCTATATGCGATGCTATATTTGGAGTTAGGTAGTTTTCTTTTAACTTGTCTTATGCGCCCACCTTTGTGATTCCTACATCACGTGAATGCAACATGATTGTGACTCTTATGTTACATTTATGGCCCTTGACATAACAACAATTCTGGCATCTAATGCCAGATTACTACTTTTATTTATCTACTTTGCTAAATCTATATTTTCTCGGCTAGGCATACCAACACTTGTGCACCTGCTCTCATTCTTGGCCTTTTTTCTGTGCAACAAATCACAAATAGAATATCCAACATTTATGTTCTTATCCGTTAGTGGTCATATGTTCTTTCTTATGTGTATATTTGAACCATTGTTCATGGTATTCAAAAATTGGAGCTTTGAGAACATTGTGCAATATGTTTATTTGTACATTATCTTCTTTGAGCAGCCCTACATTGAATTGGCGAATGGTTATAGCACTGGGGAAATTGCAGAATTAGAGGCAAACATCCAGACAAACAAGGAGAATTTTAAAAGAGTGAGCTTTCTACCATACACAATTCATTCTGTACTTTGTTTTGGTTAGAACTTAAAAGCCTGAGATCTTTGCTTAAGTCATGTAGGATGCCACATTATACTTTGGCTTTTTATGCTAGGACCCTTGTAGCTTAATTTAATTTGTTGATATTTTTTTATGTTTCCAAAATATCTAGGGTTTAAATCCCCCTCCCCCCTGCGGTTGTGAGAGCCAATTGCTATTTTACAACTTAATTCCTTAAAAACAAGCTCCATCCTAGTTGCTAAACCCAAATTTTTTATCCCACCCAGCTACAGTGACCTCTCTATTCACAAGTTGTATAAAAAAATACAATTATTTTATTAACTCATTTTTCTCTCTCCTCCGACTCTCCGTCTCAGTTCTCTATCTCTGTCTCTTCTCTCTCTGTTTCTCTCTTCTCTATTTCCCACTCTTCTCTCTCTATTTCTCTATTCCTTTTTCCCTTTCTCGGTCTCTCCCTCTCCGAATCGGTGAATGCTAGGTTCAGTGGTGGCGTTTTGGTGGTGGAGTGAATCGGTGGCCAGGATCAACGTGGCAGATTGGCTTTTGGGCTTCAGATCGTCGTGGCAGATCACCGTGGGTGGGATTTAGGTGGGTTCAGATCGCCGTGGGTGGGTGAATCAATGCCACCACTGCTGTTCTCATCTCTTTCAACCGAAAATTAGTCGTTTTTGGTCTTGGGTTGTGAATTCTTATGGGTATGTAAATTTGCTGGCTTGGGTCGTTTGTGGTTGTTTAGTCGTTTCTGTTCTCATCTCTTGGGTCGCCTCTGTGGTTGTTTATGGATTGGTGGGTATGTAAATTTTGTTGAAATTTTTGGGTTTGTGATTGTTGGCTTTCAATGGCAGTGGGTTTGTGATTGCTTGCTTCGGTGGGTTGAAATTCTTGGGCTGAGTTGTGGTAGGAGGTTGCTAGCTTTGGTGAGTTGGTGGTGGTGGTGGTTGGCCGTGTGTTTGATGGAGAGAGGAAAAGAGAGAAGTGTGATGTTTATATTATAATATTATTTAATTGTGTAATTTATGTTATTTTATTAAGTTGTATATAAAAATTGAAACTAGATGTTGGGTGAGTTGTAAAATGAGATGTAAAATAGATAAAGTAGGTTTTTACGGTGTAAAATAGAATTTTTTTGGCATCCCAGATGCTAATACTCTAACTATATAATTTTCAAACAAAAAAAATGTTATTTGGTGAAGCTCTTACCTGAATACTCGTGGTATCTAAAGGTGGCTTTAATTTTTTTTTCTTTTTAGGACCAAAATCCTGGATTGGTGGAGCAGGATGTGTCATCCATGTATAAGCAAAATATCCAGAGATTGGCTCAGACAAGCCTGATCCTCTCCCTTGAAGATATTGCCAATGAAGTACAACTGAATAATCCTAAGATGCCACAAATGCATGTCCTACGAATGGTAGTTTCAAAGAAATAGTTTCGTATTATATTATTGCACTTCGTTTATATTGAAATAAAGTACAATTATAACTATTTACCAAAAGTACAGTTATAATTCTCAAGATGTGTTCAGGATTGAATCCCCCTCTCCCCCACTTAGATGTATTAAACATAAATTCACCCGATGCACATTAATACTTTTAAGTAGTATTGGTCATTGTTCATGGTGATTAAACATAGTATTGGTCATTGTTTTTCTCTCTCTTCTGGTGTAACAATTTCAGTTTTCTACCGTTGGTATTTATTATTCTACAAACACTCTTATACGTGTTTATGTTCTAGGATAATGTCACTGTCAAAGAAGCTAACTACTATGGAGGAATAGATCTCATGTGATCCTCAGTACCTAGCAAAGGTTAGCCTATCACTTTGTTTTGTCTAGATGTTAGTTGAACTTGTTCATAAAATATTAATCACTTGGCACTAATCACTTCGATATGTATTATCTTGTTTTAACCTTATTAATTACTTTTGCAAGGTTATAAATTGTTAAAGTTTCTTGCTAAAATATTTCGTTTTATTTATTAGTTTAACAGAGACCAAATTAGTGAATTGCCTGAACTTGTCATCTCTTGCATTTTATCAAAGCTAACAATGAAAAATGTGGTCAAAATCGGCATACAATCAAGGAGATGAGTGAATATTCGGTTACTGAGTACTGATCTGAATTTTGATGTTCCCAACATGTTCTATAGCATCAATGAAATGCCTAAATTCAGCTATTTTTTATGTGTTTGGAAACAACAAAAATCGAGGAAAGCCCCTGTTTGACAATGAAGTGTTAAACATCTTTGCTAGGATTAGGCATGAATTATTGCGTATATAATTATATAATGTAATTATATAATTATATAATGTAATTATATATAATTATAATTATATAATTATAATATTATAATTATATAATTATATTATATATAATTACATTATATTATAATTATATAATTATAATTATATATAATTACATTATATAATTGTAATAATATATAATGTAATTATTTAATTATAATTACATAATTATAATTATATAATTATAATTTTACCACTATTTTGATGTTTCCAACATGTTCCATAACATCAATGAAATGCCTAAATTCAACTATTTTCCATTTGTGTTTGGAAACAACAAAAATCGTGAAAAGCCCCCGTTTGTTAATGAAGTGTTAAACATCTTTGCTAGGATTAGGCAGGAATAACCGTGCTGAGTTGATCAATTCTTGCTTTCTTTTTGGGGGGAAAAGATACATTCGTTAAGAGTGAGTTTCTTTTTTGATTACCATTCCACTTCTTCGCTTAATGATTGGATCCATCATGCAATTTCATTGAAAGTGGAAGAGATGAACATACTACTGTCAAACAAGCCATACTTCAATGCAACAATACTAGAAGAAAAACGCTACTGCTTTCCACCTAACTATTTTTTGGTCATTCAACTTTGAAGCACTTGCATTTGGAGCTAGCAGTTCTCAAGACACCTTCTGAGTTTTTAGGGTTTAACAGATTGGAAACCCTTTACCTAGCAAATGTAATTATAATGTAATTATATAATTACATTTGCCAATATAATTATATAATTATAATTGTAATTATATAATTATAATTACATAATTATAATTATATAATTATAATGTAATTATATAATTACATTTGCTAGGTAAAGGGTTTCCAATCTGTTAAACCCTAAAAACTCAGAAGGTGCCTTGAGAACTGCTAGCTCCAAATGCAAGTGCTTCAAAGTTGAATGACTAGAAAAAATTTATGTGGAAATCAGTAGCGTTTATCTTCTGGTATTGTTGCATTGAAGTATGGCTTGTTTGACAGTAGTATGTTCATCTCTTTCACTTTCAATGAAATTGCACAATGGATCCAATCATTAAGTGGAATGGTGATCAAAAAAGAAACTCACTCTTAACGAATGTATCTTTTCCCCCCAAAAAGAAAGCAAGAATTGATCAACTCAGCGCAGTAATTCATGTCTAATCCTAGCAAAGATGTTTAACACTTCATTGTCAAACAGGGGCTTTTCGCGACTTTTGTTGTTTCCAAACACAAATGGAAAATAGTTGAATTCATGCATTTCATTGATGTTATGGAACATGTTGGAAACATCAAAATTCAGATTAGTCCTTAGTAACCGAATATTCACCCATCTCCTTGATTGTATGCTGATTTTGACCACATCTTTCATTGTTAGCTTTGATAAAATGCAAGAGAGGACAAGTTCAGGCAATTCACTAATTTGGTCCCTGTTAAATTGATAAATAAAACGAAATATTTTAGCAAGAAACTTTAACAGTTTATAACCTTGCAAAAGTAATTAACAAGATAATACATAACGAAGTGATTAGTGCCAAGTGATTAATATTTTATGAACAAGTTCAGCTAACGTCTAGACAAAACGAAGTGATAGGCTAACCTTTGCTAGGTACCGAGGATCACATGAGATCTATTCCTCCATAGTAGTTGGCTTCCTTGATAGTGACACTATCCTAGAACATAAACCCGTATAAGAGGGTTTGTAGAATAATAAATACCAACGGTAGAAGGCTGAAATTTTTACAGCAAAGGAAAGAGAAAAACAATGACCAATATTATGTTTAATTACCATGAACAATGCTTTAATATTCAAATTTTGATATCACTAAAAAAAGTTATTGCAAGAAATGGAAAAGTAGCAAACAGTTACAAAAGATTGAGAAGGAGACGGAGGATGTCAAAGTGTTGAACAGGAAAGCTACAATTCCTAGAAAAGCTCTCATTAAAAATAATAGAGGGAAGAGAGAGTTGAGGAACTTGCAATCTTCGGTTAACTATGATGGCAAGTAGAGTGTAGGTTGCTGAACTATTTCTTCAGTTGGGATTTTCATGTCTTTATGAATTTAAAAATTCTTTCTTGGAATGTTAGGGGTTTGAATGATTGTCGGAAACGGTCAGTTGTGAAAAATTTATTGCGTGAGTGGAAGTGTGATGTAATTTGCCTTCAAGAGACCAAGTTATCTGGCTTGGACAGACAAATGGTTGGCAGCCTGTGGAGTTGTCCCTTTGTGGATTGGGTGGCCTTAGATGCTGTCCAGACGGCGGGTGGGGTTTTGTTGATGTGGGATAGGAGGGTTTTGGAGAGGTTGGACTTTCTTCTGGGTTCCTTTTCTGTGTCTGTTCTGTGGAAAGGGGTGGGGGATGGCTTTACCTGGGCGTGTTCTGGGGTCTATGGCCCAATTGATAATAATGCGAGGGGACTCATGTGGGACGAGCTGGTTGGTACTCACCAATATTGGAATGTTCCTTGGTGTTGCATTGGGGATTTTAATATTGTTCGTTTCCCAAGTGAACGGTCGGGTAACTCCCGTCTTACTCCGGCTATGGAACTTTTCTCGGAGTTCATTGAGGATCTTAATTTGATTGATTTGCCTTTGGAGGGAGGGAGTTTTACCTGGTCTAGCGGCTCCGATCAGCCTTCGATGTCTAGGATAGACAGAGTGTTGGTGTCTCACGATTGGGAAGAGCAATACCCGGATGTGATCCAGCGGATTTTACCTCGTCCTGTTTTAGACCATTTCCCAATTCTGGTGGAGGTAGGGGGAATGGCGAGGGGAAAAAGTCCGTTTAGGTTTGAGAATATGTGGTTAAAGACGGATGGGTTCATTGATAGAGTTCACTCTTGGTGGAATCGGCATTCTTTCTCTGGTACCCCTAGCTTTGTGTTTGCCAAAAAATTGAAGGCCTTAAAAGAAGATATCATTCAGTGGAACCAGTCGGAGTTTGGTCATGTCGAACGCAAAAAGTCTCAATTATTAGAGGCTTTGAAATTGTTTGATGCCAAGGAAGGGGAGTTTGGCCTCTCTGATGCAGAGTTATGCGAGAGAATTGTGGTGAGATCCGAAGTAGAGAGTCTTCTCTCTTTGGAAGAAATCTCATGGAGACAGAAATCAAGAATGTTATGGATTAAAGAAGGAGATAATAATACTAAATTCTTCCATAAGATGGCTAATTCCCGTAGAAGGTTTAACCATCTAAGAACTTTGGAGGTGGATGGGGTGGTGTATGAGGAGTCGTCTGAGGTGGCTGCTCAAGTGGTTCAATTCTATAAAAATTTGTATCAGGAGACAGAGGAGTGGAGGCCTTTTGCGGAAGGTTTGGAGTTCGACCAAATAGATGGGTCGGAGAGGTGCTGGCTTGAAAGGAGGTTTGAGAAGGAGGAGATTCTTCTAGCTGTTAATGAGTTGGCTGGGGATAAAGCCCCAGGTCCTGATGGTTTTTCCATGGCCTTCTTTCACCATTGCTGGAGAGTGGTGGAAAGAGATGTTCTAGCAGTTTTTGAGGAGTTCTATCTCCACAGTAAGTTTGAGAAATCTCTGAACGCTACTTTCATAGCCTTAATTCCTAAGAAGAATGATGCTTCCAACATCCGAGATTTTAGGCCTATTAGCTTGGTGGGGAGCTTGTACAAGATCTTGTCTAAGGTTTTGGCAAATCGCTTGAAGATGGTTTTAGACCAACTGATCTCTGAGTCCCAGAATAGTTTTGTGGGAGGTAGACAAATTCTTGACTCAGTTCTCATTGCTAATGAGTGTGTTGATAGCCGTGTTAAGAGTAAGATTCCAGGGGTTATTTGTAAGCTTGATATCGAGAAAGCTTATGACCACGTGAATTGGGAGGCTTTATTAGATCTCTTGAAGAGAATGGGCTTTGGGGAGAAGTGGTGTAGATGGATCCGGACTTGTATTTCAACTGTTCATTTCTCTTTTTTGGTTAATGGAACTCCAGCTGACTTCTTTAGGAGCACGAGGGGTTTGAGACAAGGGGACCCGCTATCTCCTATGTTGTTTCTGGTTATTATGGAGGTTTTAAGCAGAATGCTGAAAAGAGTTGAAGGTGCTGGTTTGATCAGGGGTTTTAAGGCAGATGGTAGACGGGGTGAAGGGGAATGTGTCTCTCATCTTCTGTTTGCGGATGACACTATTCTTTTTTGTGATGCGGAAGAGGAGCAGATCCTTCACATTCGGATGCTTCTCCTCTGTTTTCAGGCTGTGACAGGTTTGAAGGTTAATGTCCTGAAAAGCGAGATGGTTCCAATAGGGGAGGTTCATAATGTGCATACCTTGGCAGAGATTCTGGGTTGTAGGATTGGGACTTTGCCTATGACCTATCTAGGTATGCCGCTAGGGGCTCCTCATAAGTCTCCCTCTATTTGGAATCCTATTTTGGAGAAAATTAAGCGGAAGCTGGCTGGGTGGAAGAAGCTGTATTTGTCGAAAGGTGGAAGACTGACGCTACTTAAGAGTACGCTATCTAGTCTTCCTACTTATTATTTGTCTCTCTTTACCATTCCATCGCATGTGGCGAATAAGATTGAGAAGATGCAAAGGGACTTCTTGTGGGGGGATTCAAAGGCTCACTTGGTGGGGTGGGATAAGGTGTGTGCTCCTAAGGCGAACGATGGTCTGGGTGTTAGGAAAATAACCACTTTCAACAAAGCCTTACTAGGAAAATGGTTATGGCGGTTTGGGGTTGAGGAGACTCGTTTCTGGAGGAGGGTTGTAGTTTTGAAGTTTGGGGAAGAGTGGGGGGGTTGGTCTTCTAAGCTGGGTAGGGGTGCCTATGGGTGCGGTTTATGGAGAAGTATTCGAAAAGGTTGGGAGGTGTTTAGTAAATGCATTCAGTTTGAAGTAGGGGTGGGGGATAGAGTGAAGTTTTGGACAGATAGGTGGTGTGGGGCCTTACCACTCCATCAATCCTTCCCATTAGTGTATGGGATTGCTTCTAATAGAGAGGCATCAGTGGCCTTGTCTCTTGAAAGGTTGGGGATGGAGGCTCAGAGAAGCTGGAATGTTCGCTTGTTAAGGGATCCTAATGATTGGGAGATGGGTGAGGTGGATGAATTCCTCCGTACCTTGGGTTCTATTTTGCCTCGTTCTGAGCTTGGAGACCGTATGAGGTGGATGTTGACAAAGAAGGGGGATTTTGACATCCGCTCTTTCTACAACAAGCTTCGTTGTCCTTTGCCTGTTATCTTTCCTTGGAAAGGTATTTGGAAGGTTAAGGCTCCTCCGCGCGTCTCTTTCTTTGTTTGGACTGCAACTTGGGAGAAGATTCTTACAGGAGACATTTTGAGGCGTAGAGGAGTGGCTTTTGTTGACCGGTGCATTATGTGCCGTAGTAATGGGGAGATGGTGAATCATCTACTTCTTCATTGTGAAAAAGCTTATCTGCTGTGGAGCTTGGTTTTTAGAACTTTTGGGATCTCTTGGGTTCTGCCAAGATCGGTTGCTGACACGCTTTTTGGTTGGTGGAATTGGCTTGGAAAGCATTCTTCTAGCATTTGGAATTTAGCTCCTTTGTGCCTTATGTGGTGTATCTGGAGGGAGCGGAATTGGAGAACTTTTGAGGATACAGACAAATCCGATAATCAGTTGCTCGCTTTCTTTAGTGGTTCTCTTTTTGATTGGACTAGGGCTTGGGGAATCACCTCTAGTGACTCTACCTTTGTTCCTTAATTCTCTGCTCTGTACTTAGTTCTTATGTTGGCTTTTGTTTGTTTTGTTGTTTGTTTTGTTGTTGTTTGTTTCCTTCCCTGTACTCCTTGCTCTACTTTTTGTTTTTCATGAGGTAGCTCTTTGAATATACACCTTTTTACTTATAAAAAAAAAAGTGGTAAAATATGGGCTCTGCTCCCTCTCTTTCATGTGGTTACAACTTTTTTTGAGAAAGATGTGGTTACAACTTAAAAGGTTTAATTCGCATCGGGTGAATTTATGTTTAATACATCTAAGTGGGGGAGAGGGGGATTCAATCCTGAACACATCTTGAGAATATAACTGTACTTTTGGTAAATAGTTATAATTGTATTTTATTTCAATAATATTCACTTAATATATAATGTATTTATTTCAAACATGAAATTCATCCAATGCCATCTGATTGGAAACTAAGACTTGGACAAGACAGGAAGGACAAAGAGCTCAAACTCGTGGACTTTGTGGAAGATATCATGTACTCTTCTCCTCTCTAATAAACTTAAATAAATTTCCAGAGCTGCATACCTTTGGATGGATGAGCTAATATGCTCAATCATCTCACAGGTCTTATATTGTTCGGGTCCCTCCACGAATCTGGCCATTCCATCCTCCTAGTTGATTGTTGCAAATATCTCACCATCTTGGATCTAAAATTTCTAAATATTAGTGGCACAATATAAACGGCTTAAGTGCAATAATATAATACGAAACTATTTCTTTGAAACTACCATTCATAGGATATGCATTTTTGGCACCTTAGGATTATTCAATTGTACTTTATTGGCAATATCTTTAAGGGAGAGGATCAGGCTTGTCTTAGCCAATCTTTGGATATTTTGCTTATACATGGATGATACAACCTGCTCCACCAGTCCAAGATTTTGGTCCTGAAAAGAAAAAAAAAAATTAAAGCCACCTTTAGATACCCTGAGTATTCGGGTAAGAGCTTCACCAAATAACATTTTTTTTATTTGAAAATTAGATAGTTACAACAGGGAGAGGGATTTAAACCCTAGATATTTTGGAAACATAAAAAAATATCAACCAATTAAACTACAAGGCTCCTATCATAAAAAGCCAAAGCATAATGTGGTGTCCTACATGACTTAAGCAAAGATCTCGAGCTTCTAAGTTCTACCCAAAACAAATGTATGGTAGAAAGCTCACTCTTTTAAAATTCTCATTGTTTGTCTGGATGTTTGCCTCTAATTCTGCAATTTTTCCAGTGCTGTAACTATTCGCCAATTCAATGTAGGGTTGCTCAAAGAAGATAATGTACAAATAAACATATTGCACAATGTTCTTAAAGCTCCAAATTTGAATACCATGAACAATGGTTCAAATATGCACATAAGAAAGAACATATGACCACTAATGGATAAGAACATAAATGTTGGATATTCTATTTGTGATTTGTTGCACAGAAAAAAGGCCAAGAATGAGAGCAGGTGCACAAATATTGGTATGCCTAGCTGAGAAATTTAGCAGAGTAGATAAATAAAACTAGTAATTTGGCATTAGATACCAGAATTGTTGTTATGTTAAGGGCCATAAATGTAACATAGGAGTCACATTCATGTTGCATTCGCGTAATATAGGAATCACAAAGGTGGGTGCATAAGACACGTTAAAATAAAACTACCTAACTCCAAATATAGCATCACATATAGAAACAAATATTACCATAAGTGTGAAGTGTGAACACTGAACAATAGCATTTTTTCTGCAAATAGCCCAGTCCACACAAATAGCTATTAATTCATGTTTGTTGGGACATTAAAATCTGAATTTGAAAAACCCAAAGACACCTTTTCTTCATATATATATATATATACACACACACACGGCCAGATGACTGCCATCTAGCTTCTAGTATGATGATTATGGAGTTTTAGTCAATCATTATATTCTAGCCATAATGCTGTCCACCTATTCAAACAAGATAACTATTTAGCCCAAAATATCAAAAGATTTTAGTACATGATATCTGCTTGGTAAGAAGAGGAATGCATTGGGAAGCAGATACTATAGCATACCATCATATAAGGTAAGGTACAAGATGAATCCAAGATTTGAAAGGAAAATCTATTTATTAATCAATCCTAACCTCTCATTGAGACAAATTATCAAAGTGGTAGTTAACAAGCGAACATTTTTAGATTGGGCATGCAACAATGCGTATAAGAAATTTGCCTTTCCATAACATTTATACAGTGACTCAGCTCACTAACCATGACTTAAAACTTAGTAGCACGCTTATAAATCATTAGTCCAACAAATAATATACATCTAAACACAATATCGGCATGAGCACTCCCAGAATCAAGAGCACTGCCTAAATTAATTTGAAAAAAATACCTGACAAAAGCTCTTTAGATTTCTCCAAGTAGCAGAAGAAGTGTACTTAGGAAGATGGGTAGAGAACCGCCACCAAAAAGAGAAGAAGTAATTTGATTTGTCTCAAAGAATGACAGCAATTTAGTTGCCCAAAAATTGTACCCCGGCTGTGAATTATTTGCCTCTATTTCTTTAATAGCCTTCTCTTCAGCCCCATTAGTCAAAGGTTAAAAAAAAGAAAAAAGAAAAAAGAAGAAGCATACCTGCCCATGGTGAATGAGAGAAACCAATGCATATTTTTTGTAAGCATCAACAACTATGAAATTTATAGTTAACATTGGAGTAGTAACAACCTAAAAGATAAGCTATAAGCAACTAGAGTGGTCATGTGCATAAAAAAAAGGGTCAAGATGTCAATTAACAGCCATTAACTTAAGTAGTGAGCTGTATATAGATAACACACATTGTGTAGGAGCTCTAGGGCTTCGCGAAAATGCTGTTGTCCTATGCATATCATCCCCCTGTAAACATAACAAATGTGAAAAACTGTAAGCAAATGTCGTACATATTAATGCACTCAAGCCAGAAATAGAAGTAACCCTAAACATTGATAAAATCACACATCAATTGAAAACTAATATATCCCACATTATCAAGATGATACCACCTTAGAGATGGTGAAAAATAAATTCAATTTTAAAATTAAACAAGTTCAAGACTTCATGATACCATCCTGCTACCATGTAGAAAACGTACTATTTGTGACCAAGAAATGATGATTCTTTATCTTTGAATGAAAATAACTTGCTATTAAGCATTTATCACATTTGAATTTTTTTTTCCTATTTTTCTAAAGTATAGAAGTACTGAAATTCTAGATATTCATTCTTAACTAGGCAGTAATTTCTCAAATCCCTTGATGCATTAATAGATGTCCTTCATGTCACCAAGATATACGTGCTTTACTTATCTTTAATGTAACATTCGACATATTAAATTGCATAAAGATGCGCCGCAAATGCCTCATCCAATCTTATACAACAAACATAAAGGAAGAATGCAACTAAGCATCCATAAAGAAAGTAAAATGACAAATGAGAACAGGAACGCTAGAAAGAAGATAAAAATGGACATGATAGCAAGAAAAGTTCCCTAAAAATATAACCACAAAAACTGAAAAGTACTTGCAGAAACAACTCACCCATTATAACAGTAGAGGAAAAGGTCGTCCAGATGATCAACTTCAGAGATATCTTCCTCCAAAATTGATAGGCCAGTTTTGGAACAATTTGCCAATAAACAAAGATGAAGAAAATGTGGATGCAAAGTAGTCAAATGTTCTGAGGAATTCTGAAGTTTCCGAACAGCTGCCAGAAACAGATCCACATGCACGTGCATTGGTGTTCCCAAAGTATAATGACCAGCTCCTTGAACCTCTTACAAACAGATATGACTGAAACCCCGACAATTAATAACATAATATGTGTACTGTGAGTGATTTAATGATATTAGTGCCCATCAAATACAATTCACTTGTAGAGTAAAGATACAAACATTTTTCAGGGTTCAAACGAATTTGCTCTGGAGCACAAAAACTAATAAATCTGTCAATGTAGGGGACCGATGTAGTTGCTTGCTCTTCTGAAACTGGGGCAAATATTCAAGCCTCTCTGTCACCACAAATATGCACTCCATAAGAAAAGGCAGGATCAACACAAATACATACAAATTCACATTGTAATCAATTGCAACATCACACAAATACTCCAAAAATTCCAGTCTCAATTAATGTGATATTCAATCAAGTTAAATAACAACGTTCTCTAAAATTTATCAAACAAAGTAAAATCCTTCTTTTTCTCCCTTAATTTCATTCTAAAACTGAGGATTTGTTTGAAATCTGCTTATTTTGTTAAAATTGAATTTTTTTTGCTGAAATTACTGTAAATAAAAGTAAAAAATAACTGAAATAATATAATGAGACTCATAAATAATATAAAAAAATATTATAGAGTCTATAAATAATAATAAAAAAAATTAAATAATAAAATACATTAGCAAAAATAATTTTTATTAAACAATCACTATGAAAAAAATTGATAACTGTAATTAAAACAAAATTAAAAAAAAAAAAAAGACATTAGCATTAATTGAAAGAAAGAAATGTGGGGCCCACTTCTCTCGTACCTAATAATGTCTTTCTCACAAAGGTCTAAAGTGTAAACAGTGACACACTTTGGTATGAATGATGGTTTGGTTGGGGGAAATGTGGGCTTTACAGAAGCTTTTGTCTTTTGGTTCTTCCAACTTCTCTTCAAAAGTTCAAAGTTCAAAACCCACCCACCAAAGCTCAGACTTGAGTGTGTGTGAGAGAGAGAGAGAGAGAGCTCAAAAAGCTATAGACTTTGAGTGCTCCTTCTTTTCTTAAAACCTCAGATTCGCTTTCGTTTTGTCCCTTTCCCCCTCAGGTACCTACTTATTATCTTATCTTATCTTATACCATTTGTTAACTTTCTCTCTCTCAAAAAAAAAAAAAAAAAAAAAAAGTTGAACATTTTACACTCTTACTAAAAGTAATTTGAATGATCTTCCTTTGAATTTAGAATCCTTCTTTGTTCTAAGTTTCTTGGTCGTTGCTTTTCTTTGGTTTTTTTTTTTCCTTTTGTGTGTGTCTGTTTTTATGTTTTTTGTTTGTTTATAATTTGTTTGACTATGATTTTTTCAACGCTTGGACTAATAATCCAAATGGGCTATGTGCCTAAGCCTAAAGTTTGAAGCTTTTATAAAAATTGGGTGATATATAGCAAGTTGGGTTTCCCCGATTTCGACTGCCAAAAATATTGAAATGGGCTTTGTTTATTATTGTTGGAAAGTCAGGATTGGACTCTAAAAAGAGTTGAATTTGTCTTTCATTTCATTTGAATTTGGCTGAAATTTCAAATCAGTTTTATGATTTTATATCCTTTTTTCAAGTTTGGTGGTTTCCAAAGTACGACCGTTTTTGATTGCGGCTGCCTGCTTGATGAAGATGATGACTATTTAATTCAACTTGGTTAATTCTGTGTGCATCTTGCAGTGATTGAAACATTTCTAGTTTTACTAAGCTAATAGGATTGTTAATTTGCATCAGACATGGTTTGTGTGTTTCTATTAGTGATATAAATATAGTACTTGAAGATCTAGCTAGCTAGTGGAAGTGAAATGGAGCAAAAGGGGCAAGAGAACTGGAGAGAAATGGTGAAAAAGATGCTCCCACCTGGAGCTTCTCTCCCTGAAGATGCCACTAATCTTGATTACTCTATTGCTATGGAGTACGAGGGCCCACCTGTTTCCTATGAAGTCCCCAGGGTGGAACCCCTTGATGTAAATTCGCGTGCAATCCCAACTGCAGAACCGTTATCTTCTGAATCACAAACCCATATCAATATGGGTCCTCCGGTAGCAATCCCTCTGCCGGTGTCTTGTTTTGCTGGTGTCACCACGAGTTCACCAACTCAAAGTGCGAGGGTGTCAGGCAGTTCTGAGTCTGTAGTGTCTGTCTTGCAAAACCCTGATTTTTCTTCAGCCTCTCCTTCAGCTTCTCCTGGTTCGGTTAATAACCCTCCTAGAAAGGTGGTTATTAATGAAGTAAGGAGAGCACCTGTAGTCACTTTTAATACTGTTGATAGATCTGAAAGGAAAGAGGCTGACGTGGACGTGGACGTGGAGAAGCCAGATTTCATGGATTATGTTGGGATTTCAAAGGAAAAGAAGAAAAACAGAAGCAGAGTTTGTTATAGATGCAGAAAAGGAAAGTGGGAAACAAAGGAGTCCTGCCTAGTATGCGATGCTAAGTATTGCAGCAATTGTGTGCTTAGGGCAATGGGTTCAATGCCTGAAGGGCGCAAGTGTGTAACTTGCATTCATCAGCCGATTGATGAATCAAAGCGTTTGAAACTGGGTAAACATTCAAGGGTATTATCTCGATTACTCAGTCCTTTGGAAGTCAAGCAGATTATGAAGGCAGAGAAAGAATGTTCTGCTAATCAGCTTCGACCAGAACAGCTAATTGTCAATGGATTCCCTCTAAAGCCAGAAGAGATGGCAGAATTACTTGGATGTCCTTTGCCTCCTCGAAAGTTGAAGCCTGGTAGATATTGGTATGACAAGGAATCTGGTCTATGGGGAAAGGTGAGGCATGTTCAACATGATATTTTTCCTGAGTTTCTTTCAGTTTGGTGTTCTGTAATTGCATGTTTTAGAAAATCTTTTTTTTTTTTTTCCTAATGGGTTTGAATTGCTTTAATCTCTAGTTGTTGATATGACAGGAGGGAGAAAAACCAGATAGAGTCATAAGTTCAAACTTAAATTTCACTGGAAAACTAACCCCTGATGCAAGCAATGGGAATACTGAAGTTTACATCAATGGCCGAGAAATTACAAAGCTTGAATTGAGGGTGCTACGGGTAAGCCCTCTGGCTTATTAACTGGATATGTGTATTATTTCTTTTGTTAGAAGCTGTAACTCATACAATATAAGGCATACCGTGTAGAACTTATCAGTAAACTAGATATAGACATGGCAACTAAGGTTGCTGTTTTTATAATTGTTTTGATGACATATCCATTTTTGTGATTTCACTTATCAGATTTCTTGGATTTGTTGAATGTGTACACATGCATCTTCTTCTGTTAATTAAGTTATCAAATAGACCCTTTAATCAATACCTAAGGTGTCAGTCATGCAAGTTTAGTTTCTTAACTGAGCCAAATAGTTGGGATTCGACTTTCTATAGCTGAGTCTCATATTTAAATCTAGTTTGATCATTGATTCAATTGGCTTGTGCACTTGTATCATATTGTTGTAGTGGGGTATATTGTTTGTTACCTTTCACATGTTGCAAAAAAAGTAATATTTATTTTGTTACTTTTGAGAACCATTGTCTGTTAGAAAACAATTAAGTATTACATTGGTCATAACACTCATAATGATCAACTTTACGAAGATCCCATTGTAGTCCGGACACTCACAACATTGGTCTTGATAATCTCTAGGTTCAATGAATATTCTGCCAATACATCGTTAGGACATGTTTTCCTGTAATTTCATCAATTTATTTATTTATTTTTTGGTTCAATGAACATGTTTCGTATTACAACATTGTATGGGTACTGTTCAGTGATCATGATTTAATTGTCACTTGAGCATGAGGAAGGGGGATATGCATTGGGTTGATAGTTGATTCTTGATAATCAATATGATATTGATTACATTAAAAAGTTAAAAGATGATTCCTAGGCTGACTTATTATATTGGGACAAGGCCCTTTAAATATTACATTTACAGATTCCTTGTCATATCAAAGCTTTATGATTAATCTCTGATTCACCATAGGTGAGGAGTCTAAGGGTTGAACAAGGCCACTTCCTGTTGTGTAGCTGATGTGTCCTTTATAATGGATGGAAAGTAATGATATATATTTGCCAAATCTAGCCTCAAAAAGAATTTTAATTCACTAGTCCTTCACAAGAGAAGCTCAAATGTTCTTAAAATCAGTCCTATTCATGCTGAAAATGAAATATACCTAAGTGGAAATGATGATTCATCTAAGTTGACGTGAGAGCCCAACTACATTGCATTGTGTTGGTGGCACCATGTTCTTTTTTTTGAAAGAGGTACCTGCTTGCTTGTTTCATGGTCTGGTCCTCTTACCATTGAGCTTGTTGCTTCTAGATTCATAAAGACAAAATGTAGGACTGGTGTCAAACAATTCATCACAAAAGAGGACTCACTTAGCTGGATCATTAACTAATCCCAACTTAATGCTACTATAATATAAAATAATGATATAATAAAAAGAACTTTCTTTTCATATAGGATCAATTGATGATAAATCTTACACAAGCCGTCAACCTACTGCAACTCTCTGACCTTTTTTAGGCTTGGGACCGGTTGTTAACAAAATGAGACACTAAGCGTAGACATAGGCAGAATTGTCTTTTCATATTGGATAGTTTTGTTAAAGCATTCAAACCTAAATGCAAACACAAACAAACATATCAAGTCTCTAACTCAACCAATGAGGGGTTTCTTAACACCTTCTCTTATTTCTAGGTGCAACTGAAACAGAAACAAAGAAGAAATGGTTCAATGCTCTGACCGAAACTGAAAGAAAGACAAGGGTGTGGGTACATGGAAGCACTCTAATACCATGTTAAAATATCCAACCCAAAAACGTAAAGTTAATAGGTGGAGAATCAGAATTAGTACATAAACCTGTGTGTCATCCCAAACCCAACTAATGCGAGATTTTCTCACAACTTCCTTAATTTTCCAAATTGAATACTAATTACAAAAGCTATACTTTCCATATCCTATGTATGCTAGCTATTAATGCCTCTTCTGTCCCATTTTATTAGTCTTCTATTCCATTTTGGGATATCCTAAAATAGTTTTTATTTATTTATTTATTTATTTAAATTCAATGAACAAGATATTGTTAATGTTCCTAACTTTCACTTTACTTTATTAAAAAGCCAATCTCACCTTCACCAAAATTTAAACTAATGAGTGTAATTTTGGAAACTTGTATGCTTTTATTTAAAAGATAATGCTTTAAATGGTCCTCCCTTCAAAAGTTGGTTTTGTCTAAATAGGACCAGCATGGTGGAAGTAATTTTCATTTTGTATTTGTCCCTATCTATTTTATCCTTTTCCTTTCTTCTTCTCTCTTTTTTTTTTTTTTGTTGTTGTTGTTGTTTAATAGGTAATAAGAATTTTATTGAATGAAATGAACATTGTGTTCAAGAACATTATATGTGGGACAACTGAGTCTCTTAAACTTTTAGCAGATATGAGATGGAACTTGTTAATCACTAGCTGAATATGACCTAGTATATTATTTAAATATAAAAATGACACAGGACAAGCTAGAATGATGCAATAATAAATTGAAGACCAAAAATAAAGGATAGAGAACCTAGAAGTCAGCACCATAGTATGAGAAAACCTCTAGGAGTTGGCACCTAAGGTTGGCTAGAGTCTGCACCGGGACTGATGCGAGCCTCAATCGACACGCTTTGAGACCCAACAAAAATATTGGAATACTTGCCCAAGAAAACTAAAATTCAAATTTTTGATAGAAACCCTGAACCAACGTTTATAATCCACCCTGACCCAATGTTTGCAATAAAAATTTTTAGACGAACACAATGGAACTGCTCAAATGTATGTACTTTTTGCACTTTCTCCTAATAGCATATGCACATACAAATGGGATGGGTCCCAAGTCCTTTATTGGAGCTTGTTGAGTTGTTTTAAGCATATGCAAGTAATAATGCACACCATTCCAATAGTTTTTAAAGAGCCAACTTATAATTGTTATTTGAACAAAAGCCAACTATTTCTTTTTGGTAATTGATTTGCTTCTAGAATATATTCTTCAAAAGCTTTCACAACTATTTGACAGTAAAGACAATAAAATTCCCCCATTAATAATAAAGTAAGTAAAGTTGTAGTCCTTATAGCTGAAATTAAACGCACATACATTATGTGTAGGGAGCTACAATCCTACATGATAAGGCTACTGTTTCCACTACATTGGACATGTCACCATGCATTTTGTATATTGCCCAACATGTAGGCTACAATTCACATTATATTCAGTCATTATGTCAGATAGACACCATGTGTCCGTGTCATGCATGAAAATTTTTATGTTTTACTTGATAAATGCTAATCCTGTTGAAATGTATGTTACTCGCTTAGTTGTCAGTTCACTCCAGGAAAAAGAATTTTCTAGTCAATGTGATATCTTTATGGACCTAGTCTACTGTACTTTCAGGTGGCAAATGTGCAGTGTCCACGCGACACTCATTTTTGGGTCTATGATGATGGTCGTTATGAAGAGGAAGGTCAGAACAATATCAGGGGAAACATTTGGGAGAAGGTATGTATTGAAAAACTCTTGATTTGAACCTTCTCTGTATTGGATCCTGTGAAACTTTATGAAACAGCTCGGTTTGCTTTTTGCTAGACAGGCATCAACGCGGTTTGTATGTAGCCTTTTCTCTTTACCCGTGCCCCATGGTCAACCCCAAGGAACAAGAGATGAGCCTAGCAATTATACAACAGTTCCAAATTATCTGGAGCAGAAAAATGTTCAGAAGCTCCTCCTTCTTGGACTTCAAGGCTCTGGAACCAGTACTATCTTTAAGCAGGTACAGAACTCATATCTATTGCAAAGATTGCTATTTCTGTGGTTGTTGTAAGACTTGGTGATTCTGGGAAAAAATAAAATTACTGTGCATTTTGTTGGATGGGAGCATGTGTAACTTACCAACAAAAGAACAAATCATTATTCAACCCCTGAATTAAAGGGACAACATCTATGTCTTGAGAAAGAAATATTTTCTTTAGATGAAAGGACCCTAGCAAAACACGTAAAATACTGCTCCTAAAACTCTCCTTTAAAGGTGTGAACGAGCTGACCCAAGGATATGGACTTTTGGGTTCAGCTTGGATGACCAAATGTAGTGTTCAGGCTGTACTGAAGCTTGCTCAAATTATATCCTGTTACATTAGAGGCTGAACTGTTGCTCTGGGTCAGACTTGGTACAGTATCAAAGTGCCTTTCGCCCAAGCAATGTGCTGTTGGTTTGAGTCTAAGAATTAGCCTCTACAAAAATTAGGGGGTAAGGCTACCTAGTAATCACCTCCATTGTTGTTAAAAGAAGCTTGAAGCCCCAAGCTCTCAATGCTTATCTTGATTAACTAAATGAGCTCACAAACAAGTACACTTCAATAATGTAATATATGACAAGTGCAGCATCAGCCTTAAGTCTTTTACTCACCTTCCTATCATAAAAGTATCTTACTCACCTAAACATAAAGGTCACAGTACACTTTAGTCAAATTGCTGAAGCTTCAGTGAGCAAAAAATTGTTTCAAGTTTGACTTGTGCTTCAACCACAAATTTTGGAGTTCTATTTTGCTAAAATTTTACAGTTAACTATACATATAATGCATGTTGTACTGCATGTACATAAATTAATGAAAAGTTTCCTAGAATTTAGGCACGCTCGTGAATTTTCTAAGAGGGTGCCGTCATTTTATCATTCATTTTCTGTAAATAGGCCCTAAACACAATATGCACTGAGTAACGTCTAGTTATTTGAGTATAATATATGGTCAGGGATGTAAATGCTTTCAAGGTTCTTGCAATTTTAAGATAGAATTTGGGTTTCAAACACACACATACTCATTTGCATGCATGCACACATTGATTCGTGTTGGACACCCTACGTTGCATTTCCAACCTTTATCAACTTAACAAACTAGAATAACAAGCATTTTTTTCTTGGGTAAAACTTAGTTACAGTTCCTTAGTTGTAGTATATTAGGTATCCCCAATAAATTTAAACATATAGTTGCATCAAATTTAATTGTCCTTGGAAAAAATGAAATTTTTTGTGCTTCATTGGTCAATGCAACCATGTGTTGGAATTTAATTGGGGAATCTAATGTACAACACTTAAGGAATTGTATGTAAGTTTTGCCCTTATTTCTTGACATATTTTTTCTGGTTTTGCGGAATGCCTTATCTAATGTGGTTCCATGAAGGCCTTCTGATGCTGTCTCATTTCCATGGCTCTGCATTTTTCCCCTTCATAAAGGCTTATTCTTCTTCCTGTACTTTATCAATGATTGAGCAGGCAAAATTTTTGTACGGGAACAAATTTACCACAGAAGAAATGCAGGATATAAAGCTGATGATCCAGAGTAACATGTACAGATATCTCAGCATTTTGCTTGATGGGCGGGAGCGCTTTGAGGAGGAGGCCATGTCCAGAATAAGAGCACTAGGTTCTGATTATCAAACCACTGAAGCAGGTATTGTGTGCAAAAATAATTAGTTTTATATCTTATATTAAGTAGTTGAGGTTCAGTTTATGTCATCACTTGGCAGTTCTTGTACTTGCATAGTGGTATAGTCTCCACTGCTCAGTACCATTCTTTGCGAATGTCTTCAGTTGAAGTCCAGAAATTTCAAATCATTAATATTAGTAACAGGGGAACTGGAATATGCATATATTCTCTTAGTTGAAATCTTTTATTGCCAACTAGCATCTTTTATGCAAACTTTGCTATGAGGTTATATTGCCTGCTCTGGCTACCTATCCATCTATGCTTGTTGGACATGTTGCATGTCTCTGAGGTTAAAAATTCATTGCAATAGTGAGTTGCTCTAGAACTCTTGTGTTGAGTCTTGGTAGGTTCAAGAAAACTAAAGTGTCTTTGTGTATTATTAATGTGTTGTCAGTTGGGAGCAGTTCCTGTGATGGGGATTCACATAAGCCACAATTCTTTTTGGTAAATTTTGGATATAAAAAGGCAGTAAACAGGCATATTTTTTCTTAGACTAAATTCAGTTAGAGTTAGATGTTCAATGACAAGCCTATGCTGTGATAGCACAGCTGCCAAGGCATCAACGGGGGTGTAAATTTTTCAATTTCAACTCTTACCACTAGACTCACTTCTAAAATTAAAGGAAGTGTGGTACGGACAACAGATGCAAGCCCCGATCACATGGCTAGCTGATGGAGGCACGTTGCTAATTGGGCCCAATTAATATTTATAAAATCTTATTTAATTTCTAGGATTTAATTATTATTTCCGTTAATGTAGTTGGTTAAATTTATTTCCTTTCCTTGGTCTAGAATTTGGTTCATTTTACATTCCTTGATGTAACTTGGGGACCCTATTTAAAGGCCCTAAAAGTTAGTAATGTTGTGCTTGGCTTTTGGAATTGTCTCTTATGGCTTGGTGCGATTCCAGCAACCCTAGGTGTTGATTCCTAAGTTTTATTTTCTTTTTCCCGCTTGGTTCTGATTCCTAACTCTATCTCTCCCCTTTCTCTTTTTAAATGTGCATGTGCCCCGCTCTATTGATTTCCCTGTAATTTTCTTTAAGAACTTAGTGCTGCATCAAAGTGTTCTATGAGAAGTTTACATTATATATTAACTAATTAATTTCACCAATTCATCTTGTAGAGAGAGGATGTGTGTATGTGATATGGAGTGTAAGGCTTCTGTAATAAGCCCCTTGAACTTGTTAAGGGCAACTGTATTCATTCTAAATGTCGATATAGCAATAACGTAGGTCAAACTGTTTGCAAAGTGAAAGAAGGTATTATTTAACTGCATTACAGGGCTTCAACTATGTAAAATTTCAATCTCGTTTCAGATGGAGAGGTTGACCCTAACGAAACTAGTCAATGTGTCTATTCCATCAACCCAAGGTTGAAGCATTTCTCTGACTGGCTCCTGGATATTATAGCTACGGGAGATTTGGATGCATTCTTCCCTGCAGCAACTCGGGAATATGCTCCATTAGTTGAAGAGGTGTGGAAGGATCCTGCTATACAGGAAACGTATAAAAGAAAAGATGAGCTTCACTTCCTTCCAGACGTTGCAGAGTACTTCTTGAGCAGGGTATATTATCAACACCCTCACTGATATCTCATCTTAATTGGCTTGATACAAAATATATGATTTAAATGTCTTGTGTCAATAGAAGTCCTTGTTTTTTTTCCTTGGGAAATTTTAGCATTATAGTTGTCCTGATGACTAATGCAAGAAACACATTGCATGACTTTCTCTGGGATTAATCCAGTCCACTCAATATAGGACATGAATGTTTTGTTGTAGGTTAGTAGGTTATGTAATTTCCAGTATACTCATCTAAAGTCTAAAGGAAGTTATATTGTTACCTACAATTCTACTATTCTTCTCATAAATATTAACATAATATAATGCACATGTGTAGAGTGAGGCTATATTTTGAACAATGACATCTATGCCTGATCCTCTATCAATGTGGGTCACTCTGGGGCTTTTTGCAGTGGTTGCTGGATTGATTTGAAAAAGATTGATTTTTTTTTTTTTTTTTTTTTACTCAACCACCTTCCTGATTAAGATAAAGTGGATAAGCATTATTGCCTATGAGCTCTAGCTCAATTGGCACCCCCTCCCCTTGCAAGTGCTTGGTGGAGGGGCTGAGATCTGTGTGTAACTTACCTATAAAAACAAAATTAAAAAAGAAAAGTGGATAAGCATTACTCATCTTGAATGGCAAAATTAATCTTTTTTTTTCTTTCAGGCTGTTGAGGTATCTAGCAATGAATATGAACCTTCAGAGAGAGACATACTATATGCAGAAGGAGTTACTCAAGGAAACGGTTTGGCTTTCATAGAATTCTCACTTGATGATCGTAGTCCAATGTCTGAAACCTATACAGACAATCTAGAGGCTCCACCCCCTCCTTTGACCAAGTAATTTTATATTACTACTCACTATTCTATGTGATTCTGAGGAATGACAATTAGTGATATTCATTTGTATTGTAGAAAGCAATCTCATGCATAGATCTCTGACTCCATGCAACTGGGGTACACCTACTAAGGCCCTTTTAATTTGTTAATACGATTAAAATTGCAATTATCATTCTAAAATGCTAGAATACCATCCCAATTGGCCACCTTTTACCACCTAGCCTAGGACCTACATGAGATATATATATATATATATTTATATATTCAAGAGAGGAATAAATATGATACTTTTCATAGTGTGAGTTTAACCAACTATTCTTTACACCATTGGCATCTAAGAATTCTGTACTTTCATTTTTTTTACAGATACCAACTTATTAGGGTAAATGCCAAGGGGATGAACGAGGGATGTAAATGGGTGGAAATGTTCGAAGATGTTCGTGTGGTAGTCTTCTGTGTTGCCCTTAGTGATTTTGATCAGATTGGACTTGTCTCAGAATGTAGTGGCAGTGGAGCCTTAATTCAGAACAAAATGATGCAAAGCAAGGAGCTGTTTGAGTGTATGGTCAGGCACCCGTGCTTTAAGGATACCCCATTTGTATTAGTATTAAACAAGTATGATCTCTTTGAGGACAAGGTCAATCGGTTGTCTTTAAGTGCTTGTGAGTGGTTCAATGATTTTAGTCCGGTGCGTACCCACCACAACAACCAGTCATTGGCCCATCAGGCATATTTCTATGTTGCAATGAAGTTCAAAGACCTTTATGCTTCCATGACCGGTCGAAAGCTTTTTGTGTGGCAAGCCAGGGCAAGGGACCGAGTGACCATTGATGAGGCATTCAAGTATATAAGAGAGGTTCTCAAGTGGGAGGAAGAGAAGGATGAGAACTACTATGGTGGAGCAGAGGATTCATTTTATAGTACAGATGTGAGCTCCTCGCCTTTTGTCAGGCAAGAGTGATTTGCTTGAGATATCTTAGTATTTGCTTTATAGATAACTTGGAGAAGGGAAAAATGTAATATGTTCACTGTTATCTGCTCATCCAAGTAAAGGTTATCTGTGTTTTTCATTTTTTTAATCATCAATTTTAATGATATTGGTGTGGGGCTGCTCCAAGTTGAAATTGCGGTAGTTGGGTTTTCTCATTGTCTGTGGTAGGTGTTGATTGATGTTATTTGTATGTTGGTGATTTTTGATGGTTAGGAGTGGGGGAATTTGAACCTTGATATATTTGTTGGAAATACGAAAGAGGTGTTCATTGAACTACAAGGCTCTTGGCGCTATTTATTGTTGATGAATGATGCTTTAGAAGTGACATGCTAGATTACAATAATGTCAATTGAATGCGAAGTTAAATTTCAATGTGTTGGCCATGATAATGAGGTGGCATATGATATTCACTCATTACTCTTAATACTAATAGCATTTGCGTTCTCGACGTTTGGCTTTGAAATGAGAGGTTCATTTTCAGCTGAACGTCAGTATGATTGTGATAACATGGTCTAAAGTATGTCATGAAAAATAACAGGGAAAAACTTAGATGCAGAAAAAAAAAGTAGTACCGGTTCTCTTTTTAAATTTCAGTCATGTGTATAAAATAAACAACTTAATAAACGGCATTAAAGCGCTTGATTCTTTGCTCTCTTTTTTTTATTCTTTTTAGCTTTTTCTTTTTCTTCATTGGTTTGCAAGAGAGAACCAGATTATTTCAATTTTAGTGTTCAGATCTGCCCCAGTTCCGACTAAATTGGTTGAATAACGGTGGGAGAGACCTAAAAATAGAAACGAAATAAACAGAGAGAGGACTTAGGAGGAGTTTTCGTGAAGATTGTTGTAGC
The DNA here is from genome assembly GCA_019022515.1 of Quercus aquifolioides. Lineage (NCBI taxonomy): Eukaryota > Viridiplantae > Streptophyta > Magnoliopsida > Fagales > Fagaceae > Quercus > Quercus aquifolioides. The sequence continues at coordinate 84,863 of JAFHAW010000027.1, read as the reverse complement.
TTTTCCTCTCTCTAGCGTTGGGGTCTCCTCCTCTTCTACCACTAAAAACTACTATTCAGGTTTCTTTTATAATATTTCTTTGGCTTCTTCAAATACTCTCCTCTCTTCACTTTACAACTAAACTAGCAACATCAAACCGCACACTCTCTCTCTCTAAAATTCATATATGCATTGGTGATTTTGAGGTCATGTGATCTTTTTTTTTTTTTGGTGATGGGAAACTTGGAATAACTGACATTCCAACATGAAATTGAAATACAACAGAGCGCTGGGACAAACTAAAGAACAGCAACATAAAAAATTATAACAAATCATCCCTTAGAATCTGCTGGAGTGGAGGGGGAGTGACACCCTTCCAAATCTGAGTCTGTCCCGAGAGCTTGGCTTCCCTTGCTAAAGCATGTGCTGCTCTGTTGCCTTCCCTTTTCAAGTGTTTGAAGGAGCAGCTGGTGAATGAGCATGATAGACTTTCAATTTATGGGGTTTGAAATTCATTTGATCTTTGTCTTTCAATTTATGGGGTTTGAAATTTTGTTTGGTTCTCAAGAAAATGAAGGGAAAACAAGGAAAATTGAAGCCAGTTGGAGAAATAAGGCATGGCTTTCACCATTGAGGGAAAAAGATAAGACAGAAAAAGAAATTAAAAAAAAAAAAACTGTTAATAATTTTATCATTCATTTGCTGAAATGTTTATTTTAAACATTTGACAGTAATTAAAATGGAAACCTAAGAAACGGTCCCTAAGGTACTGTATTTAAGTTTTGCCCAAACTAAGATTGCCAAGAATCACACGGTCTAGTAAACTCTCTAAAAGATGGGGGGTCCTGTAACCTCATGCCGAGAACCATATGGTGCCCGCTTACCGGTAAGAAACTATCCCAAAAATGGGTTCTGACAAAGACATTAAGGATTTAAGTGTTTCGAGTGTGTTGTCTGGATGTGTTCTATTTACATCGCCGACTGTGTTTTATTTGTTTTTTCTTTACATAGTTTTTTTATTCATTCCAAGTCACATAAACACCAAGAACACAACTAAACCCTAAAATATAAAATACTTCTCAGAAAATATTTTTAGCTGAACATTAGTATGAAAATATGCACACATGATCGAAGCACATAAAGGATGAGGCAAGAGGGAGAAGATACTGTTTCTGAAATATAGGTGAAACTACAAAAGTAAGCTTATTCAGATATTGCAATACGTGTGAAACAAATTAAATAATAACCATTAAAGGAAATGCACTTAATAAGCAGAAAGAGATCACATGTAATTGTATCCAAGAAAATTTCAAAATAAATAGTTTAATAATCACTCTGAAGTCTAAAAACAGCCGTTTTTCATTTTGATGCACCATGTCTCTAGGCATGCCACTATAATACCAATGACTCCGAAGTGAAGTACAAGAGGATGCTCCTTCCAGGAAAATGATGAAACAGGCAATAAGAAAGGAAGCATACAAAGCTGGCCCTACTGCCCAAGCAACTTACACTTAGTCTGAGTATCTCTTTTTGTCGCCTTTGCAATTTTATCCCTTTTTTTTTTTTGTTAAGGAATCGTTACAATGGGCAGAAAGCAAATCAATAAACACGAATCATGATGCAACAAGATCAGGTGTTTCAGCCTCAACGGATAACAAGGCAGTGTGCACTTTATCCAACCAGTTGTCCAGACGGTCACGCAAGGATTTGATCTGTGGAACACCCAAAACTCTTGGCTGCACCCAGGATACATGCACTGTGCCCTCAACTTGATCAATTATACCCTCAATCAGATGAACCTGCAATAAAAATCTCGCAGTATATTAAGCATTGAAAGCATGTCCATGGGAACAAAAATAATAATAATAATAATCAACCATAAATGAATACGATCAACCATGGTTCATTCTTTGAAGGTGCAAATTGACCAATCTTAATGGTGGGCATTAGTACCCTTCATTACTATTACCAGGACACAAGGGACTTACAGAAAGGCTCTTCATAAGAAGATGTTCCACATCCTCTATAGAAAGTTTTGTGCGCTCCGCAATGATACTCAAAGGTATAGTTCGATCTTCAGATGGCCGGCTGCAAGGCAGCATACATCAGTTCAGTACAATAATAATTATTACATATTGTATTAGAAGAAAAAGTCATCTCCCATGGGCCCTGGCACAAATCAAAAGTTGAAAAAATAAATGCTAAACCTGAATATAATTTCCATCAAGCAGAGAATGTTTATCTTTTCCAAAAGCTTCTTCTCATTCTCTACTAATGCTGGTTGAGCACTCAAAGCAGCATTGTGCACATGGCATAGTTCCTGATAACGAACCAAATCACCAGAGTTGAATGCCTGAAGGATATAGTAGAGCCACTCAACCTTTGTCCCTAGAAGACTCTTAATCTGCAGAAGTTGTTCAAAGATGTCATTATCCAACGTAGCAGGCAGCTAAACTGAGGCATATACATACATACATACATACATACATACATGTATATATCTATATATACGAATTTAGTACCAAAAAATCCTATCCATTTTAAAGATGAAATACATACTGCTCCAAACATTAATTCAAGCTTCACATGTAATAAATTTTGTCAAAATGTACTCTTATTTCTAAGAAAATTTTTCGGTAAGTAATATCATTTAAGTATTGATAATGCTAAAATCTGCACTATCAATACTTAAATGATATTACTTACCGAACAATTTTCTTGATAATGCTAAGATCTGGACTAATATGGTTTGGTTTGCCAGTAAATTAAAGAGCCTACACATTTTGAGCAATAACAATCAATGGAGAAAAAGGTTAAAATATTTTTTCATCCTTAAAATATAGCACAAGTTGTATTTTCATCCTTATAATTTTAAGGAGTATTATTTCCGTCCTTGATAATTTAAAATGTTCAACATTTTGTCCTTCCATCCACTCTTGTTAAGTTCAGGGGAAAAATAAAACCTGATTGATATTTCATGTATAAAAATAGAACTTAAACTTTTTTTTTTGTAAGTAATAAAGATATATTAAAAAGAAGAGGGGAGTCACCTAAGTATAAAGGAAGTATACATCAAGGACAAAAACAAATCAAGTGCATAAAGTACAAAAAGTCCATGAAACCATGGACTGAAGAAAAAGAATGAAAAAAAAAAATAGAACTTGAACTACATCCTTTTTGTCCCTAAAATATAGTTTAGGTTCTATTTTTGTTCCTCAAATTTGTATTATGCTACACATGCTAATAAGTTAACGAAAGTGAACAAAAGGACAAAATGGGTGACATTTTAAATTTTAGGGATGAAAAATAGAACACACACACACACACACACACACCATATTTTAAGGACAGAAAGCTGAACTGGCACATCCTCTCCATACAAGTTCTAGGTGGTGGGTGAGGTTATGCATTCAAAGCCTATTGTTCGCAAGATGACACTCTAACTAATGATCACAATATGACACTAACAAATGAAAGTACAAATGTATAGAAATAAAATTAACACAAAAATAGAAAAATAAGAACCTTGGTGACAGTGCACTTACAATGGGATGGGCAAGCAGCTCTCCAAAGTTGTAGATGTTATCTCCCAGTAATGCAGAAAGGGACAAATCAAATGCCAAATCCTAAAACATAAATTAAAAATCCATAGGTTACAATCACATGATAAAGTAGCAGAAAACAGAAGGTCCATATGGTCAATTAGCAGTCAAAATAAGTGGACCATATAATCAAATGAATTTTATGGCAATCCTTGATCAAAACTGCACAGTCAATTGATGACTATTGTTTGTGCCCTAATTGCCATTAATCCAACAAAGGACTACCAGCATTCAAAATGATTGCAGAGCAAACATACTATGAACATTTGAGTTATATCTAGTTAAATCATCCTCATAATTTCTTTCCATAAATTACCTCAAATTGACAATTATGGACCAAGTAAGCTACTAGCCTAAGCATACAACTAGTTTCAAAACAATGCCAAACTAGTACGATAAAGAATTTTAAGAATTATTTTATAAGTAATAAATATTTTATTCAGGTGAAAATGTACTATATGTTCACAATGATGAACACAAAGTACCTAAAACAATTACAAGCAAATCAAATAGAAAATCTAACAGAGTGCTGGAATTCAAAAATGGAAGTACAATGTGTAAAACCCCAAGCCCCAGACCAATCAAACGAAGTCTAGATTAGCAATGACTTCAAATAGTCAATAAGCCTCACAACATCCTGATCCATAGCTAATTAAAACAAATAAATTTTATGCCCGAGTTAAACTTTACTTATATCATATACCACCCAGTACTGTCCCCACGTTTCCTGAGCTGTCTGACTCCATTCCATTTATGGTTACGAGGTGAAGATGGTTTTTGAACTCCTTTGAAAACTTGATTGCAAGCCTAGGATGCAATCAACATCAAACTATACCCAATTCAACCTGGCAACATCCTAAAAATCTCTATTAGCCTACTTGGAGAATTTGAAGCCACAGATTTGGTTAGAGAGCATAACGCATTTTATTCTCAAACTGGTACCACTCAGAGACAAAACAAATTCAACAAATAAATCCCCTGAATCACAACAAATAAGAAAAATTATATATATATATAGGGTCAAAAGCACACATTTCAAGCCTTCCATCAAGATGACATGCCAAAATTACCTTAATGAGAGAACAAGCCATGAATAATTCCAGACAACCACTTACATGTAAACCAGATAAAGAACATAAATATAATCACGTACCAGCTTAAATGAATCTGAGAGAGACTCCACTGATGTGTATGCCAGATAAAGAAGAGCACTTTTATAGAACTCAGCAAATTCTTGACGGAATTTGTAGTACTGAGATGAAACCCAGTAATAGCTAGCATAGACAGAAGGATCAATATCCGTCATGCTGTCAAGGGCACTCTTCCCATCTTCTAGAAGCTTCTTGCACTCTTTTTGGTCACCTTGCTCAAGTTTAAATATGGCTATTTGCATCTTAATGTAAAGGATTGGTTCTTCAATTCGCTGCTCTCTAGTTGCTTGAAGTTTCTCAATCACTCCTTCTAGATATTTAATAGCAGCTTCTTTCTCTGAATATTGCCTAGAAACTATGACAGCAAAATGTGCAAGCTTGAGAAGATTGATTTTAGTCTCAAAGTCAGTGATGAAATTGTGATACAACTGAATCAGAGCATCACCAGCCTGAAATCAATTTAACCAACAAACAGAAGTGTCAGATGCAATTATAAAGAAAACAAACAGACAGTAGATTACAAGTAGGAAAACAAGTGTGACAAGGGGAAAAAAATCACAAACAATATACAGAGTACCATAACCAATGATAAAACAAGATTTAGTAGCACTAAATCATTGTAGAACTCTTGGACAATGCAATGAACTTGGGTAATTTTTTATATTCTGCATATGAATGGATATCTAGAAAATGACTGGTTCCAGCCTGTAGTAGTAAGGTCTGTGGGTTATTCATCAACAAGTATTGCATGCAATCTAAATCAAGAACACAAGGTAGGTCAGGTCGGTAAACAATCAATTTGTTAATTACTTAAAGCCAGAATCCCATCTTTTATTTTAATCTGAAGAATGACTTTTTGTTTGTGTGTGACAATTGCACCTATATTTCAATTAGGCATGAACAATTCATGGTAAACAGATTAATTTTGGGTGGGGGTTTGACGGATGGAACTGATCAGGCCAGGTACAGTTGAGTTCCAGATAAACCCATCATCTGATTTGACTGTTGTGTTCAGAAATTAGCACCTGACACTGAAAAGAATCAGGCAACCAATTGAAGAAAATACTAGGGTTGGCAGTTGGATTTAGTTAGAACCGGATGAAACTCGGTGATTTTGAATTGGCTAGGTTTTTCGAGGGGAAGCATAAGCAGGGTTATCACGTGAAATTAGGGTAAGGAAAAGACAGTCAACAATTTGCTCAGTTATACAATCCAATTGGGTTTAGTGGGGTAGGAGTTTTGTCAACCCAGAATCCAAACAAAAAGGGCCGGGTTTGAGATATTAAACCCAAACCTGACAGAGTTATTGGACTAAACCAACCTAAACAGATTGGGTTCAGTTTATATTAAACTTTTTTAAAAAAAAATTGATAAGTAGGTTGGGTTGGGTTGGGTTGGGTTTCACTGTGACGGGAGGGAGAAAGAAAATGATACAAAAATATCAAGACCACATACCCTAAAATCCTAACCAATGGCACATGGTAGGAGTATGAGCATAATAAGTTCTACAAACAGACATTTGAGTAAAGTACTTCCAATAAGAAGACCCACCAAATTGAAAAGCTTATGGTTTAATTAAAGTTTCAAAGATGTCAGTTTTGGCCCTTGGCTCTCCAAAGTGCAGTAGAAATATTTATCCCATTTTTAAACTCCCAGCATCTTTGGTACATGACCTCCAATATAACCCCAATTAAATTCCCAAACATTGGAAACCTAAACTTTCATTATTTCTAGCTTCCACTCTTCCTAAGAAATAGCTACAGCATTACCAAACCTTTAAACAGCCTAAATATTCTTATAGAGCCAATGAGCTCTAGCTCAAATAACACCTTCCATCCCATGTAAGCATGTAAGATCAAGGTAGAATGTGATGTTGTGGATCAGAGCGCTGCCATGTGTAGATGTAACTTACCAATAATAATAAAAAACAAGTATAAATGTCTCCTTATAATATCCATTACACTAAAGTCTCAGTATAACACGACTGAAATTGCCACTAAGAAATCAAAAGAAATAAATATTTTTTCCAAAACAAAGTTGCAAACAAATCAAGTTCCATCCTTTATGAGACCTACCTTGAGCTAAAACTATTTCCTTGGTTGATATTTACAATACCCACTCGCATCTTCTCCCAAATTCTCAGTAATCATAAAATAAAAAATAAAAAACCTAGATTTCAACACAAAACCCTAATTCCCCAATATTCTTTTTCATAATTAAAAAAGTCTAAATGTCCTTATAATCTCCATTGCAGTCAAATTTCAATATAACACAAGACTGAAAGAAATCTAAAGAAATAAAGTTTTTTTTTTTCAAAACAAATCAAGTTCCATCCTTTATAAGATCTACTAACTTTAACCTTGAGCTAAAACTATTTCCTTCCCTCAAATTCTCAGTAACCAATCAGAAACTATAAAAGCAACCAAAAAAAAAAAAAAACTTTCTTCAATGCCAATAATCAAGCAAACTAAAAAAAAAAAAAAAAAAAAACCCAATTCCCCAATATTCTTGTTCATAAAAACCCTAATTGTAAAAAATAAGCAAATTCCGGCGCAAGAAATGAAAAAGTTATTGAGATTCAGAAACCCTAAGAAATTGAAAGAGGAAGAAAAGGCAGAGACCTGGAAGACGGTGAGAGCAACAAACTGCTCGAGCTTGGCAGTGAGCTGGTGCCAGAGCTTCCTCTGGTACAGATCTGCAAGAGAAGCGTACCACTCGCCCAGCTCTGGGTGAGCGTTGCGCAGTGTCTCCAGGTATTGCAGCGGCGCAGCCATGTCTGGAACTCTGAACTGAGAGAGAGAGAGAGAGAGAGAGAGAGTGAAAATATTAAAAAGCAATCGGAGAAGCTCGGTCTGTGTGTGTTGGTTTTTGTTATATATTTATTTTTATATATATAAAAAGAATAAAAGATTTCTTTAGCGTAAAGAAAAGAATAGTGTAATACTACTAGGAAACGGAAAATATTTTAGTTTATTAACAATTTTTTAAAAGGAACAGTTTTTATCTTTTTTTGTTTTTTACTCCTACTAATATGTTACTTTAAAATTTATAATTTTATTAGTAAAAATTAAAATAATAATGTTAATAATACAAATTTTACCTAATAAATCCTAGATAATATTTTTTTTCTTTAATTAAACCTAAAATTTAATGGAAGCTTTGGATCAGTAGCTTGTGGTCAAAGTTGAGCACCATCTTATATTTATGTGACTTTATTTAAACACATTATGTTAGCCTTTTTTTTAGTTATATTCTAGAGATGATTTCTTTAGAAGTTGATGGTCATAATAGTTATACTAATTGCTAGGTCATAACTTTTATATACAATTGTACATGTTGCATGATTTTTGTATACATATAGAGCTTTGTCATTGAAAAATTCAACCCATCAATTTTCCTATGATTTTTTGTCTACAAATAGAGTTTTTTCATTTATAAATAAACACATTAATTTATCGAGTTTTGTCTAAAAAATTTAATTAAATTTAGGCGAAAACGTCAATTTGGTCCCTACATTTTGGGGTTATAGTCAATTTGGTTCCTGCATTTTTGCACTATTCAATTTAGTCCCTATTATTTTCAATTTGCAGTTAATTTGGTCTCTACCATTAACTTCTAATGGAAAATGCCTACATGGCAAACAAATTACACTACTGGCATGTTTAATGTTAAAATATTAAATGAAATGATAATGTGTCTAAATTTTAGTGGCCAAGTTAGCACTTAGATGGCAAAAAAAAAGAAGCCACATCAGTTTTTTTTTTTTTTTTTACCAAAAATTTTCTTTTCTTTATTTTAATTTTCTTACAATTTCTTTAACCAATTAAAATTTCACTGTTCTTCTTTCATAAACCCAGATTCAGTAGTTTAACATCATCTCCACCCCACAAAAGTCCCACACTTCAAAGTCACAATGAAACCCAGGAATATCACTCTCTATCTCATGCCCAATTTCCTACAACCTTGTTTGAATATTCAAGCACCTCCTCCTTCTCTCTCTTTTCCAACCAATCCATCATCCAAACTCAACTTTTGCGAAAACCAGATCACAATCGGCACTTGAAGAAGAAGACAACCTTCGTACATTTTCAAATCCCTTTGTTGGGTTTAAACTTAAAGTCGACACAAAATCATATTTTTGTTTAAACTTCACTGTCCCATCGACTTCTTGGTACTAAAAGTGACGAATCTGAATCCTCTAGATCTACAAGTTTCACGGTCGTTGATGATCTAAGAAACAAAAACCAAAAATAACAAAGAAAAACAAACAGATCTAATGCCTTCATAGAGATAGCAATGGGTCTTGGAATGGTTTTGAATAGATGAGCAAGATTGTCACTTTTAGTTTTTGGGCTCACTTTGATCCCTTGATGCCGTTTAAAATATTGATATTTGGTTTAGGTTTGGTTAAACTACTGAATCTGGGTTTGGGGAAGACGAACGGTGAATGAGTTTTTAAAATGAAATTCTAATTGGTTAAAGAAATTGTAAGAAAATTAAAAGGAAAAAAAAAATGGAAAAATTTTGGTAGAGAATTTTTTTTTTTTTTTTCCCTTTTAAGCTGGCATGGTATTTTGCCACCCAAGGGCTGACGTGGCCACTAAAATTTTGACATGTAAGCATCTCATTTAATTTTTTAACATTAAACATGCCAACAATGCAAATTGTTTGCCACATAGGCATTTTCCGTTAATAAGTTAACAGTAAGGACCAAATTGACTGCAAGTTGAAAATAACAATGACCAAATTGATTGTGACTCTAAAATGTAGGAACGTGTTTTCGCCTTAAATTTATTAGGTATTATAGGCAGCAGTGGAGCGAGACTAAGTGCCCGTTTGGATTGGGCGTCTGCGTCTAAGAGTGTGTTTTCCGCTTTTTTTTTTTTTTTTTGGTCGCACGCGGGTCAACTTTTATAGACAAGGTACTGTAGCGGCACTGTAGCAGCACTGTTCATGAGACCCACATCCACTTTATTCAAAAAAAAAAAATTATAAATGGGTCCCACGGCACTATTCACACATTTAAAAATTATTTTGCTACAGTATTTTTTTCAGTTTTCAACTATATCCAAATGGACCCTAAGAGATAGAAGAGAAAATAAGCTTAAAAGCAATTGGAGACCGTTGGTTTGTTTGGCTGTATAATTTTATTGGAGAGCAAAACCAAGAGACAAATTTACGTAGAAGATAGATTGAATATGTGAAATATTTTGAATAATTAACACTTTTTAAAAATAATTAATATTTTTTAACAAATAACTTTGTTTACTATTAACAAAGTTCAAAGCATATTTATTTATGTTACTAAAGCTGAAGGGATAAGAGTTTAAAATAATTATAAAGACTGGAATAAGGCTGCTATTGCTAAACATGTTTAGAGTGTCTTTGCTAAAACTGGTTCAATATGGATTACTTGGGTTAATACTTCATAGGTATGTCTGTAAGGGAATGAAGTTTTAGGAAGTCAATCCCTCAAAATTCTTCCCGGGACTGGAGATAAATTCTCAAAGTTAAACATGAAGTTAGGCCTTTCTTCAAATGGCTCATTGGTGATGATAGTCATATGTCAATGTGGCTAATAATTGACATCCAAGGAATTTTGATTGGCTCTCAAACTGAAGTGTTGACTGTTTTAATTAATGCATAGTAGCGTGCATTGGAGACCTCATTGAACATATACAGTGAGATCAATTCAAAAAGATTGTTGTAAGTTGCTGCTCCATGAGTGTGATAAGGTGAATTGGGTTCTTTCTACGAATGACATCTTCTCTTGTAGCTCTTCCCGGTACTTAGAGCTAGAAGTGCATAATTAAGTAAATTGGTGGAAGTAAATTGATCACATGGCGTTTGCAGGGATGTTTACTGTGTGTCTTCTATGGAAATAGGTTAGAGAGTACGTGTTTTTTGACTGCTTTTTCTATCAAAGGGTCTGGGTTGTGTTGCCTCGGTAAACTTGTTCCTTGTTATTGGGAAAACTTGCTACTATGGAGAAAAACCCTAATTTGTGGATAGAATGAGGAGAGTTGTGGTTGTAGCAACAGTATCATTTATGGAGTGTTAAATATATTAGCAACTCAATTTATTATACCATATTGTATATGCTAGAGTGGATGAGGAAGGGGAAGTATATAATAGGAACACTTAGAACACGAGGATTACGTTGTTTAGCCTTGTCGGCTACGTCCACGGAGGAAACCCTTAAATGCTACATCTTTATTGTATAAGAGTGAAGTATAATAACCTGTGTTACAATGAACCCTAACATGATTATATATAGACGACTAAACCCTAGACTACTATTATAAGTAGGAATAGGCTTAGACCTATTACATTGGACTAATATATCTAATATATCTCTAACACCTTCCCTCAAACTCAAGACGGAGGCTTGATGAAGGCTTGAGGTTAGATAAGCATGAGAAGATCTCTTGAAGATACCTTGAAGAGTGCCTTTGAAGAAACCACAATGAAGAATGTGCCAATTGACCAATTTCAGAGTTTCAAATGAAGAAACGGAGTCCAAAATTGGAATCTACACAAAAAACTAAGCAAGATAGGCCCTTTCGAAAATTTTACTTTTGGTCAAAGGTCAATTCAAAAGTTAAAGTCAATGGGTCAGGTTAAAGTCAACGGGTCTGCGGGTCAGATTTGGATGTTCGGGGCGGGTCAGTCCAAGTCAACGGTAAACTAGGTGACGTGGTGCTGAAAAGGCGACACTGTTGACGTGGCAAGCTTACGTGGCTAATGACCTAGCTAGGGCTAACTGGATGGTGACATCGCCTAGGCCTGACGTGTCACCTAATGACATCATCAGGTGACACGTCATGGAAGACGTCAGATGAAGGATGAAGTTGTTTTTCGGCGTGTGGATGGATGTGACAACGCATGGCAAGAACTCCATGAGGCGCGTGTGGGCCGATGCAACATCAGATAAGGGCTAGATTCTCGAGCTTCGTAGATCGGCGGACAATAAGGCCTACATGGCGGCACGTGTGACCAGAATCCGATCAGGGAGTTAAGAATTCTTGGCGACGTGTGTGAGGAGGGCCGGAGCCTATGTCGAAGCGTGGAGGCGCATGTGGCTGCCGATGAGGACGAGTTTCTTGGGTTTTGGTCGAGGTAGGCTGAGGAGCACATCTGTGTGTTTGGTTTCGTCAAACGAAGGTTTGATTTGCATAGATTTGAAAGGGGAGGCACGGCATGCTTGAGAGATCAGACACATGGCAGCGAGACAGCAACAGTAGTTCCGTGGGAGCTGTGTGAAGCCGTGGAGTCCAGATTTGTGGGCAAGTAATGGCACTGTGATGGATCTGTGTTGTGCACATGGGAAACTTCTTTACTGTGTAGAGATAGTTGTTTAATGCCAAGAACGAAACCTGGCTCTAATACCATGTGTTGAGGTTCAAAATATTACAAGTATAGAAATCCAAAACTAATAAGCCCTTAAGGATAGAAAGTCCAAATCCATAAGCCAATGCCCATTTAAAATAGGTAAAAGGAAGTCCAAGCTCATGAATGGGTAAGCCTTGGGCCTTAGAGAAGGAAGAAAAAAAGTAGAGAAAGCTTGGCCCAGCCTCTGTGAGAAGAACCCCAAAGGAGCCCAGAAAAAACTGGACCAGGATACTGAGGAGCTACCAGAACCAGGGAGGGGATTCTCGGGAAGTGCATGAAAGAATCAGCTGGGAGATGGATAGCTCAAAGAAGCATACTCATGGGCACAAGAAACAAAGAAAGACATGTCTCATCAGCCGCCTACAACAAAAAAAAAAAGGCTTTGGAAACAGATAATGACTTAGGAACCAGCACCTATGAAGGGAAGCCTGGTATCTCAGGAAGAGCAGCAAGGTGAACTATTAAGGAAGGTGGCTGGGATCTTTCAGCCTGATGGGGGGAATCTGCCTATTTAGAGAAAAAAGACAAAGGATGAGATAGCCAAAAGGGAGGTTCTAAAAAGCCTCTCTAGAAACCTTGGAAAAAGAGATTAAAAGTCAGTCCCTAGGACCCCCAAAAGGGGAAGGTTAGCTGAGGACTTTTTGGAGGGAAACCTCAAAAGGGGAAAATAGTGAGAAAATAAGGAAGGGACTAGCCACCAATGTTGCTGACACAACATTGGTTCTGGTACCTAGGGCAGCAAATGGAGGGAATCAGTGGTACACCAAAAACCCTAGGAATGTGCTATAAAAGGGGGAGAAGCCATCAGCAAAAACCATTCAGCAATAACTAATCAAAGCCTAAAAAACCTTTGAAAAACTTCCTTAAAATTCAAAAAGGGAGAAAAGGGGGAAAACACCGTCCGGGATCCTGAGACAGATACTAGAGGATACACTTGGATTCAAACCTCACAAGTCTTAGAAGCCTAAAAGAGCTATCTAAGTCTGTGACTTTTGAACTTATTTGGACCTTGTAACATATCCCAGTGCAAAAAGGACATAATGTATTAGAAACTCAAGAAATAATGAAGTATTATTTATTATTCTGAGGACCCCTAACATTTTATTCACTTTTCCTTTTACTTATATCATTCTTTATTGTTCCCTACTATGCAATACGTATATATTTTGTATGTATAAGTGTGTATGTATTGTAGGATCCATGTTTTGTGCACAACTTGGTTCGTAATCAGCCCAATATAGCTGCGGTGAACCAAGCCCAGTCCACCAAACAACAAGTATAAGGCCCAGGATCCTTGTTTCTACTTGGGCCTGGGTACTATCCAAAAAAAAGAACCTACATCATGTTTAAATATATTAGCAACGCAGTGTATTATACCATATTGTATATGCTAAAGTGGATGTGGAAAATAAAGTATAGAATAGGAACACTAAGAACACAAGGGTTACGTAGTTCAGCCTTGTCGGCCTACGTCCACGGAGGAAACTCTTAAGGGCTACATTTTTATTGTATAAAAGTGTAGTACAATAACTGATGTTACAATAAACCCTAATATGAGTATATATAGGCGACTAAACCCTAGACTACTAGTATAAGTAGGAATGGGTTTAGGCCTATTACATTGGACTAATATGTCTAATATATCTCTAACATGGAGATTGAGGAACCATATGCATGTTTTGTGATTTCAGAAGATCATCTGGTGATATGAGGAGTATATTGAATGATCATGAGCAGGTGGCTTCATTCCTACTAAACTATCTGCAATTGACGTATAAAAAATGAAAATCCAACCCAATCGTGTAAGACTTAGAGGTGACTTTGTTGTTTTGAGGCCTAGGTTTGTTTGGTTTGGTCTCAAGTTGGCAATACTATGTTTGTTTTGAACTGACTTGTTATTTTGGTTAATATAAGAGGCACTTATTTTATTCATATAATAATTATATAAAATTAAAAAAAAAAAAACACACACACACACATTTTTTTTAATCAAGCACTTAACCTTTTTTTTTTCCTTCTAAGAAAGAATCAAGCACTTAAATTTAAAAGGCATCATGTGATTACAAATGGTGTTTGTGACTTATGCCAAGACCAACAGGAGGATGTGATCGATACTGATACATGCTCTTTATGCCCAAAACTTGAGGATATTTGGAATCAAGCCAAACTCTGGAACAGTAGCTTTCAGCAATAGAGCACATCCTTCATCGATCTAATGGGGGTGTATCCTACCCCGAGCTCTTCTCTTGGAACCACAGGAATAATCTTCAACTGGATAAACAAATATGTCCACTCGGCCAGCTTCTTGAACAGATGAAAGAGCAACGACTGGAATTTTCATCTCCTTATTGTACTACCAAACCCTGGACGCTCATCAAGCTCGACAACAGTTTGGTCCACCCTTGACCCTTCCACCTTCCTTGTATAAAATAAATTTTGAACAAGAAAATTATGCGGGTTTGGGGTAGTCAAATGTTGGCTTGGTCATGGCATCATTGTCTACCATTCACAGTCATTGAAGTAGTGGCCCTGGCAGCAAGGAGGGCACTAGATTTAGCTTTGGAGATCAATGTTGACAAAATTGTTTTGGAGGGAGACTCTTAGATCGATATTTACTTGATATTTTGCAGACAAACTCCAATTCCTTGGCTCACTTAGGACATATCATACGTGAAAGACATTCAATACTTGGCCCAACGTTTTACAGCTTTAAAATTCTCTCATGTATATATGTAACCATTGTAATTGTGTGTCTTATAGGGATGGCAAAATGTACCCGACCCGCGGGTACCCGGTCCGACCCGACCCTAATGGGTCGGGTTTTACCCGGCCCGTTTAACATTAGGGTCGGGTCTGGGTTTTAATTAAAAAACCCGAAGCGGGTTCGGGTCGGGTCCGGGTATTAGGCATACCCGGCCCGAACCCGACCCGTATATAATATTAAAAATTAAAAAAAAAAACCCTAGCTATAAATACTCACTTTCTAACCCTAATCCCTAATCCCTCAGACGCATTCACTCTCTCACCCTCTCTGTCTTGCCAAGCCGCCTCTCATTCTCTCCCTCACCCTCACTCTCACTCTCACTTGAACAAGACCGCTGCTGCTTCCTTCACCGGCGCTGCTACTCCTTGCATACCTCACCTCTCCGGCGCCACTCCGTTCTCCACCTCGTCGGTCTTTCTTCCCTGCCTCCCTCACCTTGCCGTAGCCTGCAGACGCCGCTGCTCCTCCCTTACCTCGTCAGGCCCTCCTCCACCTCACAAGGCCGCAACGCTCTCATCTCCCTCACCTCGTCGTGAACTCAAGCTCTTGCAATGAAAATCGTTCTGTTTGTTCATAGAATCAAATTTATATTTTCTAGTGTAAGTGCTATTTTTGTTGAATAGGATCTACTTGTTTGATTTGATTTTGTAGGGTCTTCTTGTTCGAACCTAGGGTTTATATGTTAAATCTTTTTTTTACTTTTGATGTGGGAAAATATTGTAATGAAAAATAATGGTTTTTGTTCCGATCTGTTGTATTTTCTATTGTAATCAAATTTGTATTTTCTTGTGTTCTTTTACCGTTACTGTTTGGTTGCTGAGAAAATCAGCATCAAGCAAACAAAATTTTTTTTTATTGGGCCACAGAATGAGCCTTGAAGTACCATAGCCCAACGGGGCCCATGGAGCCCGCGGGGCCCGATGGGCCGGGTTCGGGGTTAAAAAAAAAGCCCGTTTATTAAACGGGCCGAGTTCAGGCCAAGAGTTCAGGCCCGCAGGTCGGGTTCGGGTATTAAAAAACCCGGCTCGAACCCGACCCGTTGCCATTCTCTTACTCACTTGCAAGGAGAGTTTTGAATTCCACCCTTTGTCAGTTTGAATATATGGAGGATATACTACCAGATGTTGAACTTGTTTCCCAGGCTGATTAATTTAAACACTCCCTTAATAATAAGCACCAAACTTCTTCTTAAAAAAAATAAAATTTAATATACATGTTTCTAAAATAAAATTTTAAAAAATAACTTAATATACACTTCCGTTTTCTTTTTCCGCTTACTACAGTTCATAATATTTTGTAATCTTACCTAAAAGTTTATACGAATAATAGAATAGATGGTAAAAAAATAAAGAACATAAATTATTAAAGTAATATAAAATAAATAACAAAACTTATTTTAAAATTTTAAAAGCTCTTGGTAATAAAATTTTAATCGGAGTAAATTCTTAGGAAAAATGCCAAGAAACCCCCTAAATTTGGCAGTAGTGGCCATTACATCCTCTAAACTTTTATTTTATCCAATTTACTTCTTAAACTTCATACATGTGCCAAATAGAACCATCTGTTAGTCTTCCTGTTAGTCACTTAATGGTACTGCCACGCACATAAACTTCATTTGGAAAAAGAAAACAAACAAACGTCTAAACCAAATTGAGAGAGAGAGAGAGAGAGAGAGAGAGAGAGAGAGAGAAATAAATAACATGATACTGGCGATGAAACTAAGACATTATCAAGACTAGGGACGGACCCAAGGGGGCCCAAGGGTGCCTGGGCCCCACTGGACCAAATAAAATATATATATTGTTAGATATATTTTGGGGTTTTTTTTTTTTATAATTGGGCCCCCCTCTTAAAAAAATTTAGGCCCCCCTCCCCTAAGATATTAGCTTATATAGCCCAGCCCAACCCAAAAAAAAATTAAAACCCATTACCCATTTTAAGTTTTAACCTACGATTACAAACCAAATTCAAGAAGAAAAAAAATGAAAAGAAAAAGATGGAGATAAAGAGACAAAGAAAAATACTTAATAAAATAAAAATATCACTAGCCAACACGCTAACTCATGCTATAACTAACAATTTTAAATTAGATAAATTTATAATTGAAAACTAGTAAATAGATAAAGCTAAAGAACAAGAGTATACAAAATCAATTCAAACTCTATAGAAGATATCTGCAAGCCAAGCTAGTTATTATTTGCTATCTAAAATTTAAATAAATTGTTATCTATATATTCAAATAAATTGTAATTTGTACAGCAATTATAAATACACGTACAAGCTCTCAAAATATAGTTACAAAAGCCAAAATAATTTTCAATCTCATCTCAGTTTCTTCAGACAAACTAAAGCTCCTCGTTTGCAACTTCTTTATCCAAACCTAACGACTCAAGACCTCCAAATCTCTTCTCTCACTTATCTCCATTGATTTCTCTCTCTCTTGCCATTTTCTCTCTTTGGCCAAACCTTAGCCTCCATAATTGAAACTCTCCAACTGTAGCCTTTCAAAATCAAACCCAAATCTAACCTTCACATCTCAAATTTAGGTTTCCCTCTCTCTCTCAAAACTGAACGACAAGATCATTAGTGGGACCATGATTGTCTCTCTCTCCTAGCTAGGTTCCAAAACATTCACGGCTTCCAATTGATACTTGACTATTTGAATCGTCTTTCTCTTATAATTTTCTCTCTCTTTGAAAACTATTTTCTCCCTGTTCTCTACATAGGTCTCAAACAATTGAATTTGGTGGTGATTTTGATGCTCAAATGTGTCTCACATGAGTATTCTGTTAATTTATTAACAGCAAACCAACTGAAGTACTAATTTGGCACATTTGTGAAGTTTAAGAAGTAAAATAGCTAAAATAAAAGTTCGGAGAATGTAATGGCTACTAGGGGTGTGTAGCGAACTCGCCAAAACTGACTCAATCCAACCTAACCTGGCGAGTTGGGTTGGTTTTTAAGGATTGGTGGGTTGGGTTGGGTTATGATTTTTTTTTTTTTTTTTTTTACAGTAGGTCAGGTTGGGTTCGGGTCATACGATTTACAAATCCATCTCACCCGACCTGACCCACCTACATTTAATATATATTTAAAATTAAAAATATATATTAAAAATATACTATACAATTTTGTTATTTACTTTTTTTATCCCTCTTCCTACATAAAATCCAAATCCTAAGTTCTCCTCATATAGTTTGTGATTGTTTGGTATTATGCTCATGATTATCTAGTTATAAATTTGCTCTTATTTGTGATAGTGTTGTTCTAATGCTCAATTTAATAATAATAATAATAATAGTAATTTAAAAAAAAAAAGTTGTCTAGGTCGACCCAACTCGATTCACGTGGGTTAGATTGGACTCTTATGATGGGGTTAGGTTGAGTTAAAAAAACTCTCCAACCAAGTCATTCACATTTTCTTTTTCTTTTTATTGATAGGGACTCATTCACACTTTCACTCAGATAAAATATCTTAAATAATTTAATAGACCTATAACGTGTCACATGAGATAATGAATAAAAACAAAAAAAAGGGCTTGGTGTAAACATAACGTGTAGGACAAATTTTTTAATTATATAGTATTAATTGTCACATCACTAAAAAAAGAAAAGAAAAAATGCTCTAACCTCTCTTTTCATTCCTCTACCTAGATCTCGACATTAACTCTTTTTTGGGTGAAAATTTTGAAAATCTAATTGTTAAATTTCATGTTCCTTATATTCTTAACATGCATATCAAATTTTGTTTAAATCGGATGTTCATAATTTTCAGTCACAAAAACTCGAAAATTTAACATTTGTTTGATGTCTAAGCAATTAATATTTGATTTTCTTGAAATTTTTGCAAGCATGAAGGATATAATAAAAACATACAATCCAACAGTTAGATATCAATTTTCTAAATAATGCATTTAGAAAAATAATTTATTTTCCTGAAAACATTCTTCATTGAAATGAACTGAGCAGTAGAATAAATTAATTTTAATTATTTTTTATGCTTTCGCTTTAATAATTGAACTAGTCAATAATACGTGCAATGCATTAGCAAGTTTAAACATATATATTTAGCAAGATTTAATAAGTATATATTCGTCAATATCCAAGTTAATATCACCTTGTAAGGAGGAAAAATGTTCGAGCTACAGGGTTAGAAAACATTGTGGCTATCTCAAAAAATAAAAATAAAAAACATTAAACCCATGTCAATAAATGTATTAAGCAACATTAAATGTGGTAGCAATATATAGAGAGAGCTAGATAAGTAGAAACTTATCTTCTTCTTCTTTTTAATACAAAATAGAAATTCTACTATAACTTAATTTAAATGTATATGTATATAAAACTCTCTCCTAGAGATTTAAACATTTCTTACCTCCCACACTCCACAAGTACTTATACTTGTAAAGTAATCATTGAGCCAAAGGTATGTGGTGGTATCTAAAAACTTATCTTAGTTGCAAGCAATCCATATTTCTATCTTGACTGTAATAAACGCGAGCCACATGCGAGGAGTTGAAGTTTGAAGATTTGCACTAGCAAGTATGAAATGTCAGCAATTAAAAAAGTTTGCAAAAATAGCTCCCACAACTTGAGAGAATTAGATGTTAGCTCCAATAAATTAGAGAAATAGAGAGTAATGAGTTGAAGCCTTGAAGGAGAGTATCTATATTTGTGTACTCAAGAACTCTAGCATGTTATATACACCTATTGAATGTAATCAAGTGTTCCAAGATGCGTGGAAAATTAAGGGGCTTCAAGTTGTAGATTCTATTATGGAGACAATTGCATTCTGCCCTCATGATTCCGGGTCTTCTTGCATTTATACTATAGTGATGTTAGAATCACTTTAAAACTTGCTGAATGGGGTGGGGGGAAATAGTAGTAGCCACTGGGTATTGGCCTGGTTTATTTTTCAGAAGTGTTCCTCCTCAAAAGGAGTCAATGTCGTTGTTTTACCCGTGAACATGGCTGACCTAAATGCCTTAAAACCACTTCCATAAGAGGAAAGATCATCACTGAAATTTGCTGGCTCCAATAGCCCCTCGTTAATTGCTATTTGATCTTTGATTAAGGGAGAAATGATGGTGTAGGGTGGAACCAAATTGCAAAAGAAGTAGAGCTTTGTTTGTTTTTATCAGTTCTTTGTATTAACACGAGTCCAATGGTCCCAAAGTGTTCAAAGATCTCTTGTTAGTTAGACTTTGACGAGTGGACCCAAATTGACGTAGTAGAATGACCCATGCATGTTTGCCCTTCTTTTTCCCCAGGCTGTTTGCTTCTTCCTTAATTAGTTAGCTTGGTTCACATAATTAATGCTTGTTTCAATCAGAGGTATTCGGCTAATTTGTTGTTGTGGGCCTGGGCCTTAGCAAGTCAATTTCAGCAAGTGTGGCCTTACTGCTTTGACACTTAAAATTTTCGTTGTTCTTGCTTCTCATATTATTTTGTGTGTTGGCATAACGCCAATGATGGCTTTAGGGCCATCTATTTAATTAAGTGCCCACACTACACATGCTAGTTTTGCTAATTCCATGGGCCATGTTGACCTTTTGGTCTTAATTGAGAGCTTATTGTGAGACTTGATCAGCCACACCCATACGGGTGAAGCTCACAGCACAGGTTGTGGGCTTTGTTTCATGACCGATTTTAAGGTTTTTTTTTCATGGGCAATGGGCCATGGGTCTAGGATTGGCAATTTGGTTCTTTAAATGGGCAAAAATTGGTAAAGTCCTATAGGTGAATCTCACTATCACAGGCTCTGCTAGTTTGGGCAATTGCCTCCAACAATGAGTAATGGTGGTACTGGTACCCTGAAAGTAAAAAAAAAAGTATTAGGCTTCATAATCATAATCATAATCATAATAATTAATGATACTTGAAAATCCTTGATTAATAAGGCTTTAATTATTTTAGCTATGCATGTATTTTATCTTATTGGCTTAGTCGTCTAATAAAATCATAACAACAACAAACACCAACTAACCCACCCACCACTATTACCCAACCTAAAACCATAGGCCCAGCCATCAATTTTGAATTTATGGAGTGGGAGGTTAAAAATAAATGATTTCCCTATGACTTCCTAGCAAAGCAAAGTTATTCTTTAAACAAGACCCTTTATTTATTTTAGCTGAGCTCACTCGATCTCCCTATACTTTTTTATATAAAAAAAAAAATGGTGCAGTTGATGAGAGCCTTATCCGCAGCCTTTATTCTTTCCCTCCTCCTCAGTTTCATTACACTGATGAGCAATTCATCTGCCATTGAAGTTGGTGCAGTTGATCACCTGCATCATGTCAAAGGAACACCATCTCCATCATCATGGCAAAGGAAGCTGTGGATGAATCATGGAAGCTTTCGTGGCCCCCGAAAGCACCTTGTCAACCCAACAGTCCAGCATCCATTTCAAGCACGCGACTTCCCAGTTTAATTTAATTGTGTTTTTTTTATTATTATTATTGCAATGAAATTAGTTTCAATACTTTATGTTAATTGTGTTTGTCATTATAAAAATATCTTGTAATGATTAATATGTTCAACTACTTGTTTGTGAAATTGTAAGTTATATTGGTACAAGTGGATTTTTTTTGAATTGTCTGGTCTATTATGTGTTTGTAGAGGGAGAGAATTGGATCAAGGATGCTCAAGATTCAAGAGTAATACTAATTTATATTGAGAGAAAAAGGAATATAGATTAACAAAAGAATGATTGTGAAATTGCATAATAAGATATTATATGCATTGGCAGGGTTACAAGTTACAAACACATGGATTTTCCAGGCTCTAATGGGGGGCACTCCAAAGATGAAAATAAATAAAGAGATACATGAACCCTTTTATTATTTTTTTTTAGAAGAGCAGATACATGAATTTGAAAGTGCTTTCACGAATAGAATAATATCCATGATTTATTAACAAATTTTTAGTAATACCTTATGTGGGGCCTAATAATCTGGCAACCCCGGCCCATCTTACATCCGGCCCAAGGCCCATGCCGAGGATCAAGAAACGTTCGAGGTGGAACTTAGAAAACCCAAAGCTCCAGGAAACATCGCCGAGGATGATGTTGTCCTCGGACACCCGAGACCATTGGAGGGGGAAGTAACGGGTCACCAGAAGCGGCCTTCATGAGCATCCAAAGAGAAAGAGCAAGTACAACGTGTCAACAATGGAAGCATGGTGGAGGAGCAAATCCAGGATGAACTGTCACATCCACATTAAATGCCCACAACTAACATCCTGGCCACATTAATGAGGACAAGACCCCTGAACAGTGCCGCCTTGGTTGCTGCAACCCACAGAAAGAATGGGAAGGCGGCTGATGGGACAAGCACTCAAGTAGCGGCCTGGTTGATCGACAAATGTAAGGCTAGGATCAATTGAGAGGGTGTTATATAATGTAAGAGGATCCCTCTGTAAAGGGGGACGGGAAAAACTGGACGAAAAGGTAGTGTAGCAACTGGTATTCTCTGGGAAACTCTTGTAACCATTCTCTGAAGAAGGAATAAGAACTTTAAGACCCCAAGAGAAGGGCCGAGGAGCACCATTGTGCATCTTAACTCGTGTCCTAGCCATTAGATCCACATGCATCCATGCATGGCTGTTGCATCCCTCACTAGCGCCTAGTTCTTTAACCGACTCTCTATAAATTCATTGTATCGGGCTAATTGGGCTTGAGTCCACTCTCTTAATAGTAGAAGTGCTCAAACCCGGACCCTACAATTGGCGCCGTCTGTGGGAAGAACTTGTGCACTAGTAAGGGTAACGACCAAGTATGGTAGGATCAGGCATTCATCAAGCAGGTCCCCATTAGCCTGAACCGATCAAACCCCAGCACCAGGCAACTTTGCCAACCCTGAGCGCGATCGCAACGAAGAGAATGGAAGATTCTGAGAGGGAAGTGCACACGCCACCCAAACCAGCAGCAGCTGCTCGCGCGGAGACAGCCATGTGCGAGAGAGACAAAACAACCACCAGGTCATACAAACAAAGAAGGGCAGAAGCCACGTAACCCAAGGGCAGAATGATGAGCAGGCCATGCAGCGAGAGATAGATGACCTGAAGAGAAGGCTACGCCATGCACAACGAAGGCGATCTCGACCAAGCCCCAACCTGCCCTCTGATGATGAGAGCGACGATGATTACAAGCAAAGATCGAGAACTCCTCCGAGTGAGACCTTCTCTCATGAAGAAGAGCACTACCGGAAGTGCAGGCGCAGAAGCCCATCCCCCAGGGGCTTGGGGTACGATGCCATGAGTAGGGCGCTGGATCAACTGTCCAAATCACCCTTCACACGCCATATAGAAGGGGCAACACTTCCTCGGCGGTTCCAGCAGCCAACCTTCTCGATCTATAACGGCAAAACGGACCCCGTAGAGCATGTGAGCCAGTTCAACCAGAGGATGACTGTTCATTCCCAAAACGAGGCGTTGATGTGCAAGGTTTTCCCCTCCAGCCTGGGCCCAGTGGCGATGAGGTGGTTCAACAGCTTAAGGGCGGACTCCATAAGTTTGTACAGACAGCTGACCCAGGCCTTCGGCTCCCACTTCGTCACAAACAGCATAGAGCCTCGGCCTTTGAGCGCACTACTGTCTCTGACCATGAATGAGGGAGAGACTCTAAAGGCCTACTCGAGCCGATATTGGGAGGTGTACAACGAACTGAAGGGCAAGTACGACGACGTCGCCATCGACACTTTCAAAAACGGTCTCCCAACTGGACATTACCTAAGGAAGTGCCTGACCGGCAAGCCTGCCACCAGTGTGCGCCGACTGATGGATTGGATCGACGAGTACAAACGGGTAGAGGAGGACCAGTTGCAGGTCAGAGGAAAAGAGAAAGCCATCCCTCAAGAGAGGAGGGATTCCAGGTAGGACCGATACAACAGCACCCGCCCGAGGAGGGACTTTGCAGGGAAGTCTGGAACGGCCGACACACAGGCTGTCCACGCCACATTCCGAGAACCAATACACAGGGTGCTGGAGAAAATCGAGAACGAGCCATACTTCAGGTGGCCGAATAAGATGGTGGTTGAATCCACAAAGCGCAACTAGAACCTTTACTGCCAGTACCATAGGGACCACAGACATACCACGGAGAATTGCAGGAATCTCCGGAACTATCTGGACCAGCTGGTCCGAGAAGGAAGGCTGAAGCATCTTCTACATCATCCCGACAACCATCAAGGCCGAACCCATCAGGAGCCTCAGAGGGACAACGCCCTAAGGGCGCCCGCAGGGACAATCAATGTAATCTTGGCGGCACTGGGAAGAATGGGCACGCGCCCTTCACGAGTGTTGTCTGTAGCCCAGCTGCTTGCCGAAGAGTCCTAGACAAAGCCGAAAAGGGCCAGGAGGAATTTTCACTCTACCCTGAGCTTCTCGGAGGAGGACAAGATTGGGACTGCCCAGCCCCACGATGACACTCTGGTGGTCACACTCAGAATCGGGGACTACGATGTGAGAAGAGTGATGGTGGATGGTGGCAATGCGGCCGAGGTCATGTACCCAGACCTCTATAGGGGGCTGGGATTGAAGCTGGAGGACTTGACTCCCTATAGCTCCCCCTTAATGAGCTTCGACGGGAAACTCGTCATCCCAAAAGGCATGATCAGGCTGCCCATCTAGACCGGCCCGAAAGTGGTGGAGGTGAACTTCATAGTGGTGGACACGTACTCTCCCTACATTGCCATCGTAGGAAGGCCTTGGCTCCACACCTTGGGGGGCGTTGCCTCCTCCTTGTACCAGAAGGTGAAATTCCCACCAGGGGATCAAGTTCTAGAGATTCATGATTGCCAGCCCACAGCAAGGCAGTGTATGGTGTCCGCCATATCACACCGGCTCGACGCACAGCCCTCGGCTAATGCCGAGGAAGGCTTATAGCAATCAAAGACCCCGGTGGTGCCTTCTGATGCGGCTGTCGAGGAAGCAAAATGCGAGGATTTGGAGAAGGTGGTAATCAATGACGATCCAAAGAAGTTCTTTCGGGTAGGAGCTCGGCTGCCTCCCAAGGAGCAGGAAGAGTTGGTTGAATTCCTCAAAAGCAATATCGACGTGTTTGCATGGGATGCTTGCAATGCCCCAAGAGTTGACCCATCCTTCATTTGCCACCATCTCAACGTCAATCCGTCCGTAGTGCCCAAGAAACAGCCGCCCCGGCGCTCATCGAAAGAGCATGCCGATGCAATTAGGGAAGAGGTGAATAAGCTTAAGCGCGCAGGGGCTATCAAAGAGGTCTTCTACCCTGAGTGGTTGGCCAACACCATGGTGGTCAAGAAGAAAAGCGGAAAGTGGAGGGTCTGTGTGGACTTCACCGACCTAAATAAGGCGTGTCCAAAAGATCCGTTCCCCATACCTCGAATCGACCAGCTGGTGGATGCCACCACGGGCCATCCTCGGATGAGCTTCCTAGACGCCTTCCTAAACGCCTTCCAAGGCTATCATCAAATACCACTGGCCCTGGAAGATCAGGAGAAAATAGCATTTGTGACGCCTGTCGGGAACTACGACTACAAGGTAATGCTGTTCGGTTTAAAGAACGCAGGGTCCACCTATTAAAGGATGATGACAAGAATGTTCGAGCCGATGCTGGGCAAGAGCATCGAGATCTATGTTGACGATATGGTGGTAAAAAGTAAAGTGGTGTCCGAACACCTAGGAGACCTCGGACGTATATTTGACGTCCTGAGAAAGTACAAGCTGCTCCTAAATGCTTCCAAATGCTTATTCGGCGTGTGCTCAGGCAAATTCCTGGGATACATGATCACCCACAGGGGAATCGAGGTCGATTTTGACCAGATCAAGGTTATCCACAATCTGAAGCCTCCGCAAAATCCCAAGGAGATCCAAAAGCTTACTGGAATGATCGCGGCCCTGAACCGATTCATTTCTAGGTCGGCTAACAGGTGCAGGCCCTTCTATCTCCTGATCAACAAGTGGAAAGGATTTGAGTGGTTCGAGGATTGCGTAATGGCCTTCCAGCAACTCAAGGAGTACCTATCCCGGCTGCCAATCATGTCCAATCCTAAGGCCGACGAAGTCCTATACGCGTACCTTGCTATAGCGCTCCACGCTGTGAGCCTGGTGCTGATACAGGACGACAATGGCGTTCAAAAGCCCGTCTACTACGTTAGCAAGTTGCTGCATGAAGCCGAGGTCAAGTACCTACCCTTGGAGAAAGCCATACTAGCTGTAGTCCACGCTACACGAAAGCTCCCCCATTATTTTCAGGCCCACACCGTAGTTGTCCTAACCCGGTTACCCTTGAAGTCTGTACTCCGGACCGCCGATTACACAAGAAGGATCGCAAAGTGGAACACAATTCTGGGGGCTTTTGACGTCAAATATATGCCTCGGACCTCCATAAAAGGCCAGGTTCTAGCTGATTTAACGGCCGAGTTCGCTGAACCAGCAGTAGAGGTGGCAGCTGAGGAGAGAAGCGTTGACGAAAAATCGGTTGGGGCAGTCTCCCTCCCGGCGTCATCGTGCTGGAAGGTGTACGTTGATGGCGCGGCAAACCAGAGGGGATCCGGAGTGGGGCTAGTCTTAGTATCCCCTGAAGAGCATGTCATAGAGAAGTCCCTGAGGCTCGGATTCTCGGCCACAAACAATGAGGCTGAGTATGAGGCATTACTGCAAGGGATGGTCATGGTGCAGAAGATGGGAGGAAAGTCGGTCGAGATGTTCTCAGATTCGAGATTGGTGGTAGGCCAGGTAAAGGGAGAGCTGGAGGCCAGAGATTCAAGAATGCAGGAGTACCTAAGCTAGGTCAAGCGCTTGTAGTCGGAGTTCGGTCTCTTCAGCTTGTCTCATATACCAGGAGTGGGAACAGCCATGCCGACTCATTGGCCACACTCGCCACCTCCTCGGTAGGGGATCTGCCTCGGGTCATACTCGTGGAGCATCTGGAGAGAGCGAGTGAGGTGGCAAAGGGCACAATCCCCATCCATCAGGTTGGGGTGGGTCCTAGCTGGATGGACCCCATAGTGAGATTCCTCAAAGATGATGTTCTGCCCGAGGAGAGGTCAGAGGCTGAAAAGATACGAAGGAATGCCTCTCGGTTCTGGTTGTCCGAGGACCACAAGTTGTATAGGCGCTCCTATTCTGGACCATACCTACTGTGCGTTCACCCCGAAGCAGCGGAATTACTGCTCGAGGAGCTGCACGAGGGATCTGCGGTAGCCACACGGGAGGAAGATCCCTGTCTCACCGAGCCGTCACACAAGGATATTGGTGGCCGGGAATGCAAAAAGAGGCCTTGGAGTATGTCAAGAGGTGTGACCAATGCCAAAGGTTCGCCCCAAATATTCATTAGCTTGGAGGGGTCCTGAACCCTTTGTCCAGCCCATGGCCATTTGCCCAGTGGGGTTTGGACATCGTAGGCCCTTTCCCCAAAGCGCCAGGGAACAAGAGGTATATGTTGGTGGCCACGGATTACTTCACCAAGTGGGTCGAAGCCGAGCCACTGGCCAACATTAGGGATGTGGATGCGAAGAAATTCCTTTGGAGAAACATCGTCACACGATTCAGGGTCCCTCACACCCTCATTTCGGATAATGGACTCCAATTGGACAGCAAGGCCTTTAGAAGATACTGTTGTGAACTTAGGATCACAAACAGGTACTCAACTCCGACCTACCCTCAGGGAAATGGGCAAGCTGAGGCTGTCAACAAGGTCATCGTCAATGGGCTTAAGAAAAGACTGGATGACGCTAAGGGGAGATGGGTAGAGGAGCTGCCCCACGTCCTCTGGACATACCGGACTACGCCATGACGGTCAACAGGGGAAACACCTTTTGTCATGACTTATGGTGCCGAGGCTGTGATCCCCCTGGAGACAAACTTCCCAATGCTAAGGATGAGCTCTTTCACTCCAAGCAGCAATGATGAACTACTAGGGAGGAGCCTAGATCTGGTTGATGAACGAAGGGAATGAGCAACGATACAGCTGGCCTATTACCAACAAAAACTCAAGTAAGGATATGATGTCAATGTAAAGCTCAGACCACTAGCATCAGGAGACCTAGTACTGAGGAAAGTCATAGGGGCTGCCAAGAACCCTTCTTGGGGAAAGTTGGGGCCCAATTGGGAGGGGCCATATCGAATTACCTCGGTGGTGGGAATAGGTGCTTACCACCTAGAAGACCTAGATGAAAAACCTGTACCTCGTCCGTGGAATGTAAATAACCTGAAGAAGTATTATTATTAATAAAAGCATCATTTTTCTTGTGATTCGAATTTTAATTCTGTTATGATTATACATCTTATGTTTTGGTGGCCGTCTAAAGTACTAGACCGAGCCGTTTCGAGAAAAACCTGGATACTAGACTGAACCAAGGTCTTGCATAGTCCTCGGACTCAAGCCTATGGGAAAACTAACCACTTCAAGACGAACCTGGGTACTAAACTGAACCGAGGTCTTGCATGGTCTACGGACTCAAACCTACGGAGAAACTAGCTACTTATAGGGGAATCTAAGTGTTTGATTGTTTTTTGTATGACATGCATCATTAAGAAAGTCTATTATTTCTATCTAAAGGATTGAGTGATTACATTCCTCCCATAATATTGCGCCTCCCTTTTTTAAATCACATACTATGCCAATAATCAATTTTTCTTTCTTAATTTCAAGAGCTAAATTTCTTTTGACATTCACTGTCTACTATTTCTTCATACCAGGACCTGAGGTAAAAGCCCAGACTATTCTATTTCTTTCATATCTAACAATTCACAGTGATGCATGATAAACTACTAATATATAAGTAAATTACAACGTATCCCAAACTTTCAATTGCTACATATGACTCCTCTAATAGATTAAAATGAAATCCCAAGAATTTCAATTGCAACATTTGACTCCTCTTAGGTTTAGATTAACATGAAATATTTAATTCCATTCAAAATAAACATTTTTTCACCCAAGTGGGGCATGTGACCCATTTGCAATTTTATTTTAATCTAAACTTTAAAAAATAAATCATGTAAGAGTCGAAAAGTTTGTGATACTAAATTTCAATAAGACCCAACAACTATGAGCATAAACTGTAATTTATCTTATCAGCAAATTCAAGGGTGTACACATTATACAAAATTTATTAATTTAGATAAATAATTTTTTTTTTTAAACCTAATGTTTTATTTGGTTAGGGGTAAAAAAGTAAGAGGATTTTTCCTCGTGTGTTTGGTTAAAACTTTTTTATTTGGTTGAAAAGAAAAATAAAAGGATAAAAATTGGTGTTTATATAAATTTACTCATATGCCCTTATGGCATAAAAGAAAATTTCTCGTAATAGTTTATATAAGGGGCAAAAAAAAAACTAAACATTAACTTTGAAAGGGGAAAAAAATTGGGAGGCAGATGGGTAAATACTCATCTAAATGAACCCCTATTAGAATCATGTGTATATTGACACTTTAATATAATTCATTAATAGACATATACAAAGTGTGACTTGGCTATGACACCTTTAGAAATACATATATTTAAGCAATAATATAAAAAAGGGGAAATAAGATATTACAAGTAAAAAAAAGGAAAGAAGAGAGAAGTCAAGGAACGCATTTGAAATTGTATATGACTAAATGGAATTGACAATTCCAATCAAGAAACAAAACTATGTTTTAAATCCCAGATGGATTACACTCTTCAAGTAAGTTAAGAAGATTATGTTCAGGAGCACTAAGAGATGGTAGGATCAAGCGATTGGACTGAGTTGACCTTTGTCTTGTCCCAGCAGCTTCAGTTTCAAGAGCAACACCTTCCTTCATCACTGGCAAGTCAGCTCTCCTTCGTACACTTGCAGATACTCGCTCCTTCCAAATTCTTCCATCCTGATAACCATGAAAGTAAATTTCAGAATCTTAGAATTTAGAATGCAACTGTTTTCATTGATAAGTTTTATTTACCAAGTCAACCCACCCACAAACTTCATGCAAAACCTACTCCATTGGTTCGATTCAACCATCATGTCATAGTTTTATACTAACTCCAAAACTGTCTTGGTTTTAAGAAGCAATATTGCCTGATCAATGCAAAGTACTCATGTGTACAACAATTTAATATAATACCAAAAGTATGAGGGAAACAGGATGAATTATATATTAGCCTTTTCTCATCTTCTTAATGACAGCTATGCCCATTATGCCTTTTCAAATCCTAATTTTACTGTGTGTATGCAGCACCAAGATGACCTCCCAAATGGTACCAAATCAATTTGATCTAGTGCTTTTCTCAGGTCATGGCAAATGGTATTGAAGCCAATTAAGTTACGACATGCTCAAGGGCAATACAATGCAACATGAGCCTTGATGAAGACGTCAAAATTTTAAGTAGGGGAGATTATGACCCCAGATTATGATTCCCTAGATTGTGTGGATCAGATTTAATTAAATTGCATGTGTGTTGCATGGGGTTTTGCAGAGTCCAACGTTGGAAATGTACTAGGTAGTTCTAGACTATACAAGCAATTACAAAGAGCTTGAATTGTAAATTGAATAGTCCCTTCGGGGTATAGTTCAAACATGGCAAGTGCTTCCTTATGCCCTTCATATGCCATGTATACACGATGCCTCATGTACATCATGAAACCATGAACATTTTAAAAAAAATAAGGAAAAAAAATAATAGAGAGATTCAAATTTTAGGTTACAATTTACAATTTAGAGCTATCAACCTAATCCTCAACATGGTACCCCTTAATCTCCTCCTAGTTGATAGACACAAACACGCATCTTAAAGGCAAGGTAAGAACAGCTCCATTGTTCTCATTTTGTGCATAATAACAATTGGAATCCACAATTTCAAGGCAATAATGGCTCATTAGGCAAGAGAATAAGAAAGAGAAAGATATATACCTTGCCTTCATTGCATGGTTACAAATGGGCATTGTCTAAGTTTTAGGTCTATAGAAATAGATACCACAGACTTCAACTTTTTATAACTGAGATTGGACTTGGCCCCAGGTGGAGAGTGTATTTATTAGATTCTTGTGAAGATGGCTAAACCAAGGGAAGAGGTTTGAGATAACTTGGAAGGGAATTGGGTAGAAGAATTGAAAGAAATGTGAGAAAATATCCAAAAGGCCAATCTATGAGTAGCTTAAACGATTGCAACTTTGCAAAATGATGATCTTTCCACCAATCAAATATGACATACTTTGACAGCTTGTCACATTCACACAACCAACTTCAACATTGTTGCAATAACCACTTCAAAATATGAAAGAGAGATATCTGCTACACATCTCTCACAAAGGGAAACTAGGGCCTAGTGACTAGGAGTGAAAATAATCATACCTTCCAAAGTTAAATGGTAGTTAACTAACCTTTAAGCATATGAATTTTGAGTCAAATAACTAAAAAATGAAAATACTTAGTTAAGTGACCATCCACCTAAACCAATAATCCAAGAATGGTAACTTTTTGTTTATTTTAGAATGGTACCTAAGGTTTTCTCTAATAGTATTTTAAGTTTGTTGAATGCGTATCTAAAGTTTCATTAAATGTACATTCTTTATGTTGGAATCAGAAGATGGAGTGATATCATCTGTTTATTACTGAGAAAAAAAGATATCACCTGTTTATTAGAGGGGTAATTACAGTTACCTCTAGTGGTACCTTCAATTATTGGACATGAGAAGAAGGAGCAGTACCATCTATCTATTAGGAGCAGTATCTAAGGCTGTCTCTAGTAGTACACGCATTATATTGGATATCTACCTAAAGTTTAATTAAACAGAACTTTCTTTGTATTAGATATGAGAAGATGGGAGTGATACCATCTGTTTATCAGGGGATACCTACAGTTAAGTCCAGTGGTATTCCCAATTTATTGGAAATATACCTAAAATGTTTTTTGGAGGTAACTTCTCTGTCTTGGAATGAGAAGTTACAGTGATACCATCTACTAATGAGTGGTACCTAAGGTTATCTCCAGAGGTACCTTTTGTTAATTGGATATGTGCCTAAGGTTGCCTCTAGAAGTACCTTCAGTATATTAAATGATCAATGAACTCCAGATTCTATTGTGTGAACTTAATCACAATTCAATTTCAAAAATTACCCTGAACTCTTATTATTTTTACTGCTGATCATTGAGCCCAAATTTTTCCTTACATAAAAATCTACACTTATTTTCAATTAATTTAAGAGAGACCCAATAATAATTTATTTATCCTTAATTCATGAACAAAGAGACAATGACTCCAACAATCTGACATTTTCTTAAGAATTTGTAAAAAGCTACACCAACTAAGCCAGTGTAGAGCCCAAAGCGTGTCCAACTCTACTTGGCAGAATCAGACCTATCGCTTTGTCTGGGTAGGAAGGACCTGCCGAATGACTTCAAGAAGTTCAGGTCCTTCAACTCAACACTTCCTGGAAGTAACTAGCACAAAATTTTGTAGCTCTTCTCATATACTTCATTCAAAATTGTAATAAATTAGGAACCAATCTAATTAATATTAGAAACTATACCTTTCTTAAGCATACAAAAAAGGAGAAATGGTCTCATCAAATTTCCTCTTGTTCCTTTTGAATTTTACTTACTGATTGCATTAAAGAGAATGTCTAATCAAATATCAGTGAGCATCAATGAAAACTTGATCTGAGATATCAACACTATACTAAATCCAACAATATCACTTCCTAGAAATGTCTTACAATATCAATAAAAAAACATACCATAAAGACAGCAGCGCAAGAAAATGGGTAGAATATTAAATGTGTGTAATGATCAGATATACACAACAAGCACTGCTAAATAAGTTTTGGAAATACTATATTCAATATTTCAAATTTCACACTGATTAAGAAACCAAACATCATCCTTTTTTCTAGGCCGTTTTAATTTCTTTTGGAAAAAAGAAAAATTGAAACTTCTTTAGTTAACACATTAGAAGATGTCTATCCAACAATTACACAAGCATTTCTCCACATAGTGAGTGTTTCTGTCTAATTGCCACTTGAAAAACACTGGTCTATTGTTCTTAAGAACGTGTTAATACTGGTCAATAACCTAGATTGCCAATACAAAAAGTGCCAGGAGATATGCTCAATGTGCTTGATTTACATCATTTGTACTCCCTTTTGTTTTTGTTTTTTTATTTTTATTTTTTAATAATTTCTTTTAAATCGTATCTTGGAAAAAAATATATATTATAATTGGGGCATTAGAATGTTCATTGTTAGTTGTATATACAGTTATTAAAATTATTATACTATTTTATTATATGGATAAAAATGATTGAGACCTAAAGAATAGGACAATTCATGCAACACCATGTTAACAATGTTGTGAATAGTAAAATGAAAAATATAGATAAAAAAAATTTAAAAAGAGCAAATGTTATTGTTCCAATTAGTAGACAGCAGTTAACACCAGTTTAAGAGTGTTTATGTTATTTCATATACACAAAAAAAAAAATTATGAAAATTTATAAAATTCTAGATTTTCTTTCAATGAATCTATATATCTATATATATAATAATAGGTGAAACTGAGAGAAACTCAAATTAGAATTTCAAATTAGAGTTCCAATTTTGCGCCATGTGTCTTAAATTATTTATTCTTAAAAAGTTTTATTTCTTAATTTTAAAATTAAATATGGGACCACATCATAAATATTCATCCAAGTGAGTTATTAAGTACAAAAACCAAAGAGTCTAGAATAAATGAATTGTAAAAATAAAAATAAATAAATAAATGCTTCACAATAATTTAAAAAAATGGACAATTTACATTTTATACCTAATAATATCCTTACAAAATTTTTTAAAGAGTTAATAAAATATAAAAATGTCTATCAATAGTATTTAAATTATATATATATAAGAATTATATTATGCATCTTATTGTATATCTTTAAGCGTATTCATGGCTCTATGCATATGCATGGGGTTACAAACTAGTTATAGAATAATTGACAACAAAAATAATGGATTCAAATATGAAGCTACAAAAAAGAATGTAAAAGACACTACATATAATGAGTAAGAGGTGAATCAGCATAAATGCTTTAATTTTATTATATATGTATAATTATTATACGAATTATAGTATTTTATAAATTCTCAAAATGTCTGCACATTATGATGCACAATACCAAAAAAAAATTATAATAATAATAATAATTGATTCCCAATATGATTCTATATTTGACAACTACAATGCATTACACACACATGCACAAAGACTCACACAAATGCATCTATATTTGGAAATTTGTTTTACCATCTTTATTCATGTACTTTCTTTCATAAAATGTTCAAGAATATGTTTACCATACAAGAACTTCAAACAAAACAGAATTGACAAGTCATCTAAAATTATTAATTGTTTCGTGGTGATGTTTATAAATTATTAATTGTTTCGTGGCGAAGTTTATTAATTGCCAGCAGTATATTTTTAAGAACCACATAAACAGGAAGAAAAATGACCAGTAGTTGCAAAAGTAAGTCTTAGGATAAAAAATATGATGAATTTTTGGAATATAAATTTTGTCATAAGCTTTTCATGAACTATATTTCTAGTCCTTTGGGATTATTATAGTCAATATATTACATTATGTAATACATTAGCAATATAAAAGTTGATTTTCTTAGCAAAATATTTTTTTTATGGCATAGGAGAACTTCACTTAGATTAATTACACGTCGCAAAGCATATTGTACAACAATCTTCACTATTAATCAAACTCCTACGAGCAACTGACCCCACCCGCTAGAACCATTTACTGATTAATCCAGGGGCTTTTCACCCCTGATGGGCTAAGTAGTTTATCCTCATGCCCAAGAGGC
Source organism: Quercus aquifolioides (assembly GCA_019022515.1). Taxonomy (NCBI): domain Eukaryota; kingdom Viridiplantae; phylum Streptophyta; class Magnoliopsida; order Fagales; family Fagaceae; genus Quercus; species Quercus aquifolioides. The sequence continues at coordinate 50,178 of JAFHAW010000027.1, read as the reverse complement.
TTCTTAGCAAATTCTTCTAATACCTTAAAATACCTGTACTGTGTTCTTGGATCCACAGCAAATTTTAATGCTGAAGGAAAAAATGCTTTCTACAAAACTCTGATGATGCAGAAAACAATAAGTAATCATGCACGCTGTTTTTAGTTTTCTTGACAAACTTTTGGTCAGATTTCCACTAGAGAATACTTCCTCTGCTAATACAGATGACAAAAATGTTAAATTGAGACGCAAATAAAAAAACTTTTCTAATATTAACTATCCAAACTAGTCTATCCAGAGCAAACCAAACCAACAAAGTGCCACACACACACACACACACATCTGCCTGCACCCTTTGCAATGTATAACAGAACATTCTAGAAGGCACACCAAGTTTTGAGCTTACATTAAGAATTGAAGGTTCAGGTAATGGACATTGAATTGGTTTATCAGTGTCAAGAGGTTCACTCGGATGCTCAACTGGCTTAAACTCCACTGCTACTTCAATCCCATGAGAAGCGGCAGTGACAGCAGTAGCTGCACCTGTAACCTCTGAATTTGGAGGCAAAACTTCCCTCTCATCCTGCACTAGATAATAGCAAATCATTATACAAACATATTTACTAAAACAAAGATGAAATCAAACGTGTGAATAAAGAAAACTGAGTTTACACAAAACTTAGATGGAAAGAAAAGAAAGATGGTATACCAAGAGCAATATAAGGTGTTTAACAAAAGATAACAAGACATGATAATTTCTCCACATATAAAATTGATGGGTAAAATATACAATTTAATAAAAGGAAGCCACCGTCTTCAATTCTAGCAGACGAATACAAGGTCCCCAACAGAGAAACAGCTCAAACCCAACCACCTGATCTAAGCTATAGCCAATAGTTAATTAACTACTAGCTCAATAGCAAATTCATCATACTATTGTTCTTGCAAAATCCAATCCAGAATTAAATAGTCATATCCATAGAAAGTTAAAAAAATGTAAACCCAAAAAAAATAGAAGCCAAATAACAATGTTCAGAATCAAATACAATCGTCAGATCCTGATAAAAAAATCTCCAAACTTTAAAGATTAATTCCAACCCAACTGCACAAAAATCATAGGACCCACTAAAATGTTTTAATGGTCAACTCGAGTCCAACATCAACAATAAAATCTTCTACCAAAGAAACACAAGATTATATAGGATTGCAAAATAAACATTAAAAGAGAAAGAGTGTGGTGTTAGTCTTACAAGTGCACTTTGTGTTCTTCGATGGCCAGCCCTGCTGGCAGAAAACCTTGAGAAAATTCCAACCATTTTTGCTTTTTTACTCAGAAACTAATAAATTCACACAAAAGGGTCCTCTGATCTTGGCTTTGTTTTATATGTATATCTCTCTCTCTCTCTCTCTCTCTAGAATGCATGGACTTTCCAAAGAGTCATTCACACAAAAGGGTATTCTATACTATTATTATTTTATTATTAATTTGTCCTATAAAATAATAAAAAACCACTCTGTGTTTCTCTTTGTAGACTACAGAGAGAGAGAGAGAGAGAGAGAGAGAGAGTGCATAAGGCAGTGGGTTTGTTTGCTTGGCGTGATGGGTTTTTGCTTGTTTGGATTCTTTGTGTCTGTTGTTTGCAGTAAATTTATTGGATGAGTCAAACAGTGTAATAAAAGCTGTGAATGAGAAGCAAAGGACGGTGAAGTAGGAACACTATCTACCTAGCAATTTTTTTTTTTTTTTAATACACTAGAGAATTTCTACTCTGACATGTGTATATGGGTAAAGTTTTCTCCAAACTTAAACAGTTAAACTCGTTCTCTTATCATTTACACCTCACAAATATTTATATTTATAGAATAATTATTGCACTAAAATCACGCGTGGTAACAAATATTTTTTTACTAAACCAAATAATAAATCCATCCAAATTTAATTAATTAATAATACTCCATTAATTAATAAATTACAAGGTAAGCACACCGCATTACAGCCACAAGAATCTTTCTTGCCAATTGGTTATATAAAAAGAGGTAAGCACCTAGCAGAGACGGTGACTTTTCACTTTTAGAGGGAGAGAGGTGTCACAAAATGCAGGAGTTGTGTCCACTGGGCTTATCCCACCGGCTGAAGAAAAAAAAACAATAATTTTAATGAATAATGACACAAAAATTGTATAAAATTTTAGACAACTAGGATTTTTTTTTTTTTTAGAAATGTCTATTTGGGAACAACTTATTTAGTTGAAATTAAAAAAAAATTTGTTGAAAGTACAGTAAATAAAGTTAAAAGATAGTTAAAATAATACAGTAAGACCCATAAAAGAGATATAATAGTAATTTAAAAAACATATCTTTCTTTTTATTGTTTCTTTAAATGAAACAAGTTATATTTATTTTCTACTAATCATTAACTCTTACGATGCACGGAAAAGTTATTGTATATGAAGATTCAAATAATTTTTTGTTTTTTCCTCTTTAATTGTACATTAGGATTCCAATCTCAAAAGTTTCTATCCTTGATATGAAACGTTAAATTACTAAATGAAAAATACTAATCAAACTTAAATTAAAATTAAAATTAGGATTCCAATCCTTAATATTCTCAATTATTCAATAAATGTATGAAAGACAAATTTAAAAAACAAATTAATCAATATTTTTTCTAATAAACTAAAAGACGGGGATTGAACTTATTGCATGTAGCTACTAAACAAAAACCAAATTAGACTCTTTAATTGCCAATTCAAGATGAACCACAACAATAGCAAATATGTTAACTCATCCAAAAACAAAACCACAACCCATAAGCTTAAAAAGGGGAAATTACAGTAAACCCACATGTGGAATGACCCGTTTTCACTTTGCCTATCCGTGATTTAAAACTTAACACTTTGCCTATCTGAACTTCAATCTGTTACCCATCCGTTACCCACCTCACCCTCAGACGTTAGAAAAACACCATTTTATTAAAAATCAGAACATAACACGGATAAAAAAACACGAACCATTAAATCTTTTCCTTATGAGCCCTAAAAACACGAAAATCCCTGTAGAAACCCTATTATGCATCTGATATTGAAATCATGCTGCAAGTATAAACCTAGACGAGCAACGAGTTGTTCGAGGGACTAAAATCCTGGTAAGAAATCAGTCACTATTTGGGTTTTTAATTTGGGCTTGTAGTTGCTTTATAGTTTTTTGAGTAATCAGTCAATGGTCAATGTTATATGTAACGGAATGAAAATATTGGTTGTGTTTGTTGATGTTTATGAAAAATGTGACCACCTATTGTTTGGATTTGTGTTTGTTTGTGGCCATTTTGTCTGTCGTGGTCATTGTGTCTCTCAGTGGACCCAAGCTTTTGTTGGGTTTAAATTTTAGTGTTTGAATGTGCTTATTAGTAAAGCAGAAACAAAAGCAAAGCAGAAAATGTGGTCCCTCTGATGTGTGTGTTGAATCCTAAAAGCAAAACAGAAACATGGAAGTGTTTACTCCTTATATGTCTATTGTTTACAATTCTTTAATTGTTAATTGTGTACGTGTCAAATGGTAATTTGTTATTGCAGATGGATGATAAGGAAGTGAAATTCGAGGTTCATTATAGGGGTACTTTTTTATGGAACCCAAGTTTAGAATACTTTGGTGGGAAAGTTGAAATAGTGTATAGGGATCCTGATAGGCTTAGTTATTTTGAAATAGAAGGTTTATGTGAGAATTGGGGATTGATGAACCGTCTAGGGTTCATTATTTAGCTCTCGGGGGCAACTTGGAGCAAGACTTGAGGCTCATAGAAGATGATAAAGATGTGGTGTCCATGTGTAAGCTTAATGAGGGAGGGCCAAGAGACACCATCATACTGTATGTGGAGAGTGGTCATGCTCCACTTGCAGTTGAAGTTCCTGATGGTGTTGGTTAAGGGATTGGTCAAGGGGTTGATGCAAGGGTGGTGCAGGGGTTGCTACAGGGGGTGCAGGGGGTGGTGCAAGAGCTGCTACAGGGGCTGCTATAGGGGGTGATGCTAGTGTAGGGATAAAGGAGGAGTTTGATTGATTGAATGAAGGTTTGGAAGGAGAAGACTTTACTGATGATATTTTTGGTAAGTCTTCTCCACCTCACAGAGTTCCATCTGAGCTTAACATTGTTCCACCTCAGCCAAACACAAATACACCTCAGCTATGCAATGTTCCACCTCTAAACATAGATTTAGATGAAGAGTGGCCTGAACCAGTTTTAGAGGATAATATTGCAAGTATGGGTTCTGATGATGAGTAGAGGCCTGACAACCCAGAATTCAATGAGCGAACTGATATGACAAATGTTCAGTTGGTAAAAGGGATGAAGTTTCCACACTCTAAGGTTTTTAGGAAGGCTTTGAGGGAGTATGTGATTCAGCATCACATTGATATCAAGTGGAAGTTGAATGAGAAGAAGAAGATTTTTGTACATTGTAAGAACAACTGTGGATGTAAGTGTTATGCCTCAATGGTAAATGGAGAGTGCACATTTGAGATCAAGACACTTAATCCTAAGTGTACCTACCCCCTAAAATTTCAAAATGGACAAGTTACATCAGTTTATGTAGCAAAAAGGTATTTGGAGGATTTTAGTAAGAATCTTAATTGGGAGGTCTCAAGTGTTAAGCATCATGTGATGTAGCAAATTTCAGTTGATTTAAGTCTTAGTCAACTGTATAGATCTAGGAAGGCAGCTAGGGGTTTGATCACTGGGAATGAAGAGGCTCAGTATGACTTACTTAGAGATTATGCAAAAATGATAAGGAGGACAAATGTAGGAAGCAAGGTGATACTACAAATAGGGATAGAAAATGAGAATGCAGAACCCAAGTTTAAAAGGATGTACATTAGGTACAAAGCTCAGAAAGTTGGCTTTCTAGGTGGTTGTAAACCCTTTGTTGGGCTAGATGGATGCCACTTGAAGGGTAGGTTTGGTGGGCAATTATTGTCTGCCACTGCCAAGGATGGAAATGACAATATATTCTCAATAGCAATGGCTGTGGTTGAGCAAGAGAACAAGGGCAGTTAGATCTAGTTCTTACAGCAGTTTGTAGATGACATTGGCAGGCCAGAGGAGCTCAATCTGGTATTCATCAGTGACAAGCAGAAGGTATTATCATCTAGCTCATGTTCATGACTTCATTACTTGCTTAGTTTCATAGTTGCTTACTTGAATGCTTACATGCATGCTTGAATGCCTACACGCTTACTTGTTGACATTGAATGCTTACTTGATTGTAGGGCCTTTTACCTGCAATGGAGACTCTATTCCCAACTATGGATCACAGGTATTGTGTGAAGCACATATACAATAACTTCAAGGTTAACCACAAGGGCATGGAGTTGAAGAGTGTACTATGAAAGTGTGCTGGCATAACATCAATTAGGAAATTTGAGAAGGGGATGGAGCATCTTAAGAGTTTGGATAAAGAAGTTTGGAAGTACCTCGCTGATATAGAGCTTGCACAGTGGACCAAATCCCACTTTTCTCTAAGAGCTTTGACAGATTGTCTAGTAAACAATCTGAGTAAGAGTTTTAACTCTATGATTTTGAAGGCTAGAGACAAGCCAATCTTATCAATGCTGGAGTGGATTAGAGTCAGGCCTATGAGCAGGCTGTATATATAGAAAATTGGCATAGAAAAGTATGGAGCCAAGTTGTGTCCAAGCATACAGGACAAGTTGGAGAAGTTAGAATTAGAGTCTAAGAACTTCTGTGCAATGCCATCTGGGAGGTTTGTGTATGAGGTTGACAATGAGAGGGAAAGACATGTGGTGGACTTGGTAGGGAGGACATACAGTTGTAGAGTATGAGACTTGACAGGAATCCCCTGCAAGCATGGAGTTACAACCATTTTTGTGAATCGTGAGAAACAGAATACTACACCCATCCATGCTACTACAAGGATGTTTTTGTGGAGACATACAAGACACTCATACCTCTCATGCTTGGCCAGTATGAATGGATCTCAAGTGGCCAACCCAAGCTTATTGCACCTACTATCTATAAGCCACCAGGCAGGCCACCCATAAAGAGGAAGAGAGATGTTGATGAGCCAAGAAACCCTTATAGGGTATCTAGAGCAAACAAGCCAGTGAGGTGTGGAAGGTGTCAAAAGGAAGGGTACAATGCAAGGGGATGCAAGGCCAATGTCACTGGTGAGACACCATGGGAGAGGATGAAGAGAGTGCAGAAAGAGAAATCTGTAAGTTTTTACAAATTTTTTTTATTATATGCAAAATACCAATAACTGACACTGTAAACATACTCATATTTGGTTGCAGGCAAGGGGAAGACCTCTACGTGCAAATAAGGATCCTAGGCCCCATCTTCATCATAGGCCTAATCCTTATCTTAGGCCTAATCTTCATCTTAGGCCCTATCCTCATCTCAACCTTTAGCATCATCTCAGCCCCAACCAACACATCAGCCTTACACTATGGTCTCATCTAACCAGGCAGTAAGGTCACAGCCACTAGGTCAGACTCCATGGTCAAGTCAGTGGTACTCTTCAAACTTCAAGTACACAGTTAGAGGAGCTCCTTGGTTCTCTTCAAGCCAGCCAGCACCATACACCTCTGCAGAAACATGGGCCACTAGAGCACCATCATCATAGGTACTGTAGTTTTATGTTTGATGTTTTATTCATAAAACTATGATACTAGTAGCTAGTATGTGAATTCGTGTACTTTGTAGCCTACATGACCACCTGCTACTAGAGGAGCTGCTTTGAGAGGAAGGGGTAATGCAGCTAGGACACAGAAATGTAAAACAAGATGTGGAAAGGCCAGCTGTGGTGGGAGAGGCAGGGACAGTAAATGAAAACTATGTCAAGACACTTTTGTTACTGTGTATTAGGGTTATGTAGTGTTATGGTTATATGTAATTTGTAGACAATGGCAGGGCAGACAATTATTTTTTATATATGCTATTCAAACACTGTTGGGATTTATTTGTATTTTTGTAAGTTTTGTAAACAAGGGCAGCTGCAACTGTTTTGGTTGTTGTTATACCAAATGCCCTATATTTACTGGTGGTTGATGAAAGACTACTCAATGCCACCTTAAATATGTATACAATTTCCCAACTGAATGGCAGGTGTTCAAAATTATTATTTTGATTATTGTAGTTGAACATATATGAGTTTATTTATGTGTGTATGTATTGAATATAGCAGTTAGTTTTGAATACAACATGTGTATATGTTGAATAGCAGGTTTATGTGTGCATTTGTTGTCTTTTCTTGCAAGTTGACAGATAGTTGTCATGCACTTACTTTAAACAATTCACTTTTGTAAGGTTGAATTTTATCAACCATCTTGTTGGCTTTATTCCGTGCCAATTTGCTTATAATTTAGCACTTAGTAACCCTGTATTTAGGTGGGATTCATATAAGGGTAGTGTGTGAAGAGAGTGTAAAGAATTGCTCAACATTGTGCAAAGAAGCAGGGACTCACGGCTAGGACTCGCGGCTGACTAGCGACTTGCAAGCTGCCAACTGCTGCACATGTGAGAAGCATGCGGAGAGGTGAAATGTCACGCCAGCTGTCGCACTACAGGACAAAAGTCCCAGGCTGGCTAGGCCGTTAGCTCGCAACTTAGACCAGTTGCGAGGCCAAGCTGCCAACCAGCCCTGTTTGGGAAAAACTGACTCTTCGTATTCCAAACACACACCACTATATATAGACCCTTATACCCACGAAATGTAAAGAGCTTCCAGAGAGAATTTTGAGAGAAAAACCCTAGAGAAAAACAAGATTGCCTCATCCCCAATCTTCACTAAGAGACTCTTCAAATTTCTCTACTCTCCATTGATACATCCTTGAGGGGTTCTTGACCAAATCCTTTTCTCATCACACCCACATCTGTGAAAAGGCATTTTGGTGCTAAGGGAAGCAGTTTGGAAGGGACCAATGGTTATTGGTTGATGCTATGGGTTATAGCAGAATCCAGTAAGCTAGAAAAGAAAAAGGTTTGGCGCAACCTTGTTAAAGCAAGAAGCTTGGAGGGCTTAGGTACATGGGTAGATTAGGCTTGGAGGGTCTATTGTTGTTCATGTATCCCAACTACATTTTCTAGTGGATTATTGACCGCTTAGAGGGCGGCGGAAAGGTTTTACTCCGAGGGCTTCGATTTCCTCTTCGATAACACATCGAGTGTTGTCTTTGTGTTTGCATCTCTCTTCCTTTATCTTTGCCATTTATTTTCTGTTGCGGATGTGATTATAATTGGCTTAGATTGTTTATCAATTCTGTGTTTGGCTTATTTTCATGTTCCGCACATTAATTGTTTGATAATAAGTTTGAATTGATATTTTATATTTTGAGGTCTAAACGTTCAAGGGTGTTTTACACACATATTGAACATTCAACTTTCAACACAATTATCTTCACACAATGCACTTTATGCACAAACCAACACAACTCACAACATCCAACAACACATCAACAGCTCACAGCTCACAGCTCACAAGTAGTCAATTCACTTTAAACAAAAGTACCAACAACATCTAACATAAATAACACTTTATCTTAAAAATGTTTATATTATTAAATGGCTTAAAGCCAACAACATCTACCATCTTACTTAGTTCTATTACAATACAATTGAGGACTAGCTTATACATTACAACCCATCAGGCAGACTCAATCTCATCATTCTAACATTCTCACTTGAGCCAAAACATGAAAACAACATAACAAAAAAAAAAAAAAAACCATGACAGAATTAGTGCAATTCTGCACTTTGTCTCTTGCTCTAAAGCTCTCACTGCTATCTCCCTGGTTTGAACAGAGGAAGCTCGAAACTTTCTCTCCCTCTCAGTGGCTTTTGTTGCCCTGTCTTGAGAAATTTCTGCCATTTGGTAGCTTTTGTTGCTGTCTGGGTAGTTGCTCTTTCCCTTTCATGTGCAAGTTGCAGCTCACTCCACAGTAAATCCAGCTTTTGTTGCACCAAATGGGCAGCTTCATTCGCACGCATACAAGTGGGATTATCAATCCATTTAAAGAAATGACACTTGGGATCAACCTGTTCATAAATTGAATTGAGCACATCACATTCCAATCTCACTTTAATTAACTAGATTAAGTGAAAACTATACTTACCTTATATCGGCTACAACCTGTGAGGGTCGATTTTTGACGATATCCTGGCCTAAGCTTAAGTAAGGACCTCGGGCCCTCTTGTTATAGTTTGAAGGGATTGGGCTTGGTTCACCGCAACTAAATGGGCTGTTTACGAACCAAGTTATGCACAGAGCAAAGATCCTACAACACGTATACACTGGCAAGCAAGAATATATGTATTGAACAGCAAGAAAAACAGCAAAAAAAGAAACAATGTAATATAAAAGAAAAGACACACAGTAACTATTAGGAAATTCCCAAATTAATATGAAATATTTAACTATCTTCTTAGTTATAGATTACAAAGTGCTCACTAAGACGTGTTACAAGGTCCAAATAAACTCAAAAATTACAGACTGAGATGGTTATTCAAGCCTCCAAGACTTGTAAAGTTTGAATCTCTTTGAATCCAAGTATGTTCTATAGTGGTTGTATTGGGATACCGGAGAGTATTTCTTTTTCTTTTTACTGTCTTTTCTAAGTTTTTCTCAATGATTCTGTTATGTTTCACTATTGTCGAATGCCCCTTTCAATGTTGGCTGTCTTCCCCTTTTATGGTGTCATGGTTGGCTTCCAAGGTACCATCAATTTCTCTTTTTCCCCCCTTCTGTATCAAAGCTCGTGCTGTGCCAGTTATTCAGAGGGTTGGTTATTTCCTCATTCCTTATAATTTTCTCCTTTTGATGCTGTCTTCCTGAAAGTCCCTTGCTGACTTTCCCTTTTGTGGTGCCCTTATGTAGCTGACCTTCAATCTGTCTTCTTTCAATGCTTCCACACCTCTATCCTTTGTCATTTTTTCAAAGTGAGCCAAATCTTTCCCCGTCAGGTCGAAGGTTTTCCAAGCTACTTCTTCTTACGGTTCATCTTTCTGGGTTCCCTGAAGTACCAACCTTTTGCTCACGAATTGTTGCTTTCCAAGTCCTCTGGTTCTTTGCTGCATTACTGAGCGCTTGAGGAGGACATGTCTGTCCTTCATTTTCTTTTCCTTTTCAATTCCCCCTTTTTTTTAGCTATCTTAATCTCACTCTGGCTGTGTTGCACGTCCCAGGGATCTCTGGCCCTTGGCAGTCTCTAGGATCCCGACCCAGTTTTTCTACCGAACTCTTTTTTGGTCTTCTGATCTTAGCAGGCTGGGCCTTTGCTTCATGGGCTCTAAAACCTGCCCCTTCGTGGATCTTAGGCTTCAAATCTTTGGGCCTTATGTTATGATTTTTTGAACCTCAACACAACCCAAAAACCTTCTCCCAAAATTATCCACTGTCAGACCTGTTCTCAGCACACAAGTCTCATATGTACACATATGCCCACTTGAACCTGAGTAATTTTCACTCGAAGAAGACATCGCTTATCAACTTCAAGTGAATCAAATTTCCCGTGAATCAAAGCTACTATCAAAACTTGAAACCTCAACCTACATAAAGCAGAAATGTTATACCTGGTGATGATCTATCTTTGAATATTCAATGCCTCAAGACAATCCAAAGTCAGAACCTCACCCTCACATGAAAGCACGATAAGAAAAATCAAAACCCCAGCTCAATACAAGGGATTTTCGTGTTTCTAGGGCTCGTGAGGAAAAGATTCAATGGTTCGTGTTTTTTATCCGTGTTATGTTCTGATTTTTAATAAAAGGGTGTTTTTCTAACGTCTGAGGGTGAGGTGGGTAATGGATGGGTAACATATTGAAGTTCAAGTGGGCAAAGTGTTATATTTTAAACCACGGGTAGGCAAAGTGAAAATGGGTTATACCATAGGTGGATTTACTGTAATTTTCCCTTAAATCCAAACACAAACAAACGAAAAAAGGGTCTTGTATTAATACAAACAAAGCATAAACTGGGAATTAAACTGTACATAGACAATCTCATTGCTTATTCAAATATTGTAAAATTGTAAACAAATTATTTTAGACATATTTACGCCCTTAGCATCTCAAGTAGTGACCTATTGGTTATAAACATTTATGCCTTCATGGATAGCACACACCAAAACTAGACTTGATCGAAACTCTAGAAACTGAAAGCAACCATCCCAAAGATTTTGGTTGTTAGGAATTAATTATTTCGCACCAAGAATCTAATGGCAAACCAAATTGTGCATAGACAATCTTACATAAATATAGGGTTTTAAGCTCCACAAAATTCCAAATAAAACCAAATTAAACAACACTACAAAAATAAATAAGAACATGAAAAGAATTTTGTTTATAATCAGAATTTTTCAACCAACCTAAACAAATAAAAAGAGCAATAAAAATTCAGAATTTTTCAACCAATACAAACAAATAAAGAAGTTGTAATATAAATTCTAGAAAAGTTGGAATAGAAAACATAAAAATTCAGAATTTTTCAACCAATACAAACAAATAAAGAAGTTGTAATATAAATTCTAGAAAAGTTGGAATAGAAAACATAATGGGTTAGATTAGGCGTTAGCAATGCGAGACCATGCTAAAAACAAATATATATTGTGGGGGGTAAAAACCCAAAACTACTTAGTGGGCCTGGGGCATCATGTTGAGGAGTATTGTATTTTCGAAGAGCAATAATTGGATGGAAGAACCTATCTGAAGGCAGGAAGCCCAGAAATGAAGGAGGGTGGTAGTCCGAAGAGGTTCCCCTCCTTCCGAAGAGGTTATTAGTGGTCCGAAGAGGTCTTCTCCCTTGGATACAAATATCCTTGATCAATCAAACGTGTGGACGGTCCGAATGATTTTCCTAGCAAGCCCAGTGATTACGATAAGCCCTAGGTATGTCTGGAGATGATAAGAATGAAGAAATATCTAAAGGAAAAGCTGCCACCACCGTATTTAATGCACTGCAACAACTTTTCTTGCCGCATTTATGTGGAGAAGACCCCTGAACAGTGTAACCTCAGCTACCGCCACTCACAAAGAACTAAAGTAGACACATGACGTGACATGCACTTAAATAGATACACAGATAAAGAACATGTGGACGATGGAGATGATGGGGAAGGGTACTATATAAAGAAGAAGGGTCCCTGATAATGAGGGGGAGAAAAAAAAGACAAGAGAGGAAAGAAAAGCTTTACTGTAGCTCTGAATGTTGTAATTACTGTTCATTCAATAAAACATCTCTTTCAACATTCATTCATGGAATTGTTCAAGCATTATTTCATGTTATCACAACCTTAAGTACCTTAGCCAACCCTTGTTTAATTCATAATCAGCCCAGCTCTTTCGCCCACTCTCTACAAATTCATTGTCCTGGGTTCATTAGGCCTTTAACCCATACCTTTTGGGCTTGGGCTATGAAAACTGACCCTACATATATATATATATATATATATATATATATATATATAAGAGGATTCCCTTCTTTCAACTGGACTTTTATGTAGTTCAAAAATACCCTTATTAATGAAGGGTAATTTCATTTAGAAATAGGGTCATAAATGTCAAATAACAAATTTCATTTTGAATTCAAAAAGAGAACTCCTAAAATTTAGAATTTTTTTTCCCTTCGTGTTCAAAAAAGAAATTACAGTTACTGCTTATTTCTAAAGTTTATCATTTTTATTTGTTTGAAAAATAAAAATATATATTGCTATATTATAATAGATACAAATTATTAACCTTTACTCAGAAAAATAGAAGAGCCTTTGAGCACACGTGTGAGCGCATGCTTAGAGGCTAGTGTGTATATATATATATATATATATGGTCGCAAATTCATATAAATGAATTTAAATTAATATATAAAAATTATTTTTATCAAACTAACTTGGTCTCATTCAGGTGTTAGCTGAAGAGGTTTTTAGCATGGCCTTTTAATTTCAATGAAGCCTCGGTCTTCTCTCCAAGGACTTCAACCAAATACATGTTTAGCGGAAAAGTCAGGAATTTTTCTTATGTAGGACCAGGCTAAATATAACAAAAAACAAAAAATTATATCTAAAAAATGTTTTATCTCATAATCTAGTTTTGCCTCAATAAAGTCATCATGGAGCGGACCTTATAGCCTAATAAATTTGAAATATTATTGTATCTAATAAAAAACTCTCTTCAAAAATATTTATAATTATTACTTCAATAAAATGAATAAATAAGTAAATTGTAAGGGCACAAACAGACCTACGACCCAAGAACGACCAGACAGTGGCCCATTGAGCCCACCACAATAAATTTGTTAGAGAATGGGTAGGATATTAACTACTTAATAAGCTAGAGTTAATCACAATGAGAAGAAACGCCAAACAAATTACTAAGATCACACAATTATGAAGAAAAAGGGATCCTCAGTCCAACCCAAGGAAGATCTTTTATATATGAGTCTTGCTTTCTCTTTTTCACAAGTATGTTTCTTCTTCTTTCAAAAAGTCCTCCTCTCTCTCTCTCTCTCTTTCTGGATCCCTTGCATAAGGATCTTCATTTTCCTTTTATATTTACACATAGATTATCTTAATCCTACACTTGGAGGGCTGAGATTGCATTCCCAAGACTTCTGTCTCATCCAGAACATACTAGTAAGCTTCTGCCTTGCAATCTGAGCTGTGCCACCACTGTTCATGGTCATTTCCTCATTAATGCGGCCAGAGGAGTAGTTGTCTTGCATTTAATGCGGAGGGGATAGCTTCCACACCCTTCTCCTTTCACCCTCCTCGTAACTCGTGCCAAGTCTACTTTCTTCCCTCTGTGATATTTTAACTTTATGAGCCTCCTATGGTTATTGCTCGTCCCCAAGGTCAACGAGTGCTCATCTCGTGGTTATCCAATGCTCGTCCCCGAGGTCCGAGGTGCATCCTCGGAAATCATCTTAGCAATCCACTTAAATGAGATTAGGATCCTCGTCCACACATAAACTATTAAAAAATATAAATATATCATAAACTTACATATAAGTACAACCAGTGAAATCACAATATATATTTATTTATGTGTGTTCAAATAAACAAAACAAAAAATTAAATGTAAATTAAAGTTATAAACCACAAAACATATACACGACTATTTAAAATCACTACTATCAAAAGAGATAGCACTATTATCAACACTATTTGTTTATTTTTAAATATTGTTGATATGGAAAATTGTGAAAATTGCAAATCCTACGTGACAGGCTCCCAAAAAGTTATAAAAAAGTCAAAAAAAGTTTAAAGATTACAAAAATGAGATGGGCTTGGCCCATTTCCTCAAGCATGATCTTCTGAGCATTTAGGTTTCGACCTTGAATCAAGTTCCCCCCCCCCCCCCCCCCCCCCAACAATATATATGTGTGTGTGTGTGTGTTAAAATATTATTTTAATTCCTAAAGTTTGGTTGATATTCTTTTTTTTTCTTTTCATTTTTTTTTTGAGAAGGAGGTTGTAAAATTTATTAAGAAACATGAGTCAAGTCGACTTGAAATACAAACTAGATGTGTGTTAAGACATATTACATTCACGGAAGAAAACTTGTGACATAATTTGCATGTCTAGCAAAATTATGAGCTAAGTTTCCGCTTCGATGTACATGAGAAAAACTAGTAGCGTGAAAAAAGTCTGCAATAAATTTTGCAATTTGAATAAAAAAAACCAAAACGAAGCCACCGAAAAAGACTCATCTTGAAGAGCACTAATTGCTATCTCGAAAACACCTTCCAAAATAGCTAAAGCAATATTGATTTCCAGCGCCCTCACTGCTGCAAAAGCTTCCAACTCCACCACTAAGTGAGGTATAGTTATATTACGGGACATTGAAGCAATTGCCATCCCCCTAATAACAACCCCAATAGTAGCTTTATCTTTATCATTAAACATAAAACCATCAAAATTGATTTTGAAGTAACGAGTAGGAGGCACTGTCCATGTATCTCGGGGTATGCTATGGGTGAGTTAAGGCCATGGCTAGCCATTTTGAAATTCTAATAGGCTTGTGCTCGCTAGAAAAATTAATCAATGGGGAAGTCATGTTAAGAGGTTCTGATCATATTGCTTTTGAGATAGGTTCACGACGTTTTCATCCCTAAACTTAAATTTTTTTTTTCATCTTCAAATTTTATAAGAGCACTAGCATCAAGTGTGTTAAATGCTAAATTTTGTGCATTTAGCACACCAAACACCAACAAAAAAAAACCTTTATAAATAAAATGTGACAAATGCCAAATAAATTTGGCATAAGCTACCGTTAGGGGCATTCACCAAATTGCTCAAACAGCATGACCACAACAAAATCGACCAAATCAGCTACAAAATGGAGTAATCACTCCGCACCCATATATATTCATTTTATATTAAATATATATTAATAATTTAATATTATATAAAGTAAGTAAAGTGACCAACATAATATTAGTGCATTTTGGATGGTTGAACCTTTTTTGTTGCGTTCATATTTATTTAAACAATTCATTGTTGGGTTTGTAATTCATTCCATGCTTGCTTTAGACTTGTTTCCATTATGGTTGTGATAATTGAAACTTGAAACTAGCGGGCATGATTAGTTGTGTATATGGTACACTATTATGGACCATATGGTTGTTGCTTGTTAAGCATTTTTGTTTATATGTTATATTTGTTTAACATGTAGAATTGTTAATGGTTTATTGTTGTGGAATATTTTTTGTTTTGTATATATTTGTGGGATTTTAGTTTACCGTCAATTTGTCATGATTTTTTTTGTCTTATATATGTGTGTGTGTGTGTGGGAGGATGAGAAGCCGATGACAGAGATAAATGAAAGGAGGTCAATGTTAGAAGAATAGACCTCGAAAAATACTGTCAACAAGTCCTTGGGGCAAATATAACAACTCAACCACAAGCCCAAGGAGACCAGAATAAGGGCCAAGGCCCAGTTCTGAAGACCATTGGGCACAAACTGAGGAAAAGAGGGAAGATTTGTCGTTAAGGAAGAAAAGGAAGAATGCAGATAAAGCACCCATCACCTCCGTATTCAATACTTTGAACCCACTTAGCTGGCTGCATTAATGAGGAAATGACCACTGAACAATGTCATCACAGTTCATACCCTGGTGTAGAAACCTTCTAGTAAGGCTTTGATGGGACAAGTATCAAGGGAAATGAACCTTATTCCTCCAAATGGAAGGCCAAGATGCAATCTGGGTGACTATATAAAGCAGAGAGGCCTTTGTGAAGAAGGGATGAAAAATTAGAACAAAGAGAAAAAGAAAGGAACATCATTGTAATCTAAGAACAAGTGTAAATCTGTATCTTGGACGAAACCTGAGGAACAAAATACAAGCAATCCGAGATTATTATTAATCAATTTCCTTGTCTCATTCTTATTCTTAGCACTTATCCTTTCATTCCAAGCTTAACTCAATTAAACAAGGGCAATAAAGGTTGATTGGCATCCCATCTCTATAATATATCTGCCCAAACCAACTAAACCACACCAAACCTCACATGTGACTGCAAAATTAAGGTGCAGTGCGGAGATGGTTTTGACCAAACTGCACTTCAAAGTATGGTGCTAAAAATTGTCTAAAACCGCACTGCTAACACCTATAGCTACAGTAATGTTCTAACTTTAGATTTTTTTTTTTTTTTTTTTGAGAATCATTCTAACTTTAGATTGAAATGACCAAATGTGCTATAATATTTGGCTATTTAGTATTCAAATTTCTCTAGATACTTTTAATAAAAGGGTCATGTTAACGGATGCTCTTAGGGCAATTGTTAATAAACCATAATAGGAAAGTTTTAATACCACTTTCATGAGAAATTTAAAAAGTTGTCAACAATATTTATTGTTTTATCATTCTCCCAATAAAATATTTCTAAAAATAGTTTATAAACTAATGCCTTAAGGATATTAGTTAACATTTCCCTTAATAAAATATCATTCTCTTCTCAATTATCTCCCATCTCATTTAGTCATCCCTCTCACTCACTCTCACTCTCCCTCATCTCTTCACTACACACTCCACCGAGGACGAAGCCTTCGTTATGCTGACAACCATCGTGACTCAACGGCCACTGTTAGGTTGTTTCTTTTCGTATTCTTCTTTTAATTGTAGTTTTGGTTAGTTATGATTTTTGGGTTTTTGTTGTTGGTTTCAATGGGTTTTTGGTGGTTTTGGCATTTGGCAATGGGTTTAGATCTCTCTTCTCTTTTGTTTTCTCTCACTTTTTCTTGACTCGGTGATTGTTGGGCTGTGGGTGCTAGGTTGCAGTTGGTGGGTTTGGTGTATTGCAATTGTGTGTTGTGTTGTAGCTTGTGGTTTTTAGTGTTTTTATTTGCAGCTTGTGGTTGGGTTGTTGTGTTTTTGTTTTGTTTTTAATACTTTATGGGTTATTATTTAAGATATTATAATGTATTGTAATCTTAAAATAAAAGATATAATGTTGACTTTATTGTAAAGTGACGTGTTAAAAGAGCAATGCATATTTTTAAAACCATTGATACGGTAAATTCTTACTAGTTATAATCTAAACCCACTACTAACATCATATTTTTACTGACCAATAATTATTTGAAAAATAATAAAATAAAATTAATAATTTGTAAAAATATTGTAAAATAGTAAAATAGACAAAATAATTTTTTGACTTGGCATTTTTTATTTTTTTGATAGGGCATTTTTTTTTTTGATAAGGAATGCTTGACGTAAAGAGCTAATTTTCAATGATTTAGGGACAAAAATAGAATTTTTTTTGGATGATTTAGGGCTCGTTTGGTATGTGTGTTTAAATAATAATTTTCAGTTTTTTGGAAAATACAGGTAAGTAAAAATATGTGTGAAAATACATGTAATATTGTTTAAAGGGCAAAATTTAGGTACAGTACTTTAGGTGCTGTTCCTTAGGTTCTCCTTTTAAGATTCAGCCATCTGACTACTTAACTTAAAAATATACTTCCATCTTATAAGAAAAAATCTATATAGTAGAATCTTGAAAGGAAAATCTAAGAAACAGTATCTAAATTTTACACCTAAATCTTACTTTTGTTTAAAAACTGAAAATATACATTTAAAATGATGTACCAAACATGCCATTAAAATTAAAAAAAATATGTAGGAACGAAAAACACGTTTAAAATTTAGGGAAGGAAAACAAATTTCATGTTAAGGAAAAAAAAAAAAAAAAACTTACTAAAAGACACTTTTTTATAGACACTTTTGAAATTCAAAACACAAATTTCTGCGAGAGAGAGAGAGAGAGAGAGAGAGAGAGAGTTGGATGGAGACGATGAGTGAAGAGGGGTTCGAAGAATGGGACGCAGATTTCTTGGATCAACTCATACACGTAGAGGAACTCGCACTAACCTCTACAAAACAGCAACAACCGCCGCGCACAACTTCTTCTTCTTCTTCTTCTCAAACTCACCATTACATCAACAACCCTACAAATACAAATACAAATACAAATACAATGATGAGTTACTCTCCTCCGCGACAGCTCTCTCAAAGGGTCTCTTTCGACGATAAACAACTCGAAATCGATATGTTAAAGGTTTGCAATTCTTCTTATTTTTATAATTTGATCCATACATTGTTGTTTACTTTACTATGATTTATCTAAATCTAAATCTAAATCTAAATCTAAGTTTGTGATTGAAATGAAATTACAGAGGGAGCTCGGACATGTATCGAAGCAACTCACGGACCTGGTGCTGTTTGCTAATTTTCCTCTTTTTATTTTTATTTTTATTTTTACTATCACTGTCTCTGTCTCTACTAGGTTAATTGTGTTTTTCCTCTTGTTGTATGTTGCAAATTAAGAACTAGGCTTTTTTTTTTTGGGAGGGGGGGTTTGAAAATAATATTATTATATTATTAATTATTAAAAATCACTCTGTGGTTAAATTATTTAGGTTTTAAGAGAATAGTCTGTCTTTGAAAATTGTGTTTTGAAAACACGATTTTAAGGATTGAAATTTCAAATTTTGCATTTTATCACATTTTTTGCACTGAAATCGTGTTTTGAAAACACAAATTTAGTGTAAAAACATTTTAAATTGAAATTAAAACACTATTACACTGCAAAATTTGAAATTTCAATGCTTAAAATTGTGTTTGAAAAACAAAATTTTCAAAGAGAAGCTATTTTCGAAAATCATTTCCCTACTGCACTATTTTTAATAATTATAAATTAATATTATTTTTCTACAAAAGCAAAGCCCCTTAGAAGCATGGACTTGGAAATTGTCACGTGAATTGGTAATTTTTGAAAAATTAGGACATGACAAAATGGGGATACAAAAATTCATTAATTGAATTAATATAGCTCTTGGGATATATATTTTTAATTTATTTTTGTAGGCATATTTTATGTTTTTTTTCCTCTCAACACACTGAGGATGCGCATATAGGAGTTCAGCACCCAGCCCGTGCCTATAGTATTTTATTTATTTATCTAGAAATTTTGGCACTTGCAGAAATGTAAATTTTATGATTCTTTTGAAATGTTATTATTATATTACAATATGAAGTGATTTACTTACGGCTGTGGATAGGATGTTATGTTTTTATGCTTTCATTTGCACGATGTTCCTATGTTAGTTTCTAATAGACCCACATTATTGCATGTAATCTAACATTTGTTTAGTATTCTAGTCTTCACAATTTCTATGTGTGCATGCACAAAAGGTTTTTTTTTTAATGTTTATTTTTGGAACCATTTGCATACTTTCCATTCTCTTTAGCTGTTGCTCTTTCTTCTTTTTTATTATTAATAAATTTTCACTTTCTAAAAGAAAATTATTATTTTCATTCAGGAACAAGAGTGCCTTGAACTAAGGAAGGAAAGGGGCAAGAAAGAGGAGCAGCTTCAAATATTTTCCAAGAATGAAGTAAAAGATGTAGATGCTCGCTCTACAAAGAGTACTACCTTGTGAGTAAGAATTCTGATTTTGTCATGTGGTAAATTTTCTTTATATGGTAGGCTTGGGTATAGCATTCAGTTCATATGTACCAAATCTAACACGAAGAGACCATCATCCAAGCAGTGCCACCCTTTGCTTTACATCCTATCTACTTATTTGATAGTTATAGTAATGGGGGAAGGGGGATTTGAACCCTATTTCTCTTAGTAAAGGAAAGTAGACTATGCCATTGAGCTACAAGGCTCTTGGCAAATCCTATCTACTTATTAAAACAAGAAAAATCTTTGATCTCATCTCTGTCCATCTACACAATATCTCACTCACTCCCATTTTTTTGACATTATTAAACAAAGACATGCCCTACCAAGGAAAATCCATATTGAGCAGCTCCAAATTGGAGAAGAAAATGATCCACTGTTTTCACACTTTGATAATGCCCCCCATGTTTAGATAAGCATTGCCTCTTTCGCGGGGCAAGCATGTTTTCCCATCTTTGCACTATAACAATTCACAAAGTTGTTGCCTTGCATGAAGGGTTGACAAAATAGGTCATAGGAAGAATGCAAAAACAACCCAAAGAATTAGCCAATAGTTCAACATTGCACACACGCACACCCTTAGTGGGTATTGAACCCATAATCTCACCTGTCGCTCTGTTTTTTATTTTTTATTTTTTATTTTATATATATATATATATAAGTAGAACTTGAGTCTAGCGCCTTAGACCCTTCACTTTGCTCTTATAGGATGTAGAGGTACTATTTGAGCTATAGCTTCAAAAATTTTATTTTCGTGGGATCTTTTGTATTTGGTTGAGTCATCATTTTCCTCTTTCACCTAACTTGACTCTTAGAGTCGTAAGGGAGCCACAACACCTTTACCTTTTATTGTGTTTTTTCTTTGATAAGTAACGAAAAATTATATTAGAAAAATCCAAACCTATTACACCGGCGGTGTTCTAAAAGAGAAGTACAATCAATTCAAAAACAATGATCAAACAAGTGCAACAGAGAAAAGCAAGGGAGAGAGAGAGAGAGAAGTAGCACTCCAACCCAACAAAGTACGGAAGAAGAAAGAAGGCCATAGAGAAACCATCTGGACTTGGAGCCTTATCAGCATTAAATCCTTGAATCACTCCACTTTATCCTCACTAAATGGCCTATCCAACTGGGCTGCTTCCTTCTCTAACATCCTAGAGAACTCCAAGTCATTCAACACTGGTCTTAGTCCCCTGGTCTCTGAATATTACTGCTTATAAAAGTGGGAAATACATTCTGAAATGGAACTAGGACCAGAAGTCAGTTCTCCATTCACCATTAAAGAATCTATGGTGTTGAACCTTCTGTGCAAATTGGCAATCCGATGGAAGAATTTTGTATTTCTATCACCCTCTTTAAGACAGAATTTGAGATTTTTGCCTCCAACAAATTTCCTCCAAAAGAGTTGTCTTTTCCAACTCGCTTGTGAGGTGTTCCTTTTCCAATTTCTCAACATTAGACAGGGGACGAGTTTCCTCCAGAGAGTCCAAATCATTAAGACTCATCCATAACCTGTTATTTTTCTCCTCCGCATGACCAAAATCTTCCTCATTCCATTTTTTCAAATCAACCTTCAAAGCTCTCAGTTTTTTAGCAATTCTATACAAGGTCCCTGTCCTTACTAACACTCCTTGTCTTGGTTGATCCATCCATATGATTCCGAGAATTCAATAAATTCTTCAACTCCCGCTTCCCTTTCATACCCACCTTTGACAATTTCTTTTGAGCACTCTCTTTAACCAGTTGCTATTTTTTCCTAGCCTCTAGAGCTAGAAATAATCCCGTAACCTGCTCCTCACGACCATCCAAAGAAGTGCCCACTGACTTCTTAAAAGCTTTGATTTTTCTTGTGACCCAAAGCGACAATTGAGTACTATCTTATTTTTTACTCATCCTCAACATTCCGCACCGTCCACATTGATTCTGCTGTTGGGCTTGCTGTTTTTTTTTTTTTTTTTTGATAAGTGAGAATGATATATATATATATATATTTTGAGAAGAAGTAAGAATGATATGAATACAAAAGGCTGTTCCATGCAATAAAAGCACAGAGCAAACCAACAATTACAAGAAAAGGAAAAAAGAGAAAAGAAACAGAAGAAAACCTAGCAACAGACTAATTACAAAAGAGCAAAGAACTAATAAAAGAAGGGAGAGAATCACTAGTTACAAGTCCCCAAGCCCGAGACCAGTTGAATAGAGTTCCACTAAAAGAAGTAAGCATCTGATTTTCGGAACTATCCAAGTCCTCAAAAGTTTTCCGATTTTGCTCCTTCCAAAGACACCATAGTAAGCACAACGAAAGTAGATTCCAGATGTTAGATGAGTGCTTTTCCAATTGATTCCTCTAGCCAAGAAGTAGATCTGGAATCGTTCTAGGTATGACACACGAAATTCCAAGGGATGTAAAAACCAAACTCCACAACCGATGAGCCTTCTCACAATGAAGTAGTAAGTGATCCACCGTCTCCCCACAATGATGACACATAATGCACCAATCCACAAAATCAAAGCCCCTAAGTCTCAGGTTATCACCTGGAAGGATTCTATTCCAAGCAACAAACCAAATGAAAAAGGAATCACGCCAAGTAGCCTTAACTCTCCAAATACATTTCCAAAGAAAGACAATAGAGGGAGAACCTTGCAACTTGTTATAAAACGACCGAATGTCAAAATCCCCATTAGGCTTCAACTTCCAAGGGCTCTTCATCCCTTTACCTTTTATTGTTTAGTGTCTAAAGTTTACTATTGTCAAGAGACTATAGCATTTTGGTGTTGTCTATAAGGGGTAATCGACTGTGAGTATATGGAATGGGGAATCACAGTCGATTATGAGTGAATGCAATGGGGAATCAGTTAATCACCACTTATTGCATAGTCCTTTTGCCACTGATTTATGGTCTATGGTCTTGGAATTATTTGGAGTTTGTTGGGTGATGCCAAAGATGGTTGTGGAGCTATTAAGTTGTTGGTCAGGTCACTTTCACCATCATCGGAACGGACATTTATGGATGGCTGCCCTGCATTGCCTGATGTGGGGTATTTGGAGGGAGAGAAACAATAGGAGTTTGGAGAACATAAAGGGGACTATGCTTGACCTTAAATTATTTTTTCTTATAACTTTTTTGGACTGGATGTCAGTCATCCTAGTCATTCTTTATGTTTTGTTCTTGACTTATTAGATGCATGTTATTTGAGTGAATGATTGTATAGTCCCCTGTTGTATATTTCCTGTGCATGGGGGCAACTCTGTTTTTGATATCAATAAAGATTGCATCACTTATAATTTATATATATATATATATCGAAGATTGTGAAATATTTTGTATTATCTACAGTTCATGTGTATAAGCCAGAATAAAAAGTTGTGAATAATTGTTGCCAGTTGCCACAATGGCAGGGAATATGGAGCTCTAAATCATCATAGGGTTCGTCGAAAATTTCAAAATGCAATATCTTTGAATAATCAGGCTGGCTCTCAGATTGATAGAGGTGAGTAATAGCCGGTCATCATTGTCTTTTCACCTAATATGCTCTTTGATAATTCTTTTGACATCCTGTAATTTGTCTTTTGTTGTATGCTAGCTATGCCAGCCTATAAGGCCATTGGAATTCAAACCGAGAAGGCTGGTGATCCTGGCCAAGTAACCATGGATGTTGATCCAGCTGCTTGTCAAGCTCTCACCGAGAAGTTGCTAGCCATCTGGGGCTCTCCAAGAGACCAAAAGCTAGGAAGAAATCTGATTAATAAGTTGCTTGTGACTTGTCAGACAGATTTCCATGTCCTTTTTGCGTGGATGAGCGTGAGTGTTCCAAAAAGGACAATGGACTCTCTCAAAGATGGAAGTATGTCTGACGTAGCTTTGACATTGCACCTGCACTCTTTTCATACTCCAGAAGCTGCAAAAGTGTCTCATCTCTACTCTGTATTGACAAAGGTACTTTCAATTTATGATTGCATTTGCCTGTAATAAACAGGAGATAGCTGTGGGCTATAAATATATTGCCTTTTGCTCACAAAGGTAGTGCCAATATCAACAATTTATAAACTTTGCTAAATAATGGTAGTAATTTAACTTTTGTGCCGTCTCACCCCCCACCCCCCCCCCCCCCCCCCCCCCCCCCCCCCACACCCACAAAAAAAGAGAGAGAGATAAATACTTAGGTTCGTGACATGGGGGTTAAGACATTTTGCTTTATTTGCATTTTCAGTATAGGCGTTTAGAAGTTAGGTTATGGGGACATCCGGACATGTCAACTTATTGGCTTATTAATTCAAAAAGTTAAACAGAGAGTATAAATGGTAAAAGAGCGTCACAAATAAATATACAAATGTAAGCCACTTAGTATTTATTCCCATTATCATGCCACATTGTGTTGGGGACTTGGGGCTGATGATTCTTCGACCAAACTGTCAAGTCATGGTCAGTGGTTTTTATAGGTTTAGGACCTTAGATTTGCATTTTTGTTTCTCATCCTTGTTACAAATCAGGTTTTGTGGGTTGCTTCCAATAGCTGGGGTCATTTTATTGTGTGTATCCTTGTAATTATTTTTTAATAAAACTGACTTTTATAATGAAATTTCTTTCAAATATCTTTCTTTTCTATTGTGAAACTACATTTAATACTATTGTTGAAACTATTCATGGGCCTTATGGTAATTGAGTTTATTTCTTACCTTTGACTTTAGTTCAAGATCAGCTTTCTCTTATTTTCTTTACTACATGCATAATTATTTAAATAGTACCATTGACATGTTTTACTTCTTTTGAAACTGACTTGCATTAGAAGTATTTGATTTGGTTCACATTTCTTACATTGAAAAAAAACTTGCTTTATTCTCTCATGACTGATTCTTATTTCAGATAAGTATCGGGATGGTACAGTTGGAGGCTTTGTTTGAGCCATTGCTTGACCTCTGCATTCTCAAAAATGTGAGTTGGTGAACAAATTCTTTTTTTCTTTTCTTTTGGGGTTTGTACAACAAAGGGAATCTCATAGAAGTTGTTTTTCTAATATAAATTTCAAAATTTTAACGAACAATTCAGTGCTTTTATATGGGATTGAATATGTGGAATCATAACTTTTAACCCTAGATGAAGTATCCTTCATCTTTATATTATAAAAGGAGCTGGATAAACTCTTTAGAGTGGGCTAAAAAGCAGCAGCAGCCTTGACTGTCAGCTCACAGGATGGAAACCTTCTCAATATTGATGGGTGCCAACTGCCAATAAAATTTTTGGTTTTGATTGATAATATTTTCTTGATGTAGTTTATGTTGTGAATGTGGTTTGTTGACATTGTCATTCAGTTATTTGAAGATTCTTATGGGCTCTCGGAGGACCTGTTTTGATGAAATTGGAATTTCAAAACATGTTGGGGTGTTCTTACTAGACGGGCGAAGTTTTTCTTTTTTTCCTTTTTTTGGGGGGGGGAGGGGTGAGGAATTATTTTATTCTTTTGCAAAAAAAAAAAAAAAAGAAAGAAAATAGAGCAAGATCTTCTTCTATTGTTCAGTTTTTTTTTTTCCTCTTAGTTTAGTCTCTTGATTGTTTTTCTGTGGTGTTCTGTTTTGTGCTTTTCTGTGCTCATTCTCATGAACACATTGTATGTTTCTTTTTCCATTTTCATCAATAATAATTCTTATATTACCTATCAAAAAAAAAGAAAAAGAAAATAGAGCAAGATCACATTGTACGGATGAAACTTTTGTTATGTAGCATGGGCAGAGGATTGCAATAGACAGTTAGACATGCCTTCAGAATTTTAAAATAAATTGTTTTATTAACCTAAAATTATTATTATTGACATTGTCATTTTGTGGTGACAATCAATATCATACTTAGAACTCCTCGTGTATCATTTTTTCATACCCTTCATTTCATCTACAATACATTGGCAACCCCCATCCTCAGTTTCTCCCCAAAAGAAAAAAAGAAAACATGTATGGGATTCTTAAAAAAATTGCTGGCATTCTTTTAGTAGACATCTTTTGCTACTTGGTTTAAGTTCATTCAACTGCCTCTTTTACCGGCTATAAGATACTTTTGTTGGATTCAGTGGTTTTGGTTGAGAACTACTGAATTGTGCATATTATTGTATACTTAGCATTATAAGATTTATTTCCTTATGTCTGATTATTCTACTTGGTTGCTTTTCTTGGCTTCACTTTACCATTGGTGGATTTTCATTCTCTTTTATTTTTCTGTCATGTCTCTTAATCATGAATTTGCCCTTTTTGTTTCAGGTTGTCATTGTTCATAGATCTCTATGTATACTGCGTGTTTTTTTGAAGCACCTCTTGAGTTTGGAAAGGAAATCTGAAAGAAGGTATGTTTTAGGCTAGCACCTCTGGCTTACTTGTTATTGTTTTAATTTCAGTTTGGTTCTACAAAAAATGGATAACATATAAATATGTATGCTTGATGGTCCATGTCTTGGCTTGATCTGCACACCTTCTGTTGTCCCATGGAGAGAGTTTTTGTTCTTTTACTCTTTTTTTAATTTTTTTTTTTATAATTAATTTATTTTATAAACATTAAAACAAGATCTAGTGGTGTTGTTATTGGTTTGAGAGGGTTTGAATGCTCACTGCTGGTTAAGTATCCTGTTCGTTCCATGAGAAATATAGATATGACACAATATTCTTCAATTCTCGTATCTGCCAATTGCCATACTCTTTTTGTTTACATTTTATGTTGAAATGGTTCCTAAGAAACTCTAGTTAACAATTATCAAATGGACAAGAGAAAATATTTCTAAATAGCCTATATATACTGATATAATTAGGAGGATCTGATATTTGCTTACTGTTTTGGAGAAAACATAAGTATCGGGTTATTAAAATTAACCCTAACACATAACATATTATTGATATATATATATATAGGTATACATTGAGTTTACTCTTTCGCCCCTAGCTTTATACTCACAACACTCCCCCTCAAGTTGGAGAGTATATATCATACAATCCTAGCTTGTTACATAATAAACCCAAACGAGTCTTACATAAAGCTTTGGTAAACACATTAGCAATTTGGACTCTTGTAGAAACATGTGGAGTAGCAATTATACCATCTTCTACTTTCTCCCGAGTAATGTGACAATCAACTTCTATATGCTTGGTTTACTCATGGAACACAAGATTGGAGGCAATGTGAATTGCGACTTGATTATCACAATGCATAGTCATAGGCAACTTCATAACAAATTTTAATTCCTCATGTAAATGCTTAATCCACATAAGGTCACATGATGTGTGTGCCATGGCTCTATACTTGGCCTCTGCACTAGATCTGGCAACAACGGTTTGTTTCTTACTTTTTCAAGTAATCAAGTTTCCTCCTGAAAAAGTGTGATGCTCAGTTGTGGATTTTCTGTCTGACGGTGATCCTACCTAATCAGCATCAGAAAGGCTTTTACCCGTAGGTGACCATTAGCTTTATACAAAAGATCACGGTCTGGCTGTGCTTTTAGATACCTCATCATCTGAATAACTGCCTCCCAATGTGGAAGGTGAGGATCTTTCATATACTGGCTCAAAACACTGACTGCAAATGATATATTTGGGCGAGTAATGGTGAGATAGTTTAGTTTACCTACAAGATGATGATATCTCTCAAGATTAGATAACTACTCCCCCTTTTCTTCATAGAATTTGTCATTAGGATCCATAGGAAGTGAGCTACATTCATAGAATCTCGTTGTTTCTTCAAAGTTTAAACATCAGAGGAGATGGGCTGATAAATATTGAGTTCTTCACATATAACCTTAAACTTGTTAAAGTAGTTTTCCAATGACAAATCACCCAGACGTAAGGTGAAATAATTTTGATGAAGATTATAAATTCGCTTCAAAATTTTAACACCAGAGTAAAGCTCCTTGGCTTGTTCCCAAACAAGTTTAATAGTTGGTATGAAAACCAAACTACAACTGATCTTAGACTTCATGCTATTCCATAGGCAACTCCTAATTTGTGCATCTTCAGCTCTCCAATCAGCATATTTAGAATCTGTAGATACAGGGGAGTCACTAATCACAAAATCAAACTTCTTTCTACCAAGAAGAAACACTTAAACTGCCTAAGCCCATTGAGCATAATTACTTCCATTAAGACAAATGGAAGTAATTGATGACATATTAGGAGACAAGAAATAATTAGTGGGCTGACCTTTGGTCTCCTTAGCAGCCATCTGATCAACAAACTTAAAATAAATAAGAAACTAGTGGACCCGAAGACATCCAACTACAACTAAACAAATAACAAATTCAACACCGAAAAATTCCAATAATCAGCAAGTCCAAAGGCCATTCACCACAGGCACTCCAACAAATATCTCCTTGGAAACACAAACAACATCAAACCAACACTGGGTATGGATCAAACCACAAATAAAGTGCCAGCAAAGATTACCCAAATAGAAGATCAAGATATATAAAGACTGAAACAAAAGTTGAATCAACATTCCTCTGGTCACCACAGCCACACAAACAATTCCATAGCAATACGAAATATTTAAACTCAGCACTGCAAACCAACCCAAGGCTACCCAACAAAGAACATACAGAGGCCAGCGAGTAGAAAATAAAGACAGGTACCCAAGGCTGGAATTCCGGTGGCGGCACAAAGTTGGAGCTACGGCTGGTGGTGAAAAATTGTGCAAGTGGGTCACCAGAGGAAGAAGACTAGAGCTGGTTGGTGGTTGTTGGCAGCAGAAAGTGGGTGGGTGGGGGGTGGTTTTGTGGTTAACGGTAGAGAGTGGCTAACCTTGCTCTGATACCATGTTTTGGAGAAAACATATGTATTGGGTTATTAAAATTAACCCTAACACAACGTATTATTGATATATATATAGGTATACATTGAGTTTACTCTTCTGCCCCTAGCTTTATACTCCTAACACTTACCAAAGGGAAAAAAAAAAAAAGCAGAACCAAATTCTGGTCAATTTACTGTATTAAACAAATGATAGGGCGTATGTTCGTATAGTAAATAAAGATTCAGCTTTGATTTATTTTGAGCAAAGATACTTTTTAGATAGTTCTACCATAGAACATTGTAGTGCAACTTGGATTTGTGCGGCCATTTTAAGTTTTCTTTCTGAATATTCTCACACCATTTATCAAGTCAGTAGTTAAAAGTATTATTATTTATAAGATATTTGTAACGTTATTGGGTCCGTTTGGATAGCACTTATTGTTGCTGAAAGTTGATAAAAACTGATTGTTGCTGAAAACACTGTAGCAAAATAATTTTTAAATATGTGAATAGTGTTATGGGACCCACTTTTAATATTAAATATTACGTGAACAGTGCACGCACAGTACACGCATAGTGATTTTTGTCCCCCCAGAGTCAACAAGTGCGGCAAAAAAAAAAAAAAATACAGAAAACGCAACTCTACTTTCAGCAAGAAGAAGCGCTATCCAAACGTAGTCATTGTGAATAGAACCAAATACTTATGCAAAATATGCCGTGTAAGTTTTGACCTTACAAACAAATATGGACATGAAATTGTGCCTACTAATGGTGTGCTTGGGGATGGGGAATTCTTTGCATGATGCTTGCTGTGTCTTTTGTTAAGGGCTATG
Source organism: Quercus aquifolioides (assembly GCA_019022515.1). Classification (NCBI taxonomy): domain Eukaryota; kingdom Viridiplantae; phylum Streptophyta; class Magnoliopsida; order Fagales; family Fagaceae; genus Quercus; species Quercus aquifolioides. The sequence goes on along the minus strand of JAFHAW010000027.1, from coordinate 20,638 downwards.
TCATCCCTTTAGCAGTACCATTGACAGATACCATAGTGGTGCTGTTTATGCTATTATCATGGCCTAGCTTATGTTAGGTAATTTGAGGGTATTTGAGTGATTTAAAGAAGAAAAAAAAAATAAAATAAATAAAGACATTTAAAAAAAAAAAAATTATATGCGGCTAGGATTATTTTCTAATTAAGGGTTATGATTTAGTGTTACTAGGGTTTTAGGGTTCAATCCTCCTGTAAGTAGAGGTTATGACAACTTTGGTGGACAGTTTGAATTTTTTGGTAGGTTATGCAACTTGACTTTTAATTATCAACAATATTGCCTTTGGATTTTCTAGGTCCTTCAGAGCTTGTTTGGTTTGGTGCTAACTCAATTTTCATATTTCAACACTCAAATCTCATCACTCAAACTCATTACCCAATTCTCATTTCTCTAACTCAAAATTTCTCATAACTCTACTCATTTTGTGTTTGGCTGGAATTTCTCAGTGAGTATTTATATTCAATAAGTCAACTTTATGTGAAGCTGTGGGACCTACGAAAATTAATACTCAGCAAATTTGTACAGAACGGCAACTGTATGTACCCACGTAGGACACTTTCTCCACTTCAATGTTCTTTCTCAGCTCCAAACTGCCACTATCGACATCCTCTATATTATTCCAACTGATTAACCCAAAGTAAAAATTATTCCAACTGATGCTAAAGAAAATAAAGACACAACAAAATGAGAAAGCTTGGATGACGTTTCCAATTATAGAGACAGCCTTATATAGAGGTCTGTACACAACAAAATATATACAAATCAGATAGAAATTAAAATCTATCAAATTTATAAGATTCTGACATATCATTTTGTTGTCTTTATTTACAAATCAAATATATAAGATATATGCAAATCAAATAGCTATCAAACGATAAGATATATACAAATACAAACTACTGTTACAAAGGGATAAGCCCAGCTTTGTTATGTGCTCTATTAGATGCACCAACAATGTTCTCCAACAATAGAAATTAAAAATTATAACCAAGACGTGATACTGAGAGTTTGAGGACGACCATGGCTTGAGAGTAGCTTGCAGTGGAGAGACCCACGGCTTCACAAGAGAAACGGATACCCAAGAGCTTTCACCGAAGAAAATTGGTAACAAGGCCGAGATCTGTAGAAGAAGAAGAAGAGGGAGATCAGTTTTCACTACACAGGATCTTGGAGATTTCAGAGCATCAGCTCACCTTTTTGGAAACAGAGAACAATGGAAGCTGAAAAAATAGATAAGGGAAAGTGAAAGTTAGAGAGAAATGAGGGAAAAAAAAGCTGGTAAGTGAACAGTATTGTAGTCATCGGTGAGCTGCCATTGATGGTGACTTTACATGTGGGTGGGACCCAATAGTTGAGCAGAATTACTACATTGCCATTGTATCTCTATTCCCATAATCCGGAAACAACAAAAATGTGTTTCCGGTTTTCATCACTCAAACTCAATTTTTTGAGTTTTGAGTGATGAGAACAAGACTAAAAAATTGAGCCAAACAACATTTCCTTCGTGGGTCCCACTTGTTTTGGTTATGTGTGATGAAAGCTGAGTTATATAACTCAGTTTTCACCTGATTTAAACACCCTCTCAAGAACTATATGATTTCGCTTATTTTAGCTTTCTAGAAGAGGGTTTCCTTTGTTTACCCTTAATAGCCAATGAGCTCAAGTTCAAATGTAGTTCAAATCACACCTCCTAGCAAGGTGGAGGGTTAGGTCGTAGGTTCAAGATCCAATGTGTGTAATCACTAATAAAAAAACAAAGAAACTTAGGATTCAATGGACATTTGAAGTAAAATCTTTTCTTATAGTGTGAGCTTTGTTCATGAGGTCTTGTTTGGGTTGGAGAACTGAAAGTATTAGGTTTGAGTTGGGTTAGGGTATAGCAATTTACTGGTCTTGTGTATGTATCAACACACTAAATAAATTAAGCATCTTGATAACCTCTTCTAGTTGCCATTTAATAGAATTTTAAATTTTTTTAAATGATTTTACATGTTGCTTTTTGTTATTGTCTTTGTTTTGGATTGATGCAAAAATGTAACTTGTGATATTAACACGGAAAAGCTTGACATCCAACATTTTCATATGTGCACATTTTCTCACAATTTTTATGGCTCTTTATTGGAACCTATGTCACTTAATTATTAACCAAAATATGGTAAACTTTTTGGTCAGAAATAATGTAGTATCTTGTTATGTGAGTGTCCAGTGGACAAAAGTTCCTTATAATTGCTTGGTCGACTGTGCAGAGTGCCCTTAAAGGTCAAATTGAAAGTCTATAGGGTACTTTTGGAAAATACCATGCTTTAACAAAACCATGAATGGAAAAGTTTAATACGTTAGGGTTCCTCTGAAAAATGGCATTTTTGGACAAAAATCTTCATTATGTATGTCAGATTTACCTTATTGCTCTTAGTTACTAACCCCCCTCCCCAAAAAAAAAAACAGATGAAAATATTGGCTCATAGTACTTTGTCTGAGAGTAGCTGAGAAAGAATAGAGGGAATGTAGCAGTGAAATGGGGATATGTTGTAGTTGGGTGATAATGGAGACTGGTGGAACAGTGGCCATGAAGAAGGCATGTTTTGGCTGTTGGGTGATTGCAGTGGTTGATGGAAATTCGGTGGTACCTGTGATAGATTTCTTTTTGCCAGTACTAGAGATAAGGTTCTTGGTGACCCATGACTTGCATTGTAATACTCAATGGTGGCAGCAATGATGATGGCAGAGTTGTGGTTGGTGGTGCTTATGATGTCAGTAGCTTCTGGCTACGATGATGAACCTGCTTGGTGTTTCTATTTTCAGTCCTTTTTATTTTATTAAATTCTTTATAGTATTCTTTGGCAGGAGAACCTTTGGTTGAGTTCTTTTATTCTTTCCTCATTGGGTTGGAGGGAAATTGAAAAAAAGGGGGGTTTTTTTTTTTTGGGGGGGGGGGGGGGGTTGTTTGCTTTGTAATGAAGTCTTTTATTTCTTCTTTTGGGTTATCTTTGCGTGCTTATGAACTTTGATTTGATCTTTCCAGTGAATCTACTCAGGGACAATGTCACAGTTGGAGGACTTCTCTGTGGGAGCTACATTGTGGATTTTAATGGACTTGATAGAGTCCTTTTCTGTGCGAGCAGAAATGAAAAAAATTATGCAGGCTATACACCACTTGGGATTAGATTACCTAATGCAGAAATTCCATGCATGGAGGGAGCCTGCAATCGTGATATTGCTATTTCAGTTTCTTGTGTGGACTGGGTTTCTCTATTTGAAGCGATGCATCAAATTATAGTGAGGAACACTGAAGAATGTGTGAGATTAGAGGCGGTCTCAGTTATGATTGTGATTCTAATGAGAAGTAATGCTTATATGGAGAGGGAAAAGTATGTTTTGAGCATTCTGTTGACTCTTCTACCATTATATGTGACTTTCTTTCATCTCCTGACTAAAATTTTTCTTGAGACAGGTTTGGCAAGGCAACTGTGTTTGAAAGTCTTTCACAATTGCTTAGAAAGGAAGCTGGCTTGCGGGTGCAAAGGCATGCCGTGCATCTTCTATACCTATTGCTAAACTGTAAGTTCACATGTTTTGCCTTTTCCATTTCCTTTTTTTTTTTTTTTTTTTGAAACAGAAAAAGAAGGGGATCATATGAACTTGCAGTTTCTGCTTATTTTTATTAATATATCCTGAATTTATTAGAAAAACCTGCCCTTCTTTGTCTATTTCCTACTCATGAGTATGAAATTCTCATTGAAGCTTCAAGACTTTGCAAACTAGATTGACTTTAGTTTAGCATAGGCATGTTGTAATATATTTTAGAATGTTCTATCTCCACTTCTATGATACTCCTATTTAATCTTATACTTGGTATTAATGATGTGGTTGAGTGGTTCCCTTTATTGCTGAGATAGAACTAGAGAGACTTGGCTTGATTGTAGTTTGACAAGACTGTACATAGTATCTCATCAGAATTGAACTTAATAGCTACTACTTGTCTCATCTCAGCTTGTTTGCACCCCTAGTTCTATAGTTTGATATTCTGTGTACTTGAACCTATTTTACCTTACCTTACAGCTTTTGGTTCTTTGTTCAATTAAAGGTCCAAAACTATTGGTGATGTTCTGCTCTGGTAGTAATGAGGGAGGGACTGCTGCTGTTCCTGTTGATGATGATGCCATACCTCAGAAATTCATTAAGGTTCTTCAAGGCTTGGCAGATTGTGTAGCTTGCTCTGGAAATGGTATACAGGTAAGCATGATATATATCCTCTGCTTGTGGATATTTGATATTGTTCCTGGAGGGAACTTCTATAAGACTCACCATATCATTGTGTAGTAAAAGTAATTGCATTGACAAGGTACTTTCACTTTTGAGAGGAGTAGGTGACAAGAAGTGGGACAGTATTTATTTGATTTGTTATGTAGGGGAAAAGTAAGAGGGGTAGGGGAGGGCACTGTGGAATGGAGGTAACCTATATGGAAAAATTGAGGTATACTTGTAACAAGATGTTCAAAGTGAAGTGTATAGGGAGTAAACAGGGAATTAAGAATTTCCTTTAGGAGAGTTAATATCTACATGTACCACGTAAGGTTTTTTCTTGTTGACTCTGCATCAAAACATTACAATTGATAACTTCACCAAGAGGAATACTATCACTGCACAACAAGAAAAAGGGCCAATGAAGATTTTAGGCTGAGTGGTGGTAAATGTGCAAAACATTTGAAAAATCATTGTATCACGTTACTTCACTGTTTTCTTGAAAGAGAGTGTGTTAGGGGACTCTGTTTACCTCTTTGTAGTGATGGTGCTTCTAAAATATTTTCCAAAAATTCTCTCTCTCTCTCTCTCCTTTTCTTAATTTATTATTATTATTATTATTATTAAATTGGTACAGGAGTAACAAACAAAAGAGGGATGGGCTACTCTGCTCTACTCTGCTTTAATTAATGTCTTCCTTTCCTTTTTGGGATGTTCTAGAACGAGTGTTCACTTTCAAAATGTCAAAACATGAAATCTTTATCTTCCCATATTACTGTCACTTATTTAAAAACCAATCAAGACACTCATTAAATGATTTGCCATCTTTGGCAGTTAACAATTTTTTCTTCCATTAAACATCATTCCATTTCAAACCTACAAACTTAAATTAAGATGGAGAGAGTAATTAGTTTTTTGTGATTTCTTTTAGAATTAATGTTTTTGAAAGCACGCATAAAGCTAAAGGTCTAAGCATTTTTCTTGGCTAAAGTGAAGCTTGTTAAATGAAGTGCGCCTTGGGTGTGCTTATTTATTTATTTATTTTTATGCTTTTTGAAGAAGTACAAAACGCACCTGGGCATGTTTTTTTATTCTTTGCCAACAAATTATATGAATTGTTACAATTAATCAAGATCTTGAAGGAAATGACATGGGCCATTGATTTATTATATAAACATTATTCTTAAGGTGTTTATATCACACAAACAATTTTTGTTACATATCAAAGGAAATGAAAAAGGATAATTTACTATTCTTGTGCCTTTTGGTTGTTGCTTTGGATACGTTTTGATTGAACCCTATACTTCATTTTGATCATGGTTATTGCATTTATATATTTTGTTATGAAGCAGAAGAGAATTATATAAGATGGTATGTGTAATCTCTTCTTAATCCAATGCTTTTTTCCTTTTCCTTTTCTTTTTTGGGTGTTCCTTTGTATACTCCTTGTCTATTAAGGTTAGGTAGTAACACTTTTTAATCAAGCTATACCTATATCAAAAGGTTATATTTAAACTTTAGATTACTAGATTATCATCATTGATAATCATTTTCAAATTTACTGTGTTTTTTGAACTTGAAATAACTTAATGTAAAATTTGAGCTTACAAGCTTTGTGCAATTGGACTATCCATTTGATCTAATAGTTAAATTATATCACTATTATGAGTTTATTAACCTTTTTTTAAATTATGAATCTCTTTATTAGAGGTGTTTATACACTATATTTGAAAAATAAGAGTTTTATTTCAATCAGGCGTATGCTGGTTCTTTATGCCTAGGCTCAAGGGCCTGCACTTAAGTGTAGACTGTAATGCTTACTTATGGATTCAATTTAAAATAAATACTGAAATGATATTATTGTACAATTGAGTCACCTGAAATGATAATCTTCGATTTTAAACAATTGTACATACAGGAGTTGACACTTCGTAGGAATGCCATTACTGTGCTAGCTTTCTTAGCCTCATCTGGAAAACCTGGCTTTGAAATTTTTGTTCGTTCCAAGCTTTACAGAGAGGCAAACTTTCTTATGTTGATTTTGCAAGTACTTGTGTCAGAGATTGACATAGAAGAAACAGCAGTTTGTGTTGAGTCACCAGAGATTTTCAAAGAGAGGTAAGTTTTCCCTTGTCAATGGCGATTTCCAAACATGTGTTGAGTACTTGAGTCACATGTTGCTTCTAAGATGTAGATTTTGTTTTACTTATTTATGCTTTTGTTGCATACAAGGTGTGTCAATGTGAATCTTATGGAACATTTTTTGAAGATAAGGTGAATGCAGGTTTATGGGGATATGACTTTCTAAGGCCCCCTCTCCCCTTTATCTTTCTTTTTTGGGTAATTAAACGCACACCTAGTGGGTTCGAGACCTTAATCTCCCTTGTTCTTATGAGGGGAGGAGATGTCTTTTGAGCTAAAGTTCATTGGCTTAAGTTTTATATTTTAACATTGAAATGCAATTTTGTATTTACAAAATAATATTGGTTATTATGGGTATGACTGTACATGTCAATTAGTTTATTTTGAATTGAAAAACTTTAACGTGACTTGGTCCATGGCTGGTCAACTTACATTGTTAAAAACTTCTACATTTTTACAATACAACATTTAGATTACCAAGTGATACCATCTTATTCACTATAATATGGGAGTTTTTCTGGACTTCAGATATTGTCAAGCACTGCTGAATGATAACAATAATAATAATTTTGCGCTACCCATCAACCTACTTTATCTACTTTATCTCTCCTTTTTGCTGTGAACATAATGACACTAAGCACAGACACAGATGGAGTTGCATTGTTAATATTTGCCTTTCTTCTTTTTCCTGTGTTTAATTTATTTGTTGATCTTACCTTGAGGTTCTTTTATGTAGGACATTGCTCCTACGAGAGGCGCTTATATTACTTAATAGGCTTGTGTCCAACCCTGCATATTCTGTTACTGTCTTGTGGGTGTTGACCAATAGCAGAGATATGGCGAGCCTGACCATTGACATTGCTACTAGGTTGTCTTGGGAATATCAAAGATGTGGGCATTCTGACTGCATAACTAGGCTGATGAGGGAATCTGAAATTGTGAACTTAGCTAGAGTATTCAGGAAAAGGGTGTTCACGTACTTAGGACATAACATATCCTAAAAGATTTCAAAAGCTTATTTAGATTGTCCATATCAGCGGTAGTGATGTAAGAATAGCCGCCAGAAGTCTCCAAAGATGAAGGTAGCCATAAACTCATTTTACCCATATTTTCTTTTATCTTGAAAGTTTTGAGTAGCCCCCTTAGCTTTTCAAAGGCTTAAGCCAGAAAATTTTGGATGCCCTTGACAGTCTATCATGAAGATGATGTGGTATACAGATCCCAAGTTTTGACAATGCAAAGAAGTTTTCCTCTGCCTTAGATTTTAATGGTCGTCTGTACCTATTATTCTCCCTCGCGTAGCAAATCTACTGTACAACTTTGACATATAAAGTATTACAATGCCAGAAGTTTGGTTGAGTTGATTGGCTTTGGAAGTGTGGGTGTTTTGCAAAATTTATTTATTTATTTTTATACATCTGTTTGGTATGAGTACTTTCTTAAAGAAATTAGCTAGTTAACCTCTACCTGCATTCAAGCAATGAAGAATGTCTTGCACTCTCTTTGGAATAAGAATAATGTCTATGGAGAGAATATAAACAAGCTAGTAATAATAGAAGAAAATGTAGTCTAGTGGATAAAATTGTAACGAAGAAACCCGCATACAGAATGCAGAAAGAATATTTGGGATGAGATTGTGAACTGTGAAGTAGATCTACTGGGGTTTGGGATGAGATGGGAGCAAATGATACGATGTGTCATAACTTCTGCAAATTTCACCGTTCCACAGTGAGAACGATGATGTAAAGTTGGGAAATGACATCTAGGTTGATCCACTCGTGAAGAGTATTTTGTGTTTTCGGGATGACAACCATCTTTTTCTTTTGGCACTCGTTTCTTGTTCACCTACAAAATTTTTTCTGTTGCTGTCCTCTTTCTTTTCATGTCCTGGACTGGCTTTGAGTTTCAAATGAAATTCCCACTCTCATATAGAAGTGGCGTCTTATGTAGCATTAGGGGTTGTAAAATCTCCCAAATTGCTAGTTTATAGCATCAAACGATAAAAAGTGGGCATTATCCAGGATGGTAGTTCTAAAAATTTTTACAATCAAGTTACAGTAAGAGCATTAGCATTTAGGATTGCAAAAAAAAAAAAAAAAAATTCTATTTTACCATCTAAAAAGCTATTTTATCTATTATATTATCTCACTTTACAATATATTCAACATCTCAGATTTTAGTTATTACAAAAAAAAAAAAAAAACTTAGATTTTATTTTTACATACAACACATTAAAATAATATAACTTACACAGTAAAATAAAATAAAAATATATATCCACTTCTATCTTTTCCTCTTCATCTCTCTTACAACCACCCACCACCATAGCCATGGATTCAAACCCAACCAAAACCAAACCACCATAAATTCTCTCTTCCACACCACCACCATAGTTACTACCACAACAAACACCAGAGCTAAAACCCATAATCGAGTTTGACCACACCACCATTATGCCTCTATCACCAGACCACGCCACAACCTAGCAATAACCCACACCATAAAACCCATAACCCACCAGACCCACGCCCTTGCAACCACCTGCCCAAGCCACCAAACCCACGCTATTGCAACCAACTGCCAATGCCATTAGACCCTGTCGCAACCACTTGCCCATGCTACCAGACCCATGTCGCCACAACCACTTGAGCCACGCAACCTTCGTATGGTCTAAGAGATAAAACTGAGAGGGGCAATGGAGAGGGAGTGAAACACAGAGAGGGAAGAGAGAGAGAATTAGAAACTGAAGAGAGAGAGAGAGAGAGAGAGAGAGAGAGAGAGAGAGAGAGACTATTAAAATAAGTTTACAACCATGCTATAGTAAACTCTATAAATAAGAGTTTACTGCAGCTGAGTTGTAAAAATATTTTAGGAATAGCCCTCTAGATAATGCTCAGTTTTTTTGGTTTGATGGTATAAGATAGGATTTTAGGAGTTTTACAACTTCGGATACTAATGCTCTAAGGTTCTATTTTTACAACCTTACTATAGCAAGTTGTATAATTTTAAATTAATTTCTTTTGTCTCTTGCTTTTATCCTTTCTCCTTAATTCACACTCTCTCTATCTCCCACTCTCCCTCTGAACCTTCTCTTCTCTGTTTCTCTCTCTCTCTCTCTCTCTCTCTCTCTCTCCTTCAGGCCTCACAGTCTCTCTGTCTCCCACTATCCCTCTCATCCTTCACTTCTGTGATTCTTTTTTTTTCTCTCTCTCCTTCTCTCTCAGACCAGAGCTCGGTTTGTGCCGTTATGCATGGAGACGTGTGGGATGTGGTGTTGAGATTGGTGTGTAGTGGTGGCGTGGTTATGTGGTGGCTATTGTGGTTGTGGTGACTGATGTGGGTTCATTGTGCCATTTTTTTTGCTAGGATGTGAGTGGTGGTGGCAGTGTGTTGTGTTTATTTGGTGGTTTTTTAACGGGTTTTGGTGGTTGGCATAGCAGTGGCGTTTGGTAGGGTGCAACTGTGATGGGGGGTGGGGTTGGCGGTGGTTGCTGAGTTGGAAGTTTGGTTGCAGGGTGGTGGTTGCTTGTAGGAGGAAGAGAGAGAGAGAGAGAGAGAAATAGTAAAAAGAAAAAAGAAAAAAAAAAGAATAAAGAAATAGTAAATAAAAAATACCCCTTTCCTAAAAATAAATAAATAAAGCGGGAAAAAAATAGAGTTTTGGATGTTAAATGTACTGTAAAGTAAGATGGTATAATCCATAAAATAGCTTTTTAGATGATAAGATAACAATTTTTTTACCATCTTATGCTTTAGATGCATATAGTAGCATCACTCCTACCCACACACGGAGAAAGATGTTACATGTATTTGATAGGTACTGCGTAAAAGTGTTGCCCTTGCCGCGTTACCCGCCCCTCTCAACAACCAAAACAAATTTGGAATCTCAGTCGCCAAAGTCTGTTATACTGCTTGAACAAAAGCCAACATCTGATTGCCAAAAAAAGTAACGTATATTTATGGGAGCATATCATCTGCAATCCCTACAATTTTTTCTTACTTGGTTGTCATCAAAACTAAACACATCAATTAAAAATCCACACGTCCTAACTGTTCACACCCAGACTAGGTGTTTCTTCTTGCTGTTAAATACAAAAATTTCACATTCATAGCTCTTCCTCAACACCCAATTCAAGCCAATCAATATGTATTTATATCTGCCAATTTTTAAGTTTATAAGCAGATTTCTTTTGACCAGAATATGCCAGTCTGATATAATTTGAAAAAACAAATACAGAGATCGATTGATCACTGGGACACATTACAATTATTCAACTCAGTGTCACACAACTAACTTGATTGTAGTCGTTGCAAACAAGAAGTTGAATTAGCAACACTTATTAATACATTCTCAGGTCACTGGGACACATTACAATTATTCAAGAAGGAAAACAACGGGCAGAAGCTCGTTCATGATAACTAGGCCAAGTGCCCAAAGCACAGCAAGCAGAAATTACTATTTCCAATAAGGAGGAAGTCCAAAGCTTCTTGTGGGTGCTGGGGTTGAACCCTCTCCCTCTATTGATGTGTATAATGAGAAGACATCCCAATAACCGTCATCGTTCCAATAGGTTGAGTTAATTTCGGGAACATGTTTAACCTTCCAATAATCCCCACCATCACCATCAATGTCTGGACGTAATGTCGTGATTAACTCATTAGGCATGTCGTAAAACTCCAGCGATTTCAGCTTGCTTAGGTGTTCGATACCTGATGGCAGGCTGTGCAACAATTCACAGCGCTGGAGGACTAGTTTTTCAAGGAAAGGCATTGCTCCATTGTCAACTATTACCGTCTTCAGTCCATCCAATTTATCAAGGCTTAAAACCTTAAGCCTCTGAAATCCACCAGCCTTAAAATGCAACGTCTCTCCCTCATAAACCTGTAGAAATTCAAGATGTACCAGATTGGGCAAATCTTGAAGAAATTCAAGTGGATCATCCCTTAACTGACTCCACTTTAAGGATATCTTGGCCAGACAATGAAGAGAAGACATCCAGTGCGGTAACTTCTCCAAACGTCCTGACAAGAATAGCCGCTGAAGAAATGGTGGGGGGCAAGATAGGCTTTCAAGATCGAGGACCTCGTTCTCTTCTATCGAAGTTATAGACAAAGCACGGAGCCTTTTTAGCATTTCAATGGAAGTGCACAGAGCAATCCCATGTTCTCTTCTGAATTTTACAATGCCTAGCCTCCGCAGTTGATCCAGCTTTCCAAGTTCTCTCAATACAACATTGCTGTTATGATCAGCATCTATATGGCAGAGCTTTTGCAAGGAATGGAGACATCCTATTTGTGCCATGGCCTTGAAGCCATTTCTGGAATTTATTTTTGCATAAGATTGTATTTCATACCGATACACCAGTAGGTGGCGAAGTTTCTGAAGCTTCAAGATCTCAACAGGCAATGCAGTGATGCATGTGTGTTTAAGATCCAATGTCTCTAGGTACCGAAGATTCCCAATTGCGGGTGGAATTATTTTTATCATTGTGCTCCTCAAGCTTAGATATTTCAAAAGGAACAACTTGATGATCTCTTTTGGAAATACCTCTAGAGGTGCACCTTGCAAATCTAAGACATTAAGAAGCTTAAACTCAAGGGGAAATGAAAGGGATTTTAAAGACTCAGACACTGAATCTACCCTCCAAAATATGTGCAAAGAACGAAGATGAGAGATGCTCTGGCTTTGTAGTACATCTGGCATGGTTTTATGTATTGACAAACGACGAACTTTTTCAGGCCACTCTCTGTTTTGTCCCCGAGCTATTGTTACAAAGTTTTGTTCTCTTACCTTATTAATGATTATTTCACGTAGCAGGTAATGGACGCGGCATGTTTTGATCCTCCCATCACTAGTTGTTCCAGCCACTTGGATCAGGCTTCTGTTCAAGAGCTCGTAAAGGTAGCCTTCTGCAACTTCTTCCAAAGTCATGCCTATTTTTGTTCTCACAAATCCTTCTGCTATCCATAATCGTATTAGCCTCATTTGGTCAATGACATGATTTTTAGGAAAGATGCTAAAGTACAGAAAACAAGACTTGAGATGGTAAGGTAAATCATTATAACTGAGTGATAATATCTTGTCCATACTACTGAGTCTAGGATTTTCTCTAAGTTCATCAGCAAGACTACGTTTAATCATATCCCATTCATCTACCCTGTCCTTGGTCGCCAAAACACCACTGATTGCCACAATTGCAAGTGGCAATCCTTCACATCTTTTGAGGATACTTTCTGTGAGATTATTCAAATAAGGGGGGCAAGAGTTTTCTCTGAAAGTCTTCCTGCAAAATAAAGTCCGAGACTCTTCAAGAGGTAAAGGGTTCAAAGAATAGACGTTACCATGGAATTCGTTGACAGAGGCAGAGGCTATGTCAGAATGGCGTGTTGTGAGCATTACTCGGCTGCTGTTGCTGCTTGGCAATGCATATTTGACTGCATCCCACTCATCTATATGCCACAAGTCATCTAATACAATCAGGTACCTTTTATGCTGCAAAAAGCTGTTGATTTTTGTCCTTAGCTGATCGTTGGTCATGCTGTCCAGTTCTTGAGGAACTGGTTTCCTCTTCACCCGGTAGAGTTGCTGAAGCATGTGTTTTAGTAGCTCTTCCATCTTAAAAGATTGAGAAACAGTTATCCAAGCACGGTATTTGAATTGTAGCTTCACTTGTGCATCATCATAGACTTTCTTTACCAAGGTGGTCTTGCCCAGCCCCCCCATTCCAACCACGGAAACCACTTCTCGTCCAGTATCATCCTGGATTAGCCAGCTGACCAGCTGTTTTTTGGGATTTTCGATGCCCACTAGATCAGCTTCTTCTATCAGAAGGGCATTCTGTCGATGGTCATCCCATGTCTTAGCAGAAATCTTGGCATCGATAGTTTTGCTCTGGAATCTCTCGTGTCCATCTGAGATACTTTGGATTCCGGAATTGATGCGTTGTATTTCTCCAGCCATCTGATGGCGAGCAATAAATTTCTTTATTGTGGAAAGTTTTCTTGTAAGAAAAGATCGGGATTCATGGTCAGGATGATGCGTGAGAAGCCTGAATTCATCAATAGCATCTTCAATATCATAAGCCACATCTCTTACTTGCTTAATCCACACGTCAAGTCCAGGACTCCTGTCTTCCATTTCATCTGCAGCTATTAGTAAGGCGTTGATGTGCTCCAGTTTGTCTTTGATCCACACAGCTTCTTCCTTCACCCCCCTCAACTGTTGCACCTCTTCTTTAATTAAGGTGGTCTACTTGTCCATTAATAAATTTACCACAATTTCAGCCATTGTGTGTGTTACTCCAAAGAAACAAGGATTACTTTTTTCTTTTCTTTTTCTTTGGTTGAAAACAAGGATGAATGGAAATGATCTTTCTGTGAGTTTTGAGTACCTGTTCTTACTCCAAAAACCAAGACTGGCGTTTTCTTTCTCAAACAAGGCTAATTGGATATGAAATTTCTATCTGATTTTTTTTCCTTTGGTGGAAAAGAAGGCTAATTGGAGATGAGGTTTCTTTCTGAATGTTGAGCTGCAGTTCTTATATAATATAACTATTCAATCATAAAGTTGCGTCTTTGGTTCTATACTATGTGCCAAGAGGCCAACTGGATCAGATTGTAACAGGAGAAACGGTCAAGTTGTCCAAATAGATTTTTTCTCCTATATTTTTTTCCCCTATAGATAAACTGGTCAATGTTTATTTAACTTGAGCTCCAGGCTACTTGTAAAAACTCATAAAGAATATTATGTTATCTTGGTGTACATAGGTTTTAATGAAATTACCTGACAACTTACTTATTTTATTTTATGTTTCCTTGGTGAATTGCCATGCACCTTCTTTCCAACTACTTGCAAACAAGTCAACTTTGGCAAATCTCTTCTAGTATTGATTTTGATTTATAAAGTCTTGAGACCATCATAGTAGCCAAATTAAAGGCAGAAAGTACAAGGGCTAAGCGCACAAATTTATCATTTGGCAATAAATTTTATCATTATGTGAGGAAAGTCTCCAATGATCATCCAATCATATCATTATCAACCTGCTTGCCAAGAACTGTAGCCGTATGATAAATCATGACTTTATCAACTCTTCTCAATTACTAACAAATTCATTACACGCATTTTGAAACTTCACAGTGCCTTCATATTCAAGAATGATTTGAAGTTCCCATGTTGCACACGCAAAGACAAACTGTAATGGAATATTTCATGGCACCAACTAGAAAAACTTCAACGCGTTATTGTATGTATCACTCTGACTTTGTGTACATGGAATTAGTAAACAAGACCATTAGTCGTGTACTTGCGTATCCTCTCACATCTAATGGTTCAAAATTTCTAATGCTGGTGAAGGAAAAATTAATCAAGGAAAAAACATATCATGTGAAGGTGCTAGGAAAATACTTAAAAAAAATAGTAATAATAAGAAAGGAAAAAAAAAGCATTTCTATATTTAATGCTCAAGAGGGTGGGTTTAAATTTGCTCAAATGAAAAGTTTCTTGTATGGAAGAAGAAATTTGAGTTCAAACCTCTTATTCAATTAATAGGATAAGAGAAAAGAAAAAAGTATTCAATGATCTAACTGAAGACTTTTTCAATCATAACTTAGAACAATCTTTTCTATACTCAAGACTCAAAAATGTGAATTTCAGTTAGCTCATTGGTAATGTTTCTTATGTTGAATAAGAGATTTGGGTTCAAACCCACCTACCCCGAAAGTCAATTGGTGTCATGGCTTAATAATAAAAAATCATCACAAAGCAAATATCATGAGAGAGAGAGAGAGAGAGAGCGAAGTGGGGGGGGGGGGGGGGGGGGGGGGGGGGGGGGGGGGGGTGGGGGGGGAGAGGGGGGGGCGATTGACCCCCTGACTATGCCAAAAAGTTCAATGAGTATCTCTAGGTTAGAGACTTTTGCCCTTCCCAAGATTAGAAACAAAAAAGTACCTCTTATAGTCTTATTCTAACTTTACACGGTACAAATAAAAACAAAAAAGAAGTAAAACAAAAAGGGTCATGTTAATGGGTGCTCTTAAGGCAATGGTTAACAATCTATTTTAAGAAAGTTTTGAAACAACTTTTATGAGAAATAGAAAAAGCTAGTCAAAACATTAATTGTTTTTTTTTTTTTTTTTTCATAAAAATTTTATTTAAATGGATTATTAAAAACATTACCCTAAGGGTATCCATTAGCATTTCTAAAACAAAAAACAATAGCCCCTCTCATCCAATTAAATGCCATAAAATTTTCATTCTTTTTAAGCTTTTAGCTAAACTGACAAACTCCAAAGTGTGTTTGGCTTCAATTTCAATTTTTAGCTTTTATGTACAGCTTTTTATAACCTCATTTTTTTTCTCACATTTTCTCACTTTTTTCACTTTTTCTTACTTTTTTTTTAGTACAAGTACACTTTAACACACTTTTAGCAAAAAAATTTAAACAAAATTTAAATAAGCTGTTCCCAAATGGACACTAAGTCCATTCACGCCGCTTCTTCTTTTCTTCTCTCTTATTTTTTTCTTTTTTTTCCCCTTATCCAAATTTATTTAGCTTTTCTAAAGTATTCACACCACTCTTTTTTTTCCCCCACTTATTCAAACCTTTTTTTTACTCACTAAAACTTAGTCCATGTGACTCAAAAACAAAAACAAAATCTAAACAAAACAATACTAATAATAAAAAAAGGAGTACATACTTGTGCAACCAAAACCATACTGTCTCTCCCATAAAAAATAAAAATAAAAAGTTTCAAAATTTGAATTCCTTTTATAAACCCAAAATTTTAAGAGAAAGAAAGGTTGAAAAGCAATTGAGACTATAATTTTCATATATTCTTTTACTCTTAACACCTATAGATTGAATTCTTTTCTCAAGTTATCTTAAGCAATCAAATTAGATTTATAAACTTTGTCTTTAGATTAATCTCTTACTTTCATTGTTAGTAATTATAAATTAGTTGTTTTTGTTTCTTTGTTTTAATATATGAAATATGTATTTGTAGTATTTTTTAGAAGCATATATTTATAGTTAATTGAGATTATAAAGAATCCCGAAACGTAATAATAAGTCCGGATCGAATTCTAAACACGCAGCGGTTTTAAAATATAAAAAAAACACCAAGGTCTATTGAGTAAACAAAACTAGGTATGAAAAATTAATTTAGTTTGTTTTTATTAGATTTTGCATGACAATTGCAGTTGTTTGTAATTACTTATTTTATTAATAACATCAATTAATATTATTTAGTTATATATATATATATATATATATATATCGCAGATTATAGATGTACATTTTGCTTCCAATAATTGAGAATTTTCAAGAATATGCTAAAAACGTTAATACATTGTTAACAACTTATAATCATTGACCAGACTGATACATTAATTAGATTAATCGATCAGTTGAGTTTTGCCATAATAATAATGCAAACAGTCTATTGTAACAGCTAAAAGACGCCTAAAATTTCAGTATGCGTGTATGATCTAGAATTTGGTCAATTACTCCTCTATACTAATAACTAGTAAGTTGCTGGTGTGATGCACATATAATGTTGTAATATTTTATATAAATGATTTTGGAGAATGTTGTACATATATATTATAGCATAATTGCTATAGAACTTTGTTAGTAATGAGTACATCATAAGAAGCAACAATTATTAATCACACACATATCCATTATTATTATTCAATTTAAGTAATAAGAAATTTGCAAATTTTTTTTTTTTGGGAGGAATATAGTAGAATAAATTTTGATAAAGAATTTGTCTTTCTCTTTCTCCTTAATTCTAAAATGAAATACACATCTCAAAAATTTAGAGTCAATTACTGCTTTTAAAAAAACCCACTAGTTCACAACGTCCGACCTTAAAACAAAATCATAATTGTTGTTGTCACTCAATATAAAATGCAATCCCCCTCCCTTGGTTGTAGCCAACTCATATGGGTTAGAATTAGATGGGACAACAATGTTGGAACTAGGTAGGTGTCATTGAAAAATTGAAGGTAAATGACATCATTTTTTGTCTTTGTATATTTGACATAGAATGTCATGAAGGCTATAGGGAGGTACATATAAAGGAGTGTGGGGGTAAAAGCCCAACATTGTGTATTGGGCCTGAGGCCTCATTTTTTGTTTAAGGTATGTCCGAAGAGAAGAAAATGATTGGGAAGGATTCCACATGGGAGATGTACTTGGAAATGATTGTGGAGTATAGTCCGAAGAGATCATCAGCCGGCCGAAGAGCGTATTCTCCTCGGATACAAAGCGTCTCGATCAAACAAGTACCTGAGAGGTTCAAGTGATCTTCCTAGCAACTCCAATGATAAAGATAAGCTTTGGGCATGTCTGGAGGTGATAAGAACAGAGAAATATCTAAAGGAAAAGCTGCTACCACCGTGTTTAATGCACTGCAGCAACTTTTCTGGCCGCATTTATGTGGAGAAGACCTCTGAACAGTGCAACTTCAACTACCAACACTCCTGAAGAACTAAAGAAGATATCTGATGTGACATATACTCAAGTGATTGCTTGGATAAAGAACAAGTGTACAATGAAGATGGTTTGAAAGAAAGCTATATAAACGAGAAAGGTCTCTAAAGAGGGAGGATCGGAAAAAAGAGAATAAGAGGTGGAGAAAGACTTTACTGTAGCTCTAAGAACTGTAATCACTGTTCAATCAATAATATATCTCTTCGAACGTCAATTTGTTTAGCTTTTACGTGTATTTTTACGCTAGTTCATACATGGATATCATAGTTAATCGTTGCTAAATTCACAATTAATCTAACTCTTTCATCCACTCTCTACAAATTCATTGTTTTGGGCTTGGGCTACAAATCCTAACCCTACAATTGGCGTCGTCTGTGGGGAGAGCTTGAGCGAAAGTGGAAGCAACAGTTGATAATGGCTGAACCAGGGCAACAACCAGCAGAATCTAGGGCATCCCAACACGTTGACCCTTTTCTTAATTTGGAGCAGAGACAAGATCGTGAAGGTAGTGTACACACTGCGCATATTGATTGAAGCCAGTCACATGGTAGAAGTCACATATCTCATGCAGAGAAGAACTAGAACATGCAACTAGAAATTGAAAGGCTAAAGAGGGAGTTGCACCATGCAAAGAGGAAACAGATTTCTTCATATTCTGATGAAGATTCTGATGATGAGCAGGACGTCACTTACAAGCAGAGATCTCGAACACCAGTCAGTGAATCCTTTTCTTATAAAGAAGAGCATCATCGCAAGAAGCAACCTCGAAGCCCATCACGTGGAGGCCTAGGGAACGATGCCATGAGCAAGGCTTTGAATCAAATCTCTAGGTCACCCTTTACACGCAGGATTGAAGAAGCGAGACTTCCTCGGCGTTTTAACCAGCCGACGTTCACCATCTATAATGGTGGAACGGACCCTGTGGAACATGTGAGTCACTTTAATCAAAGGATGGCTGTTTACTCCAGAGATGAAGCTCTGATGTGCAAGGTTTTTCCCTCCAGTCTTGGACTGGTGGCAATGAAGTGGTTTGACAGCCTAGAAGCAGACTCCATCAATTCCTTCAAAGAGCTCACTCAAGCATTTGGTTCCCGTTTTGTCACATGCCGAATAGTGGCCAGGCCCTTGTCCTCACTGCTATCCTTGAGCATGCAAGAGGGCGAGACCTTGAAAACGTACTCAGATAGGTACTGGGAGATGTTTAATGATATGGAGGGAAATTTTGATGGAATGACCCTTAGCACATTTAAGCTCGGCCTCCCCACTGACCATGGTTTAAGGAAGTCCTTAACTGGTAAGCCAGTCACTAATATGCGTCAGCTTATGGACCGTATTGAAAAATATAAAAGAGTTGAAGAAGATCAACAGCAAAGGAAGGGAAAGGACAAGGTTATCCCCCAGAAAATGAGGGATTTTAGGTCGGACCGTTACAATAACAGTAAACCACGGAGAGATTTTGTTGGGAAATCAGGATCAACAAATCTTCAAGCAGTCAACACTGTATTCGAAGAGCCAGTACACCAAGTTTTGGAAAAGATTAAGAATGAACCATTCTTTAAGTGGCCGAATAAGATGGTGGGGAACCTTGAGAGACGTAATCATAATCTCTATTGCCAGTACCACCAAGACCATGGGCATACCACTGAGGATTGCAAGAGCTTGTGGGATCATTTGGACCAACTAGTCCGCGAAGGTAAATTGAGGCACCTCCTGCACCACTCCAGTGGCCGAGGAGGTCAGATGAGCTCAGAGCCTTGAAGAGATGACTTTTCAAAGCCTCCATTGGGAATTATCAATGTCATCTTCGCAACACCGGGGAGAACAGGATCCTAGCCATCCAAGGTTATGTCGGTGGCCCGGTTACCCGCAGGGGACTTTGGCCAAAGTCCGAAGAGAGCTAGACCGGATACTCAACCGGTTTTGGGGTTCTCGGATGAAGACAAGATTGGAACTATCCAACCCCATGATGATGCTTTAGTAATCACCCTCAGAATTGGAGGGTATGATGTGAAGAGGGTAATGGTTGACCAGGACAGCGCGGTAGAGATAATGTATCCTGATCTCTACAAGGGGTTGAACCTAAAACTTCAAGACTTGACACCATATAATTCCCCCCTGATAAGTTTTGAAGGAAGGGTTGTTACCCCGAAAGGCCAAATACGATTACCTGTGCAGACCGGCTCAGAGGTGGTAGAGGTGGATTTCATAGTTGTAGATGTGTATTTGCCCTATACGGCAATTGTAGCCAGACCTTGGCTTCATGCACTAGGGGCTGTTTCCTCTACTTTGCATCAGAAAATTAAATATCCATCTGAAGGACAGGTTTGTGAAATTCGAGGAGATCAGTCTGCGGCCAGACAATGCTTGATGGCTGCCATCCAACATGAGCTTGAAACTGAGGCCTCGGCCCATGCCGAAGAGGGTTTATAGTAGTTAAAACCTCGGACATCGCCCATTGAAGACCCAGCCGAAGGCGCTAGGTGCGAAGATTTAATAAAAGTTATTATCGGAGATAATCCAGAAAATTTTTTTCAGGTCGGATCTCAGCTGCCTCTTCAGGAGAAGGAAGAGCTAATAGAGTTCCTTAAAAGAAATCTCGATGTATTTGCCTGGAATGCTTATGAAGCCCCAGGAGTGGATCCCGAATTAATCTGCCACCATCTGAAAGTCAACCCATTGATTATCCCCAAGAAGCAGCCTCCTCGACGCCCATCTAAGGAACA